>CM029603.1:27272788-27872788 GCA_017311375.1 Mytilus coruscus | reverse complement strand
TTCAAATTTTGTTTCGGTCTGATAATTTTGTGCAGAGTTATGGTCCTTGGACTTGAAAAAAATCACTCATATATTCAGTTTTCCACACTGTTTTTAGTCATGCTTGAAGATATTGACTTGATATTTTCTTTTGTTTACACCATGACAAGTTATAGAACAAGTTAGCATTTTGTTCCAGTATAATGAATTTTTACCCTGTAGGGACTATGTATTGCCATGCAATACTCCCAGAATGCTTGTTTTAATATATATAAAATTGAGAATGGAAATGGGAATGTGTCAAAGAGACAACAACCCGACCATAGAACAGACAACAACAGAAGGTCACCAATAGGTCTTCAATGCAGCGAGAAATTCCCGCACCCGGAGGCGTCCTTAAGCTGGCCCTAAACAAATATATATACTAGTTCAGTGATAATGGACGTCATACTAAACTCAAATTATACACAAGAAACTAAAAGTAAAATAATACAAGACTAACAAAGGCCAGAGGCTCCTGACTTGGGACAGGCGCAAAATGCGGTGGGGTTAAACATGTTTATGAGATCTCAACCTCCCCTATACCTCTAGCCAATGTAGAAAAGTAAACGCATAACAATACGCACATTAAAAGTCAGTTAAAGAGAAGTCCGAGTCCGATGTCAGAAGATGTAACAAAAGAAAATAAACAAAATGACAATAATACATAAATAACAACAGACTACTAGCAGTTAACTGACATGCCAGCTCCAGACCTCAATTAAACTGATTGAAAGATTATGTCTTAATCATATGAATATCAGGCACAATCCCTCCCGTTAGGGTTTAGTATCATACCATCATAAAATATATGAGAAGAGCATAACCCGTGTCATGCCAACAACTGGTTTTAAATAAATGTGTTTAGTTCCGATGCAAAGACCCTATAAGTGAATCAATATTAAAGCCAAAATATGCAATCTTTAATGACCTGACAACAGTATCGTAACTATATCCCTTCTTAATAAGTCTATTGAAAGGTTTTGTTAGCTTCTGAGGTGAATACTGACATTTTAGTGCCTTATAAAGAATATTACCATAAAAGATTGGATGTGAAATACCTGAACGTATAAGAAGTCTGCATGTTGAGCTATATTTACGAATGATGTCCTTGTACCGATGATAAAATTTAGTAAATGTTTTGACTAGTTTGTGATATCGAAAACCCTGGTGTAATAATTTTCTGTAATACATAAATTTCTTTCGTTAAAATCTGAAACGTTGTTACATACACGAGCGAATCGTACAAGTTGAGATATATAACACCGTAAGATGGTGACAAGGGAACGTCACCATCTAAAATGGATAATTAACGATAGGAAATGATCAATCATCTCTTTTATCATGAATTTTGTATTAAGCTTTCCGTTAATGATATAGATATCAAGATCGAGGAAAGGGCAGTGGTCATTGTTAGTATTAGCTTTATTTAAAGTAAGTTCAACAGGATAAATTTCTTTAGTATACATACTGAAGTCGTCATTATTGAGAGCCAATATATCATCCAAATATCTAAAAGTATTATTAAATTTTTGTATCAGATGTTGTTTTGATGGGTCTTTGCTGATTTTAGTCATAAATTGTAACTCATAGCAATACAAAAACAGGTCCGCAATAAGTGGTGCACAGTTAGTCCCCATTGGAATTCCGATAACCTGACGATATACGGAATCTCCAAAGCGAACAAAAATATTATCTAGTAAAAATTCAAGGGCAGATATAGTATCAAAGCAGGTCCAATTGACATAGTTCTTTTGTTTATTGCTACTAAAAATGACCTAAAAGAGTTAGAACATATGTATTCACATTCTGACTTTTAAATGCCCATTTAATTAGGTGTGTGAATTTTTCTTAATGAGAATGTGAGGCAATGTGGTATACAGGGTAGAAAAATCAAAACTTTGAACAGATTCAAAATCACCAATATAAGCATGCAATTTATCAAGTACTTCCAACGAGTTTTGACACTCCAAAAGTAATTAATTCCACTATTTTCAAAGGCCTTATTTGAACAATTTATATGCATGCATTGGTTCAATAATTTATCAGATTGTATGTAAAGAAAAACTCTGATTTATGTCAAATTGTTTGTCTATATATAGCTATAACCTTCAGTTCTTATTGTCTTGATATTAAAATCATCGACCAATGTGGTTTTTATTTGTACACATTATATATTAATTTGTATATGAAAAAAAGGTAGTCGTACTATATAACAGCATCGTAGACATCGGCACCGACTCAGTGTTTTTCGGCTCAGCCATTTACAAGTGGACATTTAAGCATGTTATAAACAATACGTAACAGCATATAGCTGTATGAATAATAATATTAAATTGAATCAGCATTTTAAAATAAATGTTGGTGCCCAACATGAATTATAACATTACATGTGAAAATATAGTGGTAAAATATGTGGTAAGATTTCCAATGAGACAACTACCGGTATCTGTAATACCAAAGGACAAAGATGTGAACACTTACATGTCACCGTATGTAGAAACTTTATACGGTATAGTCAGCTTTGAAAAGCCCCAGTATGACAAAATATGAAACATTTCAAAACAGAAAACCAACGACCAGATTTATTCTCCAACAAAAATCGAGAAACAAATATGGCAAACAGTGACCAACAACAACCAATAGAGAGTGAAGAATGCTTAAGGGTTTAACATGTTTATGAGCCCCCAATACACCCCTAACCTTGGACAATTGTTTAACAACACAACAAAGGAACACTCTGAAAAACTAGTAAATAAGGGATCGCTTGACTCATCAGATTGGTCCTTAAATCCCCAAAAAACCGAAAGGACAAGAGACATTAGGTACCTAGCAAAGAGTACTCGCAGGCACTAAAATCAAGTTCAAAGACAAGTTTCAACTAATAAATAAAACATGTTCTCCAAGACTAAAATGTCAATCATTACACCTTTAACAGATTTATTGTAGATTGATGCGTGCATACAAATCCAAGGGTGAAAATGAATAGGGGAGTATAATATTACTAAGAATCGAGTTAGGGAAATTGCAAAAAAGAACTTATTATATCAGTCAAAAATGACCAGTAAGATTGATCGTTGCATTGGAATACGGAAAGGCGAAGCAACCTAGATTAATACAAAATAGATTCACCAATTTGTCTTATTTACTCTTATTAATCTAAGATCTTTCAGTGGTATTCAATGACACATACAGCATGTTTAAATAGTACAATATACTAAAATTGAGAATGGAAATGGGGAATATGTCAAAGAGACAACAACCCAACCAAAGAGCAGACAACAGCCGAAGGCCACCAATGGGTCTCCAACGCAGCGAGAAAATCCCGCACCCGGAGGTGGTCCTCAGCTGGCCCCTAAATAAAATTGTGTACTAGTTCAGTGAAAATGGATGTCACACTAAACTCCAAAACATATAAATGAACTAAAATTAAAAACATATAAGACTAACAAAGGCCAGAGGCTCTTGACTTGGGACAAGCGCAAAATGCGGCGGGTTAAACATGTTTTGTGAGATCTCAACCCTCCCCCTATACCTCTAGCCAATGTAGAATAAAGAAACACATAGCAATACGCACAGTAAAACTCAGTTTAAAAGAAGTCCGAGTCCGATGTCAGAATAGGTAACAAAAGAAACTAAGCAAAATGACAATGATACATACATTAACAAAGGACTACTAGCAGTTACTGACATGCCAGCTCCAGACCTCAATTAAACTGATTATGTCTTCATCATATGAAAATCAAGTACAATCCCTCCCGTTAGGGGTTCAGTATCATACAATCATAAAATATATGAGGAGAACACAACACGTATCATGCCAACAACTGGTTTTAGAATAATAGTGTTTATTTCCGATGCAAAGACCCTATGAGTGAATCAATATTAGTACCAAAATATGCAATCCTTAATGACCTGACAACAGTATCGTAACTATATCCTTTCCGAATAAGTCTGTTTAAAGTTTTGGTTAGCTTTTGAGGTGAATGCCGACATTTTTGTGCTTTGTAAAGAATATTACCATAAAATATTGGATGTGAAATACCTGGACGTATAAGATGTCTATATGTTGATTTATATTTACGAATGATGTCCTTGTACCGATGATAAAATTTAGTAAATGTTTTGACTAGTTTGTGATATCGAAAACCCTGGTGTAATAATTTTTCAGTAATAAAGAGATTTCTTTCGTTGAAATAAAATACGTTGTTACAAACACGAGCGAATCGAACAAGTTGAGTTATTTAAACACCATAAGATGGTGACAAGGGAACGTCACCATCTAAAAATGGATAATAAACAATAGGGAATGAAAAATGATCTCTTTTATCATAAAGTTTGGTATTTAGCTTCCCGTTAAAGATATAGATATCAAGATCCAGGATGGGCAGTGTTCATTGTTAGTATTAGCTTTATCTAAAGTCAGTTCGACAGGATAAATCTTTCTAGTGTAGATACTGAAGTCGTCATTATTGAGAGCCAATATATCATCTAAATATCTAAAAGTGTTATTAAATTTTTGAATCAGATATTGTTTCGATGGGTCTTTGCTGATTTTAGTCATAAACTGTAACTCATAAAAATACAGAAACAGGTCCGCAATAAGTTATGCACAGTTAGTCCCCCATGGGAATTCCGATAACCTGACGATATATGGAATCTCCATACCGAACAAAAATGTTATCTAGTAAAAATTCAAGGGCAGTTATAGTATCAAAGCAGGTCCAACTGACATAGTTCTTTTGTTTGTTGTTACTAAAAAATGATCTAAAAGAGTTTGAACGTATATATTCGCATTCCGACTTTTTAAATGTCCATTTAATCAGGTGTGTAAATTTTTTCTTAATAAGATTATGAGGCAAATTGGTATATAGGGTAGAAAAATCAAAACGTTGAAGAGATTCGAAATCATCAATCTAAGCATGCAATTTATCAAGTACTTCCAACGAATTTTTGACACTCCAAAAGTAATTAATTCCACTATTTTCAAAAGCCTTATTTGAACAATTTATTCCCAGGTTTTTGATTGTACCAAGTGTACAAGTAAGTAGAATAGACAGTTAATTAGTGAAACAATGGCTTGAAGACGAAATAAATCTATATTTGTAAGGAGTTTTGTGCAGCTTCGGAAGCCATTACATAGTTTGAACTTTCATTGTATCTGGTTCTGCTTGTAAAGAGGTAGCTAAAAGTTTATGTTTGTTACAGATTTCATTTTCAGAAAATGAAGTCAGTTGGAATGTTGGTGAATTCGTGATTTCCTTTTGTAGAACCTCAATGTAAAATTTACGTCAAACAATAATGATATTGTTAGCAGCTTTATCAGCCGAGACAAAACAAATTCCTTGGCGAGCTCTTTTAGCTTATGTTTGATACGAGAAACTGGGCTATTATAGTTGTTGTTAGGAGTAAAATGATCTTTAAAATGTTGAATACGTATATCAACTATGTTCATTGCCGAATTAAAAAAAGAATCTAATGATTTCCTGTCAGTTTTTCTCGTTTTATCCATTTAGAGCAGTAAGTACGGAGTGAGTCGTGGATGATGTTACGACACTCATTCCAATTAATAATTGACGGGGACGATATTTAGGTCCTTTACTGAGGAATGATTTCAACTCTCGGTCACGAACGATGTTAAGGTCTCCTGTTATAACATGGGAACTGGGGCCATAAATGTATTCGGAATTACTGCAATTTCATGAGGTAGGTGTATTGTCACTGATATTAACATCTTTACACACTTCGCTGTAATTAAACACATATTTCCGGGTAGATTTTTTGTAAACATAACAAATAAGAGGGAGTACAGTATTATCAAAATAGCCAGGAATTTGTTCTTTAACAGAATGATCATTAAAAATACCGGCAATATTTACAAAATCAAAACTTTAATTGACATTTTTAATTTTAATAAAATGTTTTTTGTGATCTTCAGGGCGATCAATTTTGGGAAACAATTTAGAATAACAATACGCAATTATTATTTGAACGATTTCATACTTAAGACTGCAATATGGAATTGAGTTGCATTCCTTCAAAATTTGATATAATTTATCAACAGGCAAAGAACAGAGCTTGGTTAATAGATAATGTCTACCGTTGTTTTTTGAAATAGAAATTAGGTCCGAAATATTTGTATTTATTCTACGCCAATGAGAACGGTTTTTACGAACTGTTTTAGAAATTATATCCAAAATGTTAACAGAATCTGTTCTAGATATATTACTAATTCCCATGATATTGTCATTAAGACCGAGAGGATAGACTGTCTGTAATTTTTTAATCCAATTTAATTCAATTATTTTTCGTGATCGTACGAATTGTGAATGAGATTCCCCAGGCAGATTATTAACTTCTTCTAAAGGTTGAACTGTTAAATATTTAAAAGGATGATTGTGCTTCTTAAGGTGTTGATAAACGATACTTTTGAATTTATGGGTTTTTCTCAAAACGATAAAGGTGTTCTTGCGTGCGTTTAGATAAATATCGTCCAGTTACACCTACGTACTGAATACCACA
Source organism: Mytilus coruscus (assembly GCA_017311375.1). Taxonomy (NCBI): domain Eukaryota; kingdom Metazoa; phylum Mollusca; class Bivalvia; order Mytilida; family Mytilidae; genus Mytilus; species Mytilus coruscus. The sequence goes on along the minus strand of CM029603.1, from coordinate 27,866,248 downwards.
TCCCGGTTTGTTTCATGTAAGTAAATATATAATACTTTAGTTTTTCAAGTGATATCAGTTTCAAAATTTAGAGAAAATGTGCGACCATTAAACGTGGACCTTACCGTACTGTTGGTGGAAAGACGGGGACATGTAAGTCATTTTTTGGCATGACACTTATAGATAGAAGGGTAACCACGATTTTTGTTATTAAAAATGTTAGCGATTGTAGTATTTTTAGATAATCGATTTTGAGGATTGAGACGTGTAGATACCCTTTGAACGAGTTTAGTATTAAGTATTTTTCCATTTCGAAGTTTCATGATTTGTTTTTGTTATAAGTTTTACCAATTGAAAGGAGCAAAGAATGGCGTCCAGAATATGAACCAGCACGCAGAAATATAATAAAGTAAAAATGATAAAACTGTTCGGCTAAAGACGTCAAACGCTATCCATCATTAAGTACCCGACAAAATACGTTAACAACAAAACTTGAGGACAAAAAACAAAAGACAGGATATATCAGGGTAGCACCTGACGTCCGACTTAATAGTAGAATGGAACTGAATAATGAAAACTGTGTTTTAAATAATTATTCCTAAAGTAATGAACATAGAGATGTTCTCGCTCGGACACACACTCCATTAACTAGTATATTATAAGAGCATAAACCTGAAGCACTGGGAGGCACTCTACTGTCTCCACACGGCACTAAAGACAAACTCTGTAAAAAATAAAATTGAGAATGGAAATGGGGAATATGTCAAAGAGACAACAACCCAACCAAAGAGCAGACAACAGCCGAAGGCCACCAATGGGTCTCCAACGCAGCCTCAGCTGGCCCTAAACAAAATTGCGTACTAGTTCAGTGAAAATGGACGTCACACTAAACTCAAAACATATAAATGAACTAAAATTAAAAACATATAAGACTAACAAAGGCCAGAGGCTCCTGACTTGGGACAGGCGCAAAATGCGGCGGGTTAAACATGTTTTGTGAGATCTCAACCTCCCCTATACCTCTAGCCAATGTAGAATAAAGAAACACATAGCAATACGCACAGTAAAACTCAGTTTAAAAGACTAGTATAATAATTTGAAGAATGTTATACTTTGTGGACAAATCTGAAGTTATTTGATCTTTTTACGACTGCAAGTCATATTTTTGTAAAACAGTGAGGGTATTTTAAGCTTTTAAGGCGTTCGTTCTTCTGTCGTATGACCAAAGTATAAAATGAAGAGGTTAACAAATAGTCATTTGGAGTTGAGTGAAGACTTGAGAGAATGAAAGTAAGTAGTCTGATTTTGTACTCTAGTTGCGTATATTTATAGTGGACCTTTGTATCAGATTTATCAAACGAAAGCAAGATTTATTTGTTATCATATTGAATTATATTCTGGTGGGATAGGATTGGCTAGGTAAGAATAATTTCAGCTTATATGCTTATCAAGCAGGTATTTCGATATGATGTCCCGATAGATTCAATTTTGTTACTGATATCTATTAAAAAGTTCATGGACAACTAATGATTTTAAATTATTTGTATATAAACATATGATTTTGTTTATAATTGTTTCGACAGCTGCATTTTATTGCTCGGTTGAGATGTCTTCTCTTAATAATCTATAACGACTTTCGGGTGTTTGTTTTTGTTTCTGTGTCTCGTCAGGAATTCATAGCTGAGCGGTTAGATTATAGCCGTAAAAAATAATTACTATTGAAAATTATTTTGATAGATAACGTTCAGTCTTCTTGTTTCGTTCAGGTTGTTAGCAGTCTTGTCTAACCAAAAATATTACACTTTTTTACATATATCTAAGTTAAGTTTTTAACATTTGATTTTTTTTTTAAGGATTACTATACACTTTGGCTTTTGGAGAAAAAGGAAGTCATCAAGTCGATTTTCTCCATATTCAGGGGAAAGCAACAGACAAGAAAGTGACTATTCATCTTGGTCAGTAAAAAAATTCAAGGACGAACTTACAAATATTGGAATTAATATTACTTCAAAATTAGGTAAAATAGTGTTACAACAAATTTATTTGGATAATCTCAAATCAGTGTGACCAGTCATTCGCCTAATGAACTTCCACATCTTATAGGAGATTTATTAGAAGTTGTAATGGAACTAAAAAATTCTGTGAATTCTAACAACACTAACAGGGAAAATTCTAATACTCCATTATCAGCGGAGTTTTCTGGGAATCTACAAGATTCGCGACGAAACATTTTTCCTCAAGTACACACAGCAGATGATCATGTGTCTACATTATATAAATGGTACGACGTTTCTCCTAATGAAAGCAATTACGGGATAACTTCCACCATTAACACCCCTACAGTTACAATTAATGGAGTGCCGTCATCGTCTGTGCCTTTCTTGGATATCATTTCATCAGCTCTTAAAAAGCAAATCATTGAAGGTAGGGACGTTAACTTAGCTGCTTTGTTAATGAAAGATTACGAATCCTTCCAGGCAGCTAGTACTTTACTTACTAGCAGTGGTCTAGAAATTATTTGCAGGGAAAAAAAGGATATCTGGCTTCATAGATCGCTGACTATTAAAGAGTTCGTATGCGCTTTTGGTAAATATAAGCGCGTCATGTGTAAAGTTTTTTTCTCAACGCAGTGAGGAATAAGATTGTTATCTAGCTAACATTTTACAGATTAAATCTAGTTATTGTGAGACATTTTATGAATACCATAAGCTTTTTGCCGCCAAAGCTGCAACTGCACTTCGGGATTTTAAAATTGAATTTGAATGGGGAGTAAAAGACAATGACACTCTTACGCTTTTAGCTCAAGGCCAGAAGTTTGTAGATTTTGTTACGCTATCGATCACGGAAAAATGTTTGCTCTCTTTCCTCTCAATCAGTAGAACATAATACATATTATAAGAATAGACCATCTTCCGATCGCGTTGATAGGAGGGGCAGAACACGAGTTTTGCACGATGGGAAAGAGATCTGCAATAATTATAACACTAAAAGGAGTTGCGCCAGACCGGGTTGTTCTTTGTCTCATATTTGCAGTTTTTATTTCGCTTTTCATGCAGCTTTCAACTGCAATAAAGTACAAGTTGATACTCAAAAGAACAAATCGTCTAGAGGATCGACAACAATCAACGAAGATAAAAAAAAAAATGACAAGTTACAATTCCCGTTATCGAAAATTCACCGATCAATATTAACTTATTGCGTGAATTATTGCAAACACATCCAGATATAAATTTTGCTAATTATCTTTGTAATCGGATAAACGAGGGGTTGACACTATGATTAAATGTACTGATATTATATGCCGACACTTGAATGTGAGAATTACTTTTCAGCTTGCTCTCAACCTTTCATAGTACGGCAGCTTATTGACAAAGAATGTGAAAAAGGTTTCTTATCAGGTCTGTACAAAATTCCACCGTTTAACTATTATCGAGTCAGTCCTTTTGGACTTGCTGTGGGGATATATAGCGGCTTATATTGGATTTATCCGCCCCACTTGATGATGATGATAATTGTAGTATTAATGACTTGATCAGTAATGAAGATTGTTCAATGACGTATGCCAGAATAGACGATGCGATTAAGGTTGAACGAACATTAGGTAGTTTTTCATTGTGCTCAAAATTTGATATAGAGTCCGCTTTCAAACAATTAGGTGTTAGAAAGGCCCAGTGGCATTTATTTTGCATTAAATGGTGTAAAATAAAACTATTTTTTCATAGACAAGCGTTCGGTTGTAGGAGCTCGCCAATTATTTTTGATAACTTGTCTAGAGCGATTTAATTGTTGGATTGCTACTAATATCTACAAAATTGAATATATATATTTTTCACCTTTCAGACGATTTTTTACTATAGATAGACCCGATTCTTCCGCAGAAAGAACAATGGCATTACTGACTACTCTTTTTAAAAGACTTAATATTCCTGTTGCTAAACACAAGGTTGTGGACCCTTGGGGCTTTCATTTGTTTCATAATTAATATAATATTCATCAACAACTGTCAAGGATCTGAAAGACAAATTATATTTAACCGATGAATTTCGTACCTATTTGCGTTTTTGGTACTCGTTTTAGTAAACTGGAATGGCATAAACATGTTTGATGATTCTGCGTATACAAGTGTTCGCGATCGGGATTTAGAATTTTATACAGATATGGCTTCTACCATGTGGTTATGGTGGTTATTTAATGGAAAACGGTTTTGCTTTCCTTGGCCGGAAGATTTATATTATCCATGTGAAAAGAAATATTCCATGGCTTTTCTAGAACTCTATCCTATAGTCGTTGCAGCAATCTTATGGAGTCATTCATGAACTTCTAAAAGAATCTTATTTCGATGTGACAATGAAGCCACAGTACACATTGTTGATAAAGGTCGTTCCAGATGTTTATTGATAATGAAACTTATGAGTCCCTTTACGGTGTATGCCTGTTAAAATAACATTTGTTTTCGCGCCGAACACGTTCCTGGAGTTCAGAATAATATCAGTGACCCTCTCTCTCGTTTACAGCCGGTTAGAGCATTTCAAGATCCTTACACCTTCAGTAGACAATGCAAAGTACCTCACAATTGCCCGACAGTCTCACGAGTAATGTGGCATTAAGTCTACAATGTCGGAATTATGGCGACATGTGTTATCAACTAGAACATCTCAGACTATAAAGTTGGATTTCGAGCTTATACTGCATTTCTTGCTAGCAACGGGGTTGTCTGGTTAGGTAAACTCATGCCTCTGATTTCTGGGTATATTTTTATTTATTTTGTCGCACATTGTTACAAAAATTTGAGACTTTTACATACAACCATTAAATTATATTGATGTGAGTTTCGGTTTTTTTATATATCCAAAGTAACTGTGAACATCTGTTTGATTATACAAATGAATCGACACTCCAAAGACGCAATATTATAAAGCGCTCTGTCAAACGTATACAAGGAGAGCATAATCCAAAATCACGTCTTCCTATTACTTTTCAGGTTCTTAAGGCGAATTTGCAATTCTCTTAGAGTAGGTGTTTTCTCTACCTTTACAGATTGTATGATAGAAACGTCTTGTACAGTAGCCTTTTTGAGATTTCTTAGATGTGGCGAATGTACAGTTTCAAAATATTTTTATTTTACCTTAGATTTAAGTGTAACATATGTTGAGTTTCTTGATTTGTATGCTATTAAAACCTCTAGTACAGATCCTTTTCGTAAAGGTGTCAGCGTCACGAATCTGATCATACCATTTGTCCTTTCTCTGCTATCAACAAGTATATCGCAATCAGGAAGGTAGAGAAGCATCTTTTTCTTTTTCAGATTCATTGTTTGTCAAAAAAAATGGTAGTGCTTTAGACCGGGATTTTTTCATCAGAAGTTTAAAACATGTACTAGATATGTGTGAGTACAACTCTAGCTTATACAATGGTCATTCCTTTAGAATAAGTGCCAGTACTTCGGCAGGATCTGTTATTATTCAAGACCATCTTACCAAAACACTTGGTCGGTGGACATCGAACAGTTATTGCCGTTATATTCGGATTTCCAAGGACACGATTAGGAAAGCACAGAAGTCTTTGACATTGTCTAGTAATATCTGAGTCTTTATAGACATGTTGACATAATCGAACTTGCATGTATGTTCTATTACCAAACAACAAATGTACATTAAGGATATAATTAGGTGAAATTAAAAAAAAAATCTAGAATTTAAAATTGATACTATAAGTCAAAAGAGCATTAGTTAAAGAACAAAGTAAGCTAGAAATATTGATAGGTTATGGAACTCCTTTTTGAGATATTTGATTTTTTTTAATGGCGGGAAAAGGCTGACTCGGACTTTTACGTTATATTTAGCATTGGCATTATTTGGTCTCAAATCGTAAGAAAAAAAATCTAGAATCTGCTTAAATCTTGGTAATGACCTTTTTATGAGCTATTTGAGTCTTCTATGAAAAGAAAAGTGGGTGATATGGGGCATAATATTTTACCCTGTATCATGTGAAAAAAAACCCAAGGAGTCCGAACATCTGACAAAAATTCCTAAACCTGACCTGACTACATCCTTTACTGTGACCATAATTGAACTTTTATATGAATAAACTTTACTTTACTTGTTACTTCAGCCATTCGAAGAGTTGCTGTTTTTTTCAGCGATACACTTGGACATTTTTTTATACAATATCGATCGTTTAGCAGAGAAACAATGTATTTTATCTTTAAGCCTAACCTATAGTGACAATTATCTGATTCGGATTAACCTGTTTCTTAAAATATTCAGTCGTGTGGAGAGTTGCTGTTTTTCCTTGATACATGTAGACTTATCTTTTACTATAATTTACTGAACTCGCATCATTCGTTTTTTTGCCGAGTATGTGTATTTCGATCTAGAGCCTACAGCCAGCGTGAAAATAAACAAATGTGAACTTTAAAGGATTTTTAATATTCAGCCATGTGACGAGTTGCTGTTTTTTCTAGATATATTCGAACTTTAGCGTTATGTTATCGTGCCTGATATTTTGCATATTCATTCATTCTTTTTTTTTTCCACATGCGACTTGAAGGCTCCCATATACCCCTTTTTAATTCCCCCTCCCTAAATATCTTACAACTTTGGGAATTACTCAGCTCATATAATTTTGATACTCTGAACAATAGCCATTCATTATATTTTTTATCACTGGTCAGTCTTTTAAATGACAACGTTTTATCCTCAAAGTTCTATCAACTTACAACTGACATTTCATTAGTTAGACTACAGTTAATAGGACAGGTCACGTCGAATTTCCTATCGACCACTGTTTCGCAAGCATTCATAGTTCACGCAAACTTAACGCTTTACAACAGATCAGGATTCAGGGAATCTGACGGAAAAATATTTTCAAAATTAGCTGAGATAATTTCCCAAGAGCACTACTATATTATTTCATTTTTTGGTAATAAATTTCTTTAATATTTATTAGTTTTTCTCTGTTAAAATTTTTCGTTTTCAGTCAGACATTTTGTCTCTGTGATAGCACCACCAGCCATGTAATTACAGGCAGCTTATCCTAACTTGCTACAGGTCATTAAGGTCACTTACAAGTGTATACCAGTTGCAACCTTCAGACGAAAATCAATGTGTTCTAAAATATGTCACAATGTATTTACGGTATACCTTCTTGGTGAAACTGAGTGGTTATAGACATCATTTATAAAAGGCTGCAGCAGACCAGTTCATATGGAATTTAGTGATTTCGCCTTAATATTGAATTTAAAATCGATGTTTGTCCAATTTACATAATCTATCCTATAAAATATATACAAACAACACAATACATCATGGTCAGTACTGAATATACCGCTTATGTCTACGATATATGACCGTCTTGCTCTTTAAGTCATATTGCTGAAGAATTTTTAGCAACTTAAAATGTCAAGATGAAGATTAAATATCGACAATAAAGGCGCTTTTCTAATATTAATATATTTTGCGTATTTTCTATATCTAATTTCGACCTTCCCATAATTTTAATTTTCCAATTGATTAAACACGCCGAACAGACAAGATTTCATGAAAACGGTTCATTCAAAAAACTCATTCCATTCGTTCTATACAAATATGCATCTATTTAAAGAATTTTTATTTTTTAGCATTAAAAACGACAAGAATCGTCTAAGCAGCTTTTTGATATAATATATAATGACGACTTAATTTAAAAATTAAAACGGAAACGTTGAAAAAAAACAAGAAAAAAACAACACAAGAAAAACTTAAAGAGTACAAAATGAAAACAAAGAGGTGCCTTTTCTAACGTGACTTTCTTCAACTTTATCTATCATCTAACAGAAAATGTGACCTGGATTTTATCAGATTTGTCCAGGCTTTAATGAATGAGACATGAAATGGGGTCATATCTGTAAGTTGAATTAAAGAATTTGTTGTTTTGTCATTTACCAAACTATATATTCAAGGTTTACTCCTGGTTTGCCCACTTTTAATTATACCAATTATCTATTAGTAAAGAAAACAAAAAGACAAAAGGTTTAATGAGCATACAATTGTATAGTCTGTTCCAACTTAGGTAAATAGTGTATAAGTGTTTTCTAATATTCAGGTATTTCTTATTCTGCAATTTCAGTTTCATTGAATAGAAAAATCATACATAAATCAAATATTTTTTCTCTCAATAATTTACTATCAATTCAATCCATTCATTTAACATACATTATGTGTACAACTAATGACAAAACAATGAAATTCAGTTATAAAATTGTCTTAATAATTTATTAGTTTTTCAATGAATTTCATGATATAAATACACCAATACAAGTTGTCTTTCATTGCAAACATAATTTATATAATATATGAATCAAGTTTATAAATGCATAGCAAAGGAAATAAATAAAGCACTATGGTAACATATCTAAGTAATATGGGGCACTATATGTATAATGATTGGAAATACAATCTTTTTATATGTATATTTCAAAAGTCACAAAATATTTTATTCCCAAAGTCAGTTATTACATTATTTCACTAAGTTGTTCAGTTCAAATGGAGACGATGGGATGCTGCGTCAGAGTAGTCTATCACTTTGATGAGTTATTGTTTGTATCTGTCTTTCAGTAGTTGGAGTCTAGTGTCTATTACACTGTATTTTCGTCTTTTTTTTTTTTTTGCATGGGCTCCTCCTCCTGCATACTGGATAATGTTACATTCTGTTAGTGCCTGGGTCTTCAGTAACTCTATGATCTGGTATATGTTGGAGTAGGCATGTAGGAGTCTCGTAATTTTGTTGTGCCATCCTTCCAGGTGATTGGTGGTGTGTGGACCTTCTGTGTAGTAGATGTTATAGAAAGCGGTATCCTTCAACACAGAACTTTGTCACGTAATCAGTAAATGATATTGTAGCGGGTATGTTGTCAGCTTCACCAGTGTCATCTAAAGTTTTATAAACCAAACATCCTCAACAAGGTTGGGTGGAACAAGAGCTGATACTGCGGCACGTCGTATAAGTCGAGTGATGTCTTCATTTTCTTTATGATACGACTCTTGTCAACATTTTTGTGCCTTTGCCAAATACGCTGGGTAAAGTGGAAGAAGCAGCTTTTCACGGTAACCTCTGTTAACACTGTCCGTGCTGTGTTGTAGGTTGCTGTCTCTTAATCAATAAATACTGTTTATGTTTGAAGTTTGTAACTGACGTTGTTGTGTCAAATGCAAAACGGTTGCATTTATATTCTATTTGTTAAAATTAAATGGATATTTTTATTATCAAATTTCAGAACAGTATATTTATTAAAATTAAAAAATACAAGTTAAATAAATGAAAAGAAATTTAAATGACATTTATTCTAGTTTATAGTTTCATTATTAAACTTTTTACTTTTTTTTCATAATGTACCAACAATTAAAACAATTTGTTGATAAATTGTTAAAATAATAATCATCTTTGTACACATATTTGTCTTATTTTTTTTTATATTTGTCAAATTCAATTCATTTTCTTGTTAGAAACTATATCAAATATAAAATATTTTTGCACATTTTCCTTGATTTAATAGCAGAATATAGGATCTTTTATAAAATTTTACAGGTAAAATAAAAGGTAAAAAGTATGACTATAATTCAGAAATAAACTATAATTGTTACAACAACAATTCCCCTATGTTTACATATGCATGTAATTAAAAGTGGGCAAACCAGGATGACACCATATTCAACTCTTAAAATAATTAGCGACATGAAATAGAAATCAATTGATATTTTGTATTTAACCTTTTATGGCTTCAAAAGAAATAGACAATAAAACACGAACAGAAGAAAATCCGTACACAACACTCTCGGTTAACGATAGTAACAATTATCAAACATATGGGGATGCATGCATTGCAGGAGATGCTTTCCATGTCGATCAACCATGTCTCGGTCCGTACGGAGTTCATATAATCACTCCGGTTTTTTTTTTTCTCTTGATTTGTGTATTCAAAATGGAGTTTTGGACACCAGTAAACTTATGCTTCCTCCTACGAATAGGGAAGAATATTTGAGGTTTAAATTCATGCAACATGTGAATTTAATTTTGATCTTTCATTACATCAAATATCAAAACAGATACGATTTTACCAGAGATGCGAAAGATACCAAAGGGATATTCAAACTCGCAAACAAACTTACAATGCCATGGCAAAAAACGAAAAACGACCAAAATACAAACAACGGTACACACAACACAACAACGAAAACTTTAGACTGAGAAACACGAACCCAATCAAAACCCGGGGTGATCGCAGGTGCTCCAAAAGGGTAGGCAGGTCCTGTTCCACATGTGGCACCCGTCTGGTGTTGCTCATTCGGGTCTTAGTCAAAATAGCATTAGTCGAGGTAGATATGATATATATTACGGCTTTTTATATGCCCCTTTAATTGGATATGCATCCATAAACTGGCGACTAAATGTTTTCCTAATTTTGGTTTAACCTGAACCTCTAATTTATAACTCAAATGCTAACAATCTATAAACTACGAAACGGTTTGTTTAACTTAGAAGTGATGTCCCTGTCGACTAGCAACATTACTGTGAAAAGAAACTTCAATTAAAAAGAATCTAATTTTTTTTTAAAGAAACATTACAATCAGACTATTAGATACTGAAGTCGCTTTCCCGAACTTCTTGAAATTATCAAGGCGTTTAAATGTTTGAAAGATATTATATATTTCATATACGAGTGTAGTAAATTTTACAAACTTTGAAAGACAGTGACTTGATTTGCTAAATCTTTATATGTTTTCTCTCGGAAATTCAACATAAATGAAAGATCTTGGGATACTGATTTTTTGCGGTTTTTCTTTAATGACAATGATTATATGCCACCTCTTCATCAAGCTTTATACTTTGATCTTATATTGTCTGTGACGTAAACGTTAAGGTGATTATTTAAGACAATTATAATCCACATTTTTCACCAGATATAATGATACCCATTGGGGTGTTGGTATTCAATGATAATAGAGGATAGGAATAAAAGTTTATGTGTGTGTTTTAGGTACAAATATACAACAGGTCATGGGTAAAAGGGTTCGAATTATTCAAATACCAATAAAATTAGGAACCTGAAGCATGTGATAAAAAAATACATGTATTCACAAATATGTAACATGAATATTAGCAAAGCAGAAAAACTACAATTGTGCCACAATTCTTTACCATTCTTGTGGTATTTTTTTTCATTAAATTGTCTGTCAATCTAGAAGTATTTTGTTATTACAATCTTCAATGTAAACCATACATAATAATATGAATGATCATGTCCAATTCAAATCTCTAAATTAGTTGTCCACTTTTTAAGTAAATATGTATACAGACAACTACTTAAATGAAATTAGACAGCACGAAATATATAATAAAACAACATTGAACACAACATTTACCTTGTATGTAATATATCAGTGGACAGGCTTGTTGAAAGAATGCACACGGCTGATCACAAAGAACATTCTTACGTCAGATGAAAAAATCAGATTACTAAGCACTAAATTTATCTCAATAATAGATTTCTATGCATCTGCGTTCAAGTAAACGAAAACAAACCAATCCTTTGACAACCGCAATAATTACATCATGGTATCAATAGTTCAAGAAATATAATCACATTATAACAATACTTATAGAAAATTGAGATATTGGCAATAATTATAATAGAGGATAGGGTGTGTTTTAAGGTACAAATACACAACAGGGTAGGAAATATTTTAATTTGGAACCTGAATCAGGTGATAAAAATACATGTAACATGAATATGAGCAAAGCGGAATAACTACAATTGTGCCACAGTTCATTAGTATTTCTGTCTTTTTAACATTAAATGATCTGTTAATCTTTATGTATTTTGTTATTACAATTTTCAATGTTAACCATGAAAAAAAATAATCATGTCCATTTCAAATCTCTAATTAAGTTGTCCATTTTGTACGTAAATTTGTATGCCAGATCAACATTAAGCCCATGAATTAAACTGTTCTTATTAACATGACAGACGTCTACTTTAATAAAACTAGACAGCACGAAATACATAATAAAGCAACTTTGAACACAACGTTTACCTTGTATATAATATATTACATACGGGAGATCGTTGGTTCGAACCCCGGCTGGGTAAAACCCAATTCTTTAAAATTGCTATTTGCTGTTTCTCCGCTAAGCACGCTGCATTAAGTAGTTAGACCGAAGACTGTCGGTTGGAGTCAGAACAATGTGTCCGGGTAGGGTGACATGTTTACTTGCGGAGTGTTACCTTGTGAATTGACTCGTAAAAAATCCGACTCAGCGTGTCGATCTATTACATAGTTTAGTTATTTCAAAGTTTATATTGAAAATCAACATGACATATGAAACACGGGTGCAATTTGCAAATATGATGACAGTTTTGAACGATATTGGTCGTAAAAAGAACTTTGTGGTTGTAAACGGCAAAGTTCAGAAGAGATGCAATAAAACGAAAAGAAGAGAATCTGACAATGTAAACGAACAAAGACAATCCGAAAGAGGAGAGTGGACACCAGTGCAAGAAACAAACTTTCGTGGTCGAGGTGGTAGAGGTAGACACAGATATTAGTAATTAACGCTTGGTGTTTTGAACATTTGAGGGTGGTCAACACGACAAAATGACAATTCAAACTTTAGATGTCATGTTGCGAACGCTTTTAATTTTGAGAGTTTATGTTTATGTGAACATATTTTGAGGGAAAATAATGAAATAAATATAGAAGGCTATATTTTTTTTTTTTTTGTCAGAGAAACGGGGACAAAATGCTTGTCAATTCTAAGAGAGGTTCTGGTGGGTTGCGGCCTTAGTTAAATTGAACTTTTAAAACATTATTATATTAAAATTTTAAACAGTGAATTATAAGATATTCTATGGCAAAAATTGAGGAACGAAAATGATATTATTTTGTATGTGTATGTTACGTACCATAAGAAAATTCTATATAAAATGACTCACTCGTTTTTTTTTTTTTTTTTTTTTTATACTAAACTATATGAACAAGTGCATATGTATCAAAATGATAGTAAACTGTATATTTTGGTGATTTTAATTATAGATGTGCAGATACCCAAAACTGTATTGAAGGTGTTGATAATGTACAAATAAGAGAAATTGTTGACGATGTATCAAGTAGGAATGGTGATTTACTCATTGGGTTTTTATTAGATTGTAATATGTGTATGGTAATGGGCGAGTTTGCTCACAGGATTTTACTCATGTTTAAAATACAGGGAAATTTGTTGTAGACTTTATCCTTACATAGCATTAGCAGTTAAACGATATAATTGATTTTAAACTGAATACAATGTCAGACTTAGTGATTGAGTTATCTCTTGTCGGATACGAATCAATTCCGGATCATTCTCTATTAGAATGGGATATACCAGTTCGAACGGATAAGTCGGGTGAAGATCAAAACGAGAGCGGTATAGGAATAAATCTTGTTAAAGGCCAAAGAACTTTCAATCAAAATGGATGGAGTAATGAACCTTTTTTCTGATATGCAAAATGTATTACGAGATGATATATATAAGATGGCATATTTTGGTACTAATATTGATTCACTCATAGAGTCTTTGCATAGGAAATAAACACATTTGTTCTAAAACCAGTTGTTTGCATGATACGGGTTATGTTCTTCTCATATATTTTATGATGGTATGATACTAAATCCCTAACGGGAGAAATGGTGCTTGATTTTCATATGATGAAAAAATAATCTTGCAATCAGTTTAATTGAGGTCTGGAGCTGGCATGTCAGTAACTGTTAGTAGTCCTTTGTTAATTTATGTATTATTGTCATTTGCCTAGTTTCTTTTGTTACCTATTCTGACATCGGACTTGGACTTCTTTTAAACTGAGTTTTACTGTGCGTACTGCTGTGTGTTTGTTTATTCTACATTGGCTAGAGGTATACGGGGAGGGTTGAGATCTCACAAAACATTTTAACCCCACCGCATTTTTGCGCCTGTCCCAAGGCAGGAGCCTCTGGCCTTTGTTAGTCTTGTATGTTTTTTAATTTTAGTTCATTTATATGTTTTGGAGTTTAGTGTGACGTCCATTTTTACTGAACTAGTACACATTTTAATTTAGGGGCCATCTGAAGCCCGCCTCTTGGTGCGGGATTTTCTCGCTGTGTTGAAGACCCATTGGTAGCCTTCAGCTGTTTTCTGCTTTTTGGTTGGGTTGTTGTCTCTTTGACATATTCCCCATTTCCATTCTCAATTTTATGTATATCGAATCGAACTTGCTTTGAACAGTAGTCAAGACGTAAATATGGAATTAAATGTAAAGAATTGAAACCGTCCGTTTTAATATGCGAACGAATAAATGTAGGCGGAAACATTATTAGTCTGAGAAATTACAGGAATAATGGAACAAAACGTGTGAAGCTAAAAGATAATGGAAGTGATGCAACTCGATTGGAAAAATCTAAGCTCCATACTTGATTTATGCAATTACTAAGAGATAAACTAAATCGTAAAGCAAAACGAAATTATTATTTAGACCAACAAAATAGACTTCAAAAATGGGGTGATCAAAATGCATCTGAATTTTGGAAATTGGTAAATTAGGACTGGTAATTTAGGACTTGCCAATGACCGTAAATCGAGAAAAACATATAAAATTCGATAGGAAACAGAGGAAATAATAAGTGACATTGATTCTGTATAAGAAAAAAATTGAAGACAGACTAAAAAAGCTGTACAACAGTGCTGATAAGAATGTAACGTATGGTGACGGCATTCTCAAGGACATTAAAAGTAAACTTCAAAATAGGATTAATTAAGTGACAATGACAATGATATTGATACAACTGAAATTAAATAGAGCTATTGCAAGAGGTTAGATACACGAGAACGTGTTTCGAGCTAATTAAGGACAATCCGCAGGAATTGATGAGATACTGAGTGAGATTTTTGAGATTTTGCAAAATGACTTGTTTAGACTTACTATATAGAACTATTCAGTTATTTTTCATAGAAGGGCATGTTCCTAGCGAATGATTAACAAGTATTAACTTCGATTCCTAAACCGAAAATCGATCCGCTTAATCCACTTGAATATCGTCCAATTTCAATCATATCAGTTCCTTGAAAAATATATGCGGATATTCTGATTCAGAGACTGACACATTAGTTAGAACAAAATGACATGTTAATAGAGGAGCAAAACGGATTAGACGTAATCGAAGTTGCTTGGATCCTTTTTACGTATTAACAACAAATATTAAAAATAGAAAGTTACAAAAGAAGGATTATTTCGTTTGCTTCGTGGAGTCGAAGAAGGCTTTTGATAATGTCAATCGGGTGTTGTTGTGGTAAAAGCTGATGAAAATTGGTATTAACAGAACGTTTCAAAGATAAATTCAGTCTCTTTAAGATGCAACACAAAGAGTGTAAAATTAGGACTCAACTTGACAAATATGTTTCGTATCAATACGATATTAAGCAACGTTGAAACATGTTTCCTGCTTTATATTCTGTATACTAGTACGTTAACGATCTTGGTGATGATATTCGCTCGCTTAATGCTGGTGCAGATATTGGGGCGTATCAATTCTTCTTTACGTTGATCATATTGCGTTGATAGCACCAAATGAACAGAGTTTACAAAAGATGGACTGTATAAAATCCTGATGTAGGAAATGGAGATTTACATAAAATACTGAAAATACAAAGAATATTAATTTTCGTAATAAAAACATTGCTAGATCTAAAGTTGATCTTAAATATTGAGAAATATCGATTAATTATTTTTCATCCAACAGATATTTGGGACTGCATTTGAATGAGTTTTTTTTATTATGAATATACAGAACGTGAGATTACTAAATCAGCAAGCAGGGTACTTTCAGCCTTGTATGCTAAATTATTTCGTGTGGGGGAATGACTTATGATGTCTTTACGAAACTTTATAGGTCTGTAGTTGAGCTCGTTCTATACTGTGGTTTTCGAATCTGGGGACATACAAATTTGAAAGATGTGCAAGTATAACAGAACAGAACATAAATATCATTCTTAGGAAAAGCTTCACATGTGTCAAATAAAGCCATTCATGGGACTTAAAAGTACAAAATCAGCAGAAAGTTTGGAAACTTTTCGTGTTTTTCTTAGAGTGAGCAATACTTACGATACAAGACTAACATAGAAAGTTCTTGTGTGGAGTGAGGACTGTTCTATGTCATGGGATAAAAGGTGTATACATAAAGCACAAATTTTAGGTATTGAAAATGTTATTAATGATACTTTTTTCATCAGACATAAGTTGCTAGAAATCAAATCAAAACTTTGTAAAATAGATAAAACTGAGTGGGTTGAAATTTTTTCAATGACAAAAATGAAACTAACGTTTATAAATCACGTTTTTATAGATGGTAAACGTATATATTTTTGTTCAGAAATTAGTTCTTATGTAAAACTAGTTCGTTAAAGGCAGCATAGACGTGTTTTGTCAAATTTTAGAAGTGGCCTTTTTCCACTGGCAGTTGAAACGGGTACATACACCAATCCAAAATTTTTAAATGAAAAGTACTTGTTTATACTGTACAGTAATTTCGAAAAATTTTAACAATCTTGATTTACAAGACAACTTTATTTTCTTAATGGCAAATGATGCAATTCAACCATTTTTAGCAAAAACTTAACATATGTTTATCGAAG
Organism: Mytilus coruscus; assembly: GCA_017311375.1. Taxonomy (NCBI): domain Eukaryota; kingdom Metazoa; phylum Mollusca; class Bivalvia; order Mytilida; family Mytilidae; genus Mytilus; species Mytilus coruscus. The sequence continues at coordinate 27,849,592 of CM029603.1, read as the reverse complement.
TAGGTATTGTGTGTAAGATATTTTTAAGTTTTAATTGTTTAAAGTATGTGTTATTTTTAAAGTCACAAGTCAGTAATTTGGCTGGGTACCAATATTTTAATGTTTCATACCTTTTAATTGCATTTTATGTAATTATGTAATCATTGTGTTTTCTATTGGTTTGTGGCACTATAATATATTATTCTGACTCTGATTCTGATTCTGTTAATATTCACATAACATTAACATGTTCTCGTCCTGAATATGTATTTCCGTATTTCAATTGCCACTCGACGTTAAACAACCACCTTCATCAGTGTCTCGTAAGTCTTTTAAGGCTGGGTACTGATATTAAGCAAATAATTCCACTTATAAAAGTTTCATGGGAACTCTTCAAAATGCAGTGGGATATGAACTTTTGGGCCGTGCTTAAGGGGTAATTGTGGCTTTGAGAGAAAGAAGAACAATACAAGTACATTATTTTACGAAAAATACATTTGTAGATGAATTAGTTTCAGCTACAACTGAACTAATAGCTGCTACACCAAAAGGTTTCACGGTGGTGGCTTTGAAATTTCACAAGAAATTGTATACCTGGTTTTATATCTTCATCCAGTAGGTATTCAACAACATTCGGTGTCAGCTGTTTTGGCCAGTGCTCAGTCATTTTGTACATTAAGGAACTCGTTACCAAATATAATTTATTATAACAAAGCGTTCCGGTTGTTGCCATTGTCAGTTTGTATTTGACTTGTGAGTTTGGGTATCTCTTTGGTATCATTCGCCTCTTTTTTTTTTTTTTTTGGTTCATTTTTATAAAGCGGGCATTTCTATTGATAACGTGTTTAATGTTGTAGTACTAGAATTCATATAAGGTTATTTTGACCTTTTGAACAAGGCAATACAATTTTTTTTTAATTGTATTATTTCATTTTGAAACAAAACATGGATACTTACGAAGGTCATTGTTTGTGCCGAAATATTAGTCTTTACATACGATATTATTTTATATTATTCGTATATAAATCTTTGGCAGTGTCATTGTATTAATCCATATTCTGGCTGATTTTGTGCTCAATAACATTTGAAGGCAAATGCATTATTCATATTCAGTCCGAGAACAGAGAATTTGAAAAATAAGACAGATATCAAAGCACTCAGGTGTTGAAAATTAACTTTCAATAACCACAGCTATGTACATTGATATAAGAAGATGTGGTGTGAGTGCCAATGAGACAACTCTCCATCCGAGTCAAAATTTATAAAAGTAAACCATTATAGGTCAAAGTACGGTGTTCAACACGGAGCCTAGGCTCACACCGAACAGTAAGCTATAAAGGGCCCCAAAAATTACTAGTGTAAAACCATTCAAACGGGAAAACCAACGGTCTAATCTATATAAAAACGAGAAACGAGAAACACTTATGAACCACATCAACAAACGACAACTACTGAACATCAGATTCCTGACTTAGGACAGGTGCAAACAAATGCAGCGGGTTTAAACGTTTTAATGGTACCAAACCTTCACCCATACCTTGTATTTTTTCTTTTGGTTTTGTCAATATGTGGAGAAAAAAACCAAAGACGTTTATGTATGCTATTTCATAAACAGCTAACCGGTAAAACAAAAATCGAAAGTAATAATTATATTAATTTTGTTTTATTTGAAGTAGAATTCTTCTGTCACTTCTACTGTCTGGCGTGAAGTGTGCACATGAAAATACTACCACACATCTCGGAAGTAGCAGTCCAACAACTCATCGCCATAATCGTGCTGGTACTACAACTATTCAACACACCATAAAGCAACATCTTCATCTAAATAGTACAACTGCGCAGCCGCGCAATCATACAGATGGCAATCAACACAACAGAACCCATAAATTAAATGGTAATAATAGTGAGCCCCCACCATTCATCTTTTTTGTAGGGCTTGGGTTTTATTTTAGGGAAAAACGTTTTTCTTTATTAACGATTAATGTCAGTAAGATACAGGATCAAGGTTTTTTTTAAACTCAATGTAATATCCAATGGAAACAATTTTTTCAAGAAATTTAGAACAAAACAGTTAATATAAAGAATACACGCCCTCCACAAATGATGAATGGTTGGAGCCTAATAAGAGTTAATAATTTGGGTCAGACAAATAATATTGAAAAAAAATAACATGAAAACAGAATGATACATGTATGTCGACTAAGTGCTTATTTGTTAAGATAATGAAAGATTGAATGTTGTAAGAGCTTAACGATTTCCATTTAAGAACATCGCATCTATTATATGCTAGTGGTTGATTCATGAATTTGATTTACGTAACGGTAAAGTGACATTTCCAGGCTTATGGAGGCATAACCTCAATTTGAGGAAAACGTTTACTTTCAGGTTATGTGTAATTCTGTATGGGGACATGCAAGTCTGTTTCTATGATAAATTTAATGTGTATACTTAGGTAAAATAATAATAACAGGGACTGCTTGTACCTATTGATTTATATGAGCAATATTTTGTTTTTACCACATGTATGATATCTACAGTGATATTCGAAACAAAAGAATTATAACTTATCATAGTATGAAAGGCACTCAAACTGGTTAAAAATAGCAATCAAATTGCACCGTGGAGTAGGGCATATTTGTTTTTTGCTTAAAAATTTTCACTGTATAAAACTAAAAGCAAAATAAAACTCCCCTCCTTATCCGTTAACGGTTGATCGATTAGAAATAACTATTTAAGAAGTACTTGCACATCTAATTTCACCATGTTTATACAATTGATTAAAAAACTATTGTAATTGTTTTTCACGAAGATACACATAAAACGTAATAATAATCTCAATTAAACTAAAATCGAATTATTATTTCAACTTCATACATTTTGGTCAAATCTTTACAAATTTACGGTAAACATGTTCTTTTCAATTCTGTAAGATCATCAAAGAAGAGAACGCATAACGAAATAACATTTTGTAAAACTTTAAGTTCAATATATTGCCATAAAACATATTTACGTATATAATAAAATAATTGACTGCCTATAAATGCCAGCGACAAATGTCACTTGAATATTTAATATCAAATCGTTGATCATCATGGAAGATACGCCAGTATAGAAACAAAATTGGGAATAATTTTAATTAGTATTATGGCATTAAAAGTATTTAATAAATGTTAATATGAAAATACGATGTACAATGTACAATATACTAGAGAAAAGAATACGGGAAAAAAAAAAGGTAAAATATACACGTTTTTGAGACAGATGTAAAAAAGAAAGATATGCAGAATAAATAAACCAGACTTCGTATTGTTGAATATGATTAAGTCCCATGTTTTAGCAAAATACTTTTAATTGTGTTCCATATTTAATGCTAAAAAGTCATTCAAAATTTATCACAGCAATATACTTGTATGTCCCCATACAAAATTAAACATTACGTTGAAAGTAAACGACGTTTTTCTCACATTGACGTTATACCTTCATAAGCCTGGAAATGCCATAGTCTTAAGCGGGCTGAGGGTCACAATTTTATGTTACGTTAAATGGGCATTAGCTGCGGGATATAAAACAAAATTAAAATATGATTTGTTTTGTTCAATCATTAATGAAAGTGAAATAGGGAAATAATAAATCGCTTTTAGCTGCCAGTTTGGTTTAATATAAGCTAAGAAACATCGCTGTGAATAATTCAATCTCATTGAATCCGTATTCATATGACCTTCAATTTAACCCCTTAGCTAGAGATGGGTTACGCATGATTTAGGCGTGTTCAGTTATTAAAAGGAAAATAATGTCAACAATGAAAGTGAAACAAGGGTAAACCATTTGATTGACAGATTCGATCCACAAAAACGCATTCTTATACAGGTAAAAACGATGATTAACATGTATTTTTTACCTATGATATTAAATCAAACCGACCTAGAAAAATCCAATTGCATGAGTTCTCTATCTATTTATATTTATATTTATGTTTATATCGGGTTATATGACCGTCGGCTGCCTTCGGAGGTCTTCTCGATGGTTAATTAGATGGCGTCTTGACTAAAATACACACGAAATGCTGATACATATAATCGAGCCCATGCATTGCAAACTGTTTATTTTAACAAAAACAAAATACTAAATTAAATCAAAACATCTATAGTCTTATAGTTTGGAATTAAGTCAGTGTCTTCTTTTATTTTCATTATTTGCAATATTTAAAACACAAAACATAGAACTCACATATTTCTCTTAACTATCTTTCACTGTCTGCAAAAATATACAAAATTAGCAATGTATTAGTTTTTTTCCTCATTCGAAAAAGAGTGAAACGGACAAATATGTACTTCCAGTGCTGGAAGATTAAATTTCGAGTAGTACATTTCTGAAAAGTTTATTAACAAGATGCCATGAGTACTCAGTTGTCATAAGTTTAAATAAAAGCTATTTATCATAAAGGAGCAAATTGTTTTTCAGGATGTGTGAACGATCCTGCAGATATCGTCTTTCTTCTCGATAGAAGTGGTAGTGTCGGAGCCGCGAATTATCGTCTCGGATTGAATTTCATCAAAGATTTTGCAAAGCACTACAAAATAGGACCTCACAATGTGCAAATAGGAGTAGTATCATTTTCTGGTAGTGTCACAGAAGAATTCAATATGAAGCAATATACTAAGATACAAGAACTAAATACAGCCATAGATAATATAACATATCCCTCTTTGCATAATGGCACGCATACATCAACTGCATTGCAATACATTAGAGTAAACGGTTTCACTAATAAATCTGGAGAAAGACCGCACGTGCCGAACTTTCTAGTTGTAATAACTGATGGTAAAGCTCAACCGGCCGAATTTCATCCTGACAAAGAAGCGGCAAAATTACACCAAACGAACATAGAAACCTTTGTCATTGGAATTGGTAATATTGACTCTAGTGAACTTATACTGATTGGCACGGATGACAAACACGTCTACACAGTAAAAGATCATTTAGATTTACATATACCTTTACGTCATATACGGTGTGGTATGTATATTTTCACATTTCCAAAAGATAGTTTAAAACTATGTTATGTATGTAACATCTGCAAACGTGCTGCATGTTCAATTGCAGAAGGCGAAAATGGAGGGTTTTTTTTTCAGACGACTGAGACCGTCTGAATGTTGACAATCATGCACACCTTTATATTATATTCTATATCTTACCATATTAATCCAAATTTGTAAGAAAACTGTTTATGACGACACTTTGTTAGCCATTTATTGACTCAAAATTAGTAAGGTTTTCGTCCGAGTTTCCGGGACTTGGTTCATTTGCTCATTTACAGTGTTTACTCTAATGTAAACAATATCCGAAATGTTACACACATGACATGTCCAGACATATTGATGGCTTGTACTTTAATGTTCATGATTTTTATGGGCATGTCTTGTTTTATATCACGTTAGCTCTATATTTTCTAGAAATTTTATTTACACTAATTTACGATGTCAGTGTTCTGAATTTCGAGTCATCGAACAAGTATGACCTTGGTTTGACAGTTCTCTTCTTTCTTGGAAATCTTCTTATTCCTTAAGTCTCTATACTACACATGTACTTGGGCGTACCTTATGAAGGTAAATAAAGAAAACAGCTTCGGACACACGGAATTGATTCATTTTCATCTACTAAATGTTATTTTATATCATTATTTTTATTATGTCGTCTGTACATTGAAAGTTTTCACTGACTTTTGCAAATATGCTTTTTTGCCCCAAAATGTGTTTTGGAATCCGAGCCCCCCCTTTTTTTTTACATACATAAAAACCGCAAGTTTGCTCCAAAGGAACAATTGCAGAAATTGTCTATTTTAAACTTCTTTTTGATTATAATGTGACTATTTCATTACAGAAAATTTCCAAATTTTACGTGAGTATTGAAGTGTATTTCTTTAAAAAATATAGTGAAATACAAATTACGACGCCAGATTACAAAGAAGAAATATTTTTATTATATGACATACACCAAATAAATTTAATATAGCTGACATAGTACATAATTGATATACTGCATCCTTTGAATTATTTTTTATAACGTTTACATGTTAATCATTTCTATATTGAAAAGGTTGGCAGGGGGAGATATTTTGCCATTTTGTAAAGAACATGCCATTTAGAAAAAGAGTGTTCGTTATGTATTGTTTTCTATAGGATGGTGACTGCTAACGAAATTGAATGCTAACCCACAGTAAAATATATTTAGTTGAATTTTTTTCAAACCTACTAAAAAAAAATGAATAAACTACATGATGTTCATAGCTCATTAGATATAATAATTATATTTTCTTAAACATAATTTACCCCCTAACAATACAGATTGTTAGCTTGTATTAACTTACCCAAATAAACATTTTGATTAAAGCCCATTTTGACATTATTTAATTTTTTTATCCGTGCCGGGTTTTTTTTTAAGTAGCTGACTAAAGTTGTCAATTTATTTCCCAGGGAAACCATATAAGAAATATTTCCCTAGGAAACTATATAAGATTTCAGATGCAAAATATCAGAAATACTTATGCGTAAAATAATACCATCATACTTTCTAAATCCATGGGAAACTTTTCATGAATACCAGTTGAATATGTATAGTTCCCCCATGAACATATTTTTGTTGACTGTTTCCTTTTCGTAAAAAATTATATTCTTTTTTACTTTCTTTTATATTATTACAACGTACGGTTAATATTTGACTAAGTTGCAATATCTCAATAGCGTCAGATATAATCGCTATAGTATGCATAACAAAAAATTTTGAATACACATGTACGTTAACGCACCAGAAACCAAACGACTCAAAAAAAAACTAAATTATAAAGTCAACACAGTACCTTCAGCAATAGAATGCTATCTACTCAATATAATTTGCCAATATAAATCTATAATCGTTCCGTGTCTTACAAATAATAAAGATGAATTTAAAAGAGACTATCAAAGATCTGCCACCAATATAAATAAGAGGATGTGGTATGAGTGCCAATGAGACAACGATCCATCCAAGTCACGATGTGTGAAAAGTAAACAATTATAGGTCAAAGTACGGCCTTCAACACGGAGCCTTGGCTCACACCGAACAGCAACTAGATCTCCTAAATAAGTAATAGTTATACACCAAGGGATAGGTGTGTCTGGATAAGAAACCCCGTCGGCCGGAGGCCGGAGGGGTTTCTTATCCAGACACGCCGTATCCCGAGGTGTATAACTAACTTACACCCCATTCTAAACCCTATATGTGTTAACATTGATTATTAAATGAAAAAAAAAAAAACGATAGCATATTTATTGACAATTTCAAACCATGATTTATAAGAATATTTTTTTCTTACATGAAACCCCACTAGTAACCTCTCTTTGGTTATCTTCGTTCAAACTTTGACAAGTGAGTATATTTTACAAATGTCAAAGTTGTTTTGTATATTCCGTTAAATCCATGTGCTAATATGGATCAGCAGGTCAAGGTTGACTGTTTCGTGTATTCTTATTACAAACAAAAAATACATCATGCTCCTGGTATACAGTTGTCAATATGGACGGGTATAAGACGGACGACATTTTGTGGCAAGCGTTGGATTTGGTAGAAGAGACTAAAGATAGAGGCAATATTATAACCCAAAGTATTTACAAGTATCAGTTTAATAAAGGGAATCATAACTGTATATCTTACGATTTTATCAAAACAAAGGCCCCCTTCTTCTCGAGAATAAACAAAATTCGTATTCGAACATACTAAGGGATGGGTGTGTCTGCATTAGAAACCCGACTACCAGACACGCTCAACATACAAAATTTAATGTAGAGGAACTCCTTTTGTGGGCAATCAGGGCTGATCCAGTCGGGGTCCCCAACTCAAAGAGAAAAGGGGGTTCCAACCATTCAAATGCATTGATCTTTTAAATAAAGTCGGATCCAATCATGGAACCCCAACCCCGGATCGGCAATTGGGTAACCTGGGGGTCAGGAGTAGAGACATATGACATATGATAAAAATATCTTCAAGCAAAGGAGTATTTAAAGGATTATTTTTGTATTCCATATAGATGTTTATTGGAATTTCCTTAAATGCGTTTTTTTAATATCATGAAACAATTTGTAGTGAACACTACATTTTAGTCTCTGATGCATGATTTTTTTATTATTAATTGTTTTGGCTTTTAACTAGCTGTCAGTAACTGCGAGTACTCTCAAATCGTACTTTCTTGTTTATTTGACCTGTTGATACTAATTGTAATGCTTTTTTGTTATTTAATGTTATTCAGGGTTATATCTGGTCTATATACCAGCTTTGATAAGTGTTTGGTACTAATATAAATTTCCACTTCGTACTAAGAACATCAAAATTATTTATTTTGTTAAAATATTTCCTTTCTCTATTGTAACTGTATACGTATACCTAACAACAAAATTATTTTATTTACCTGTGTTTAAAGTTATTGCAAATGGCTGATATTTTTGTTCGAGCAAATTGTTTAACATTTCATACCTATATAACATGTTACTTTTATTATTCTTCCCTTAGTTTATTTATTTTGAATTTACATTGTTTCATAGGTCAAATTTATTTGTTCAGTGTATGTTCAATGGTGTTACTATGTCCTTTGATTGAGTTAAGCTATTTCAGTTGATATTTTATAGTGTGTCTTTCTATGTTGTGATGTTACACTATTGTTTCAGAAAAAGGGTGAAGGTTTGGTACCATTAAAACGTTTAAACCCGCTGCATTTGTTTGCACCTGTCCTAAGTCAGGAATCTGATGTTCAGTAGTTGTCGTTTGTTGATGTGGTTCATAAGTGTTTCTCGTTTCTCGTTTTTATATAGATTAGACCGTTGGTTTTCCCGTTTGAATGGTTTTACACTAGTAATTTTTGGGGCCCTTTATAGCTTACTGTTCGGTGTGAGCCTAGGCTCCGTGTTGAAGACCGTACTTTGACCTATAATGGTTTACATTTATAAATTTTGACTTGGATGGAGAGTTGTCTCATTGGCACTCATACCACATCTTCTTATATCTAACTATTAGTAATTTAGTAATTTCTTATGTTCATGCTATTTAAAAAATAATCAATTTCTATTGTTAAGAATAACAATGGACTTTGTTTGCGGGATGTAGAAGCAGGGGTTTCCAGAAACCCCACTCGTCACACCCTGTGGTCAAAATCCATTGTTATTCGTAACAATAGATCTATTCAATTTACACTTGTTTCAGAAATAGAAACTATGAAGTATAACAATAGAACTGGGGTGTAATAAACTATAATTATGACAACCGACAACCACTTACGAGGTTCCTGTCATTAGATAGGCACATCCACATTTTACCGGTTAAAATGAGATTTTTTCGTATTTTATATATATATATATAAGATTTTTTTAATCATAGTTAACAAAATTGCACACAATTTGACGGATAAAGGGTGACGATTCTGAAAGTTGAGTATATGCGCTTTTCTCTAAAGAATTAAAATATATACTGCATGATACTTAACTAAATGTATATATAGACAAAGAAGTACCTATAGCTGTGAAATAGACATAAACATAAGATATTAGTAGGTTACAATCTGTAATGAATAACAAACTGGAACAGTTCAGATCCATGAAGAAATGTCAATCATAACTTTATGTCAAGAACAACTTTAACAATTAGAGATACAACCTATTTCGGTATGCATATATCGGGGAAGGACGGACGCCAAATGGAGATGATCAAATTTGCGATATATGTATTTTGACATTCTTAATTTCAGGTACTAGTATAATATTTTGCACTCATTGAGATTATTGTTACGCCTTGGAAGTTTTAGTCGATAAGATATATGTATAGCACTCAAGCTATTAATAACCTAAATTAACCCGGTAGATCTAATGAACCTGTCAGCTAAGCCTACAAAATCCATACAATTTGATAATGACACGTACCTTCTTTACTTGAATTTATTTAATTTATCTGCCCGACTGAGTGGATAATTTCATTTTTAAGTTTGATTTTATGTCCGTAATGTTTTTCTTTTGTTGTAGCATATATATATATTTTTTGTTTGTTGGTTTTTGTTCAATTCTGTTAATTCGTCCAAACAGAGTAAAGATCATGCCGTTACCATAGTTAAGCGTCCTTTATAAATAGGTCACAAACCGAAATTATTATTACTGACTGCGTCGGTAAAAATATATCTTTATAATGTTCATAGGTCAAAATTTGATTTTTCTTTACGCATTCAAATATAAATAAACTCATCATAGATATCTGGATTGAAATTTTATATTTGCGCCAGACGTACGTTTCGTCTACAAAAGACTCATCAGTGACGCTCGAATAAAAAAATGTTAAAAAGGCCAAATAAATTACGAAGTTGAAGAGCACTGAGGACCAAAATTCCTAAAAGTTTTGCCAAATTCAGCAAAGGTAATCTATTCCTGAAGTAGAAAAACCTTAGTATTTCAAAAATTCAAAGTTTTGTAAACAGTTAATTTATAATTATGACCATATCAATGATAATTCAAGCCAACACAGAAGTGCTGAAAAGGAAGTAAGTACAATGATATATATTGAAATAATTAACAGAGCTTTAACTGATAAATTTATAATAAAATACAATGAAATATAGTAAAATGATTTATACAATATTAAGATATTTGAATCGCTAATTGGAATAAAGTAATAATTTAACATGCTGATTAAAATTGTGTATTTTCATCAGCACCAACTACGTTAGAAACTAGAACCAAACCACTCATTACAACAACAACTACAACAAAAGTTACAACTGCCAAAACAACTGTTAAGACTACTACATTGTCAACAATCAGTTCTTCAATCTCAAGTACAAGTAAGTATTAATGATTATTATACTTCATGTCAAAATGCCAGATTTTGATTGGTTAATACGAGGGAGACAGTTTACTCTATCGCATGGAAAATACTCTATTACCCTTCACTGAGACGCTTGCACAAGTGTGCGCTTTGATAAATACGGATTATTGTTATGTACAAGACGACATAGTTTATTACTTTGAATTTGAAATTTAATAGACAGTAATAACAGAACATTCAGTATAATAAATTAAATAACACATATCTGAGAGGGTGATAGAGCAAGTTGTTACCCCTCGAAAAGACATTGTCAACCTTGGCTTCGCCTCAGTTGACAATGTTTTCTCGGGGTAACAATCTGCTCTATCACCCTCTCAGCTATGTGTTATTTATATAATGCGTGATGACCTTTATGACCACAAGGGACATAAGAAGAATTATAGCCATAGCTAGCTATGGTAAACTTCAGCACCTTATTTTTTTTAAATCAATAAGATTTAAATATAAAATAATCTATTAACTAAATTTTTCTCACATTACAAAACAGAAACCAAATCATATTGATTTTATCCATAACACAGTCAACCACAAAGTAGAAATGTGAATGAAAATTAAAAGTGTTTTATAACATAGACATTTTTTAAATCGAGTACTTATTGATAACTTTATAAAATCTAAAAGATATTTTATTCGAACAGAAATTATATTTGACACCTAGAACAACAACATCCCTTCGAAAGTCAAACGGACGCCATCTTAATTTGACTGGCTTTTATAGAATATCTGAGTCACAGATGACCACAGATCTGTTCCACATGTCGGAATCGCAATTCTGCCCTCTTTTCTTCGAGTGTAAAATCAAGGAATGTAACTTTTCACAGAATTTACCAAAAGTAAAACAACGTCTGTCTCTACAGGAGTGTGTCAGTTTGTCGTTTTTCTTTTTGGCAATTGTGTTGTCTGTTTTCATACCTATTTTGATATCTTCCTCCTTTTTTACACATTTTTGATTGACAAACGTTTAACAACAATATTGGTAATAATGGTTTTCCCTTTTTATACCACATAATTATGTTTTATTTCATGTAAAGTACAAGGTGTTGTTGATATTCATTATACGATTTCAATGTCATTATTCGCCACATTCCTTCCGCGATAATTTCTCGAAATGTAATATTTTAACTTTTTAGTATTTTGTTTGGTTTACAATTTCAGCGTTGTTTTAGCTGGTTTACAGTGTTGTTTTCATTCTATGTTTGCCTTTCATCTTGTGATTTTGCAATTTGTTTTAGGGTGAGAAAACTTATTTATTTTGACGGTTAATGAATTTGGCGAGTATGTTAAGACAAGATATATCTTCCAATCCTTTTCTGTATGGTGCCTCATTCCCGGCTAGGAACCTCCATCGTTTATTTGAGTCACACGACCGATGTTTGTAGTGGAGAAGGAACTGTTGACCCTTCTGGTGCAATGAGTTTAACCGTCGATTTGTTATGAGGGGTTGATGCTCAGTCATAAATTATCCCTGGATTGATTAGTGAACTGTTATTTATCTTTTCATTTTTCTTTTTTGTTCATGGTGTTTGGTGTCTTATTTAAAATTTACCCTTGGTATTGTCTCCCTCCCCTCAAAAGATTCAATAATCATGCATGAAAACTTCATTTACATGATTTGGCGTTCAATCATAAAATGTATTTTTTTTTAATAACTACATAAAAATTGAATTTCGATATTTTTTTGATATTAATACTCTCGATTATTATTAGTTTCAATGTTATCTACTTCTTTAACTCTGCCAGCAACAACAACAACAACACCAAAAACAACAACGACGACGACAAAAACAACAACGACAACGCTACCAACAACAAAAAAATCCACGACAAAAGCGACAACAACAACGACGACAACAATACCAACAACAATGACGACAACAACACCAACAACAAAAGCAAAGGGTAAAACAAAATTTACTAAATCAGTGTTTCAGTGCATCTTATTTAAAATATTTTTACGAACAGAAATGACAAAGCATTTATATACCTGATAAGAAAACATATTTACTTAGCTGATCTGAACTTGCATCATTAGAGCAGCGTTTGTCATCTGCAGACATATTTATTCACGAAAACAGAAACCAATCAAATGTGACTTAAATATCGATTTTTGAATATTGAAATCCAATATTTCCAAAAATAACCAAACTCTTTTATAAGATTAAACGATACCAATTTTACTGGACCAGTGATTAATGTTAATACGGTAGGTATAGTGTCCAGCTGGTTTTTTTCAAGTGATTTGATCGGGTTTTTTCGAGTGTGACCACGTTTTTTCGAGTGAATATGCTCAAAAATGTAAACAAACACACTTCTTTTCTGGTAAGACGTAAAAAAGATGCCAGAACCTTATATTTAATATCATAGAAGGTAAATTAGTATTTGTGATAAAAATTTATTATCAACCTTACATTATTTTGTTTAAAAGCCTTGCAATGCTTTATTCCAAAAAATAGATGAAAGCCATATTTATACACATTCCAATGCAAATGTCAACGGAAATGCGTTGATGGAATCTATATATACTTAGATATACAGACACTTTACAAAAATTCTTGTTTTTACATTGAAAAGTACATTTTGGAGAGTAAATTCATTTTTATATGTCCTTGTTTTTTCGTGAGCAGTCCGTGTTTTTTCGAGTGCGTCCTTGTTTTATCGAGTGAAATTCCTATGGCTTAAAATGTATATGTCAGTGCATTTACGTTTAAAAACATTGAAAAGGTTAAAATAAAGTACTTTTTAAAGCACGGAACAATGCATTAAACCAGTTTGATAATGCTGTATTAACACGTACATTTCAAAAAAGGAATCGTTCATTTGTATTCAGATATCTTCATGAAAGTGTACCGATATGGATTTCATACAGTAAATATTTCCTGATGTAAACGATCTTTATTTGAGCTCAGACTTGTTGGATTAAGACGTACGTACACATAGTGTGTAAAGCGGGTAAATGTGTGTTTTTTTTAAAAGAAAATACATCCTAAATGTTTCATTTTCTGTTTGTCTTGATGATAATATTTGTTATCTTGGTGTAATCAGGGTTGTACAGAATTGTGCTGGAAAATCCAGACACCCTGAGGCGCAGCCGAAGGGTTTATTCATTTTCAACACCGGTGTGAAATTCCGTACACCGCTGATTTCACCAAGATAACGAATTTATTTCTTATGAAGCGTTCCATTTCTCATTTCTATACCGGGGTGTAAAATTGAAAAATGCTTATGAAGAACTTCCACGACATTATTATTTCGTAACCCCCATGTTGCTGCGCATAGAAATTTGGGAAATATTGGGGTTTTTGGGGAATTTTTTTTTTTTAATTTTTGTGGTATTTTTGAATTTTTGCACCCAAAAAATGAAGAGTTGGGGGTATTTTTTTGCATTTTTTAATTTTTTTCTTCATAAATTTGGCAAAATTTTTATTTTTTGAAAATTTTGCATATCCCCGGGTGTTTGTTTCCATCAGAAATTTAAAGAATTTTATTTGTGAGGTGTACGCATATTATATGTACATTTCGTTTTTTTTTTTTTTTTTTATTATTATTTCAAAAGGATCGTATTAAAGCTTACATATTATTTATTTCGTTGTTTATTAAATACATTGGATACGTCCCCTAGTTATTCATCAGCTCAGTAGCCCGTACTTCCGTACTGACATGATTTATAACAAACCTTTCTTAAATTGTTAACCTCCCAGGGAGACTGGGGAATAGAAATATGGTCACTTAGGTCCTCTTCCGACCGGCAGTTAAACCCTTGCCAAAGTGGGGTAACGTTTGGCTGTGTGGGATGTTCAAGTACACATCCACATCCGGTCAGAATGGGGCCTGTTGCAAGGCAAAATTTATGTCCATATCCAATATACCCTAATTTTCAGTGGCAGCCGAAATTTACCAACCTTCATCCCGAACGTCCTCTGTTACATAATTTATTATTAATTGGTTCTCGTCTTGAACATGCATGAAATATTTGCCACTGGACGTAAAGCAGCCAACAATCAATCATTGTCCGTTTATAGATATAAAAATTATAAAGAAACTAAGGATGGATTTGGCTATTTTTTAGGTCCTTTTGGTCTTCAAATGTTTCGGTTCTTATACATCCTTGGCTTTCAAATATTCCAGAAAAGAGCTTCGGACGCATGACATTTGTAAGTGTTGTGTTATTAGATATTCCATTCCATTCAAATGTTATTGTAATATTTTTATTTTTTTTTTTTGGGGAGGCCTCTTTAGTAGATTATTTGGGTTTATATTGAATTTTTCCAATGTTTTACTGCTTTTCCTTAGTTTTCTTGCTCCTATGTTTTTTCGTCACTGTACTATATATATATTTATATATACATCAATCATAAAATAGTATTGACGGTTTAAACAAAGGTAGCATGACAATGAAAGACCGTTTTTAAAGGAACCAGTGATTTCTCATATATCCTGATACTGCAAGGTTATGGTAATATGTGTTTTCAGAACAGAAAGTTATCATCAAATTAAAAAAATTTGATCAACATAGTAATATATTTTTGTGACTTATTAAGAATAAATAATTGTCCTTCGCTAAATAACAGTTTCAAACTAGAAAAGTTAGTTTTTAAGCCAAATATTGTCTTCTTTCTAATTCATATTATCTTCAAAAAACCCGGACCATTTGTTGAAAAACCCGGATGTTTTAGATGTTGCTCTCGAAAAAACACGGACAATATAAAACACTGAAGTATAAGTGAGCTACATAGAAATTGTGCGTCGTTTGTGCTCAGAATATGTATAGCATTCAGAATAAGATGAACAGTCACGAGTACAACTTTTAAATTCGCGAAATAGCAGTAAATCAATCTGATCGCAAGTAATATCACTCGAAAAAACATGATCTACACTCGAAAAAAATAGACCGATTCACTCAAAAAAACACGATCTCAGCCGGACACTATACCTACCGTGGTTAAGATAATATCAACACTATCTGTATGTTCATGCCAGTATTTAGCTACTGGGCTAGTGAAACAATCATAAGACGCATTAAAATATATATAAGAATTGTACATCCTTATATGATAAAAGACGTAAAAACTTTCTCTATGTCTCAAAACCTCCATGCATTTTGGTCGTTTCAAAATATTGAGATATGGTTAAGATCAGTCAAATAAATCATCTTTGCTTCAACCACCAACCCAACTTAAACTAGTGAATCGATTTCTGTACAAATTCTTAATTGTAGCAGCATTGTCCCCATACAATTGTACACGCAAGAAGATAGACATAACTAGAAGGCGTCAAATGAAGACTTAGTGTGTGGTTTCTGAATTATCTTGATACCTAAAGATAAAGTATTATATAACAATCAGGGAAATCGCAATCGTACAATTAGGTTCAATAATTCGTAGTTACAATAAAATATTTCAGCATTAAATGTCTATTTTCAAGGTTTAGTAGAATGTATGGGATGTAAGCGGATAGCGGAACCTCACGACTGCGAAAAAGTAATCACATGTGCTGAACATGAGGTACTTTTTTTCATTTACATCCCCTTTATCTTGAGTAACTTTCTATTTATTTTAAAGAAACATTTTAACGAAACTCATCAGCTAAAATTACCAGTTGTCAACATTTAGGCATTCCAACTAAGTTTTTAAAGATTAAAAAGGGATATCAAAATAGTGTTTATAAATAGCATTTTGCATCAAATATGCATAACGACTAATGAAAATGTATCATTCTGATCCATTACACAGATTTTGAATATCATAAAGACATCCAATTTTTTTGTTTCATTGTTAAATATAAATAAAACACTCGCACATCGGTAAAAAAGTGGGAAACAATTTTCTATTAGAGTGCCTATACAACTTTTATTCGTTAAATTGTGTTCGACCGGATTGTTTGGCATAAAGTTTTGGTCACAGTGAAGAAAAAGAAACCAAAAAGATTAGACTGGTTCCCTGTCCTTTATCTGTTTGGCTCTGACAGATATGACAACAAAGGTATCTGAGATACCCGTATGTTGCAAGGGAGAGGACCAGCCTACCAAAAAGATTTGATTTAAAAAATTCAAAAAGGGTGCTCAAAACGCTATAAAATTTTAAAAAGAGGATTTTCGAAACGTAAGAAGGTTTATGTCGCCATCGTGTCTTCGTTGGCCGTGACATCATATCTGTGTAAAAGACAATAATCATTTTCATTTTTATTGTTGTCCAAATTCCACATTTCTCCTCGTTGAGGACTTATCTTCTCATTAGCAACTCTACGGAGGAAAAAATGAAGACTAATTTCCAAAACTATTTAGAGCACACTCAAATTCCAACTAAATTTTAACTGTTTTCATATTGCTCAACTTTTAGTTATTCGTGAGCTCCGTTAACCTGTACTTGTGGCGTCTATAATAACTAATCTTAGACTAGGCTGTCTTCTTTTTGTGTTGATATTCTTAATGTGACGTAGAAGAACATTAAGAATTAAAAACGAATTGTTCAGAGAACAATTGAAGGTCTTTCCACTATAAAGAACAATTTTGATATAGAACTACGAAAATTCAGTTTGAAATATCATATCCATCGTCAAATCATAGCTTATTGTACACTGATTCCAAAAATATATGATTTCTATACATTTGTTTCTAAATAAGGGAGATACATTGTTACTTCCGGTTTGAAATATGTCACTTCCGGTTTTATTTGACAGTTTATTTGATACTGATTCCAAAAATATATTGTTCAATATACTTTTACATTAAATAAGTACAAAAAATAGCTACTTCCGGTTTACACCAGGTCACTTTCGGTTGGCTTTTCCATGGTCAAGTGGCTTGCAACGTAATGCAAAAAGTCCCATGGCTTTATCATGTATACATATGAGGTAAAAGCAAAGGTCAAAATCTAGAACGCCAATTTTACCTATGACCTTGAGTTCAATTTCAAGGTCATAAACCAATGGCTTCAAATCAAAAGACCATAGGTCTTAATTATATATGGTTGATGAGTTATATTACTATATGCCTAATTTTTAATATAAGAGGGGAGAAAACTCCAATTTAATGTTAGCGTACCCTTTCAACCAAAATTCATGTGTTACGACATGTCGCAACTTACAATTTAGTAAAAATATGTTGTCGATATCTTATACGGTTTTTGAAAAGTATTGAAAATAAGCCAAAATCAAAATTTAAAATATGACCTTGACCTCTGACCTTGACCTAATTTTCTTTTTTTGGATCAAGAACCTCAAATCAAAAGATCCTAGGTCTCTATCACTTATGGTTTACAAGATAGAAATGCATATCACTTATATCACATGCATAAGGGGAAATAACTCTCGTATGGAATATTCATATCGCTTCGGTCAAAATATCATGCAAAGGATATAACGAGCAATTTTATAAAATAAATGTGTCGCTTTCTTTTACGGTTACGGAGGAGATGCAGTCACAAGGAAAACAGTGTTCGAAGAGATAACTCCTACAAAGAAAATTGTTCGGCTTAGAATGGGTGAAAATAAAAAGCGCATAAACTGTATGATACTATATAAGAAATATCTAAGCGACATCTTGCGAAACAGAAATTTTACGCGAGAACAAAATTTGGCGGAAGAAAATAATGATAATCAGAACAAATACAATAGGTCTTTCCACGGAAAAGTGGAAAGACCTAATTAAAAAAAAAACAAACAACAACATGTAATGAAAAATTAGTGCAATGAATTTCAGCAATGTTCAACAGATTTCTACATTACTCCACTAGGACATGTATTTTATGACCTTGGATGCAGAACAAATCGAGTAAGTCATTATATTTATTGCTTGAACAGCAGTTTTGATATTATAAAAAGACTCCTGTCATATATGTGCACTGTTTATTGTCATGGATGGTTAAATGTAAAGAAAAATCAAATTGTTTGAATATGTAAGCCTTAATTGATCCCATCTTTGGCAACATTTTATGTCTATGTTATAATATCCTGATTATTTTAAAAATAAGGAGATGTGGTATAATTGCCAATGAGATAACTATCTGCCAGAGATATAAGTAATAATGGGTCACCGGACGACCTTCAACAATGAGAAAAACCCTATAATATAGTCAACTATAAAGGCCCGGACATGAAAAATATGAACCCATTCAAAGGAGAAAACTAATTCCTTAATTTATAACTTATAATTCATGTTTATATAAAAGAAATATGACAGATATGAATCGACGACAACCACTGCATTACAGGCTCATTACTAGGACATGCACATAAAGAATGCGGCGTGGATAGACATGATTGTGAGTGCTCAATCCTCTTCCAAATCTGGGAGCGTGGTGTAAAAGCGCAACAAAAGAAGAAACTGTAAAATCAGTTGCAAATGGCTGAACTCAATAGATCTGTCCGAAGCACAAACGAAAACAACTAACATAAACAAATAGATACAAAGCACCGATTGAGAGTACTCGCAGCTACTGAAAGCCGGTTCAAAGGCAAATGCAATTGATAACTATATCATGTTTTCCTAAACTAAAGGAATCTGTTTTCAAATCATTCAAGTTTATTTTGATATCCTGTGTTTTAAATCCAATATTTTTAAATCAACTATTGTATAAATATAGTAATTTAGATATTCCTTCTGCGCATAAAGCCTGTTGCCTTGGTGTTTATTTGAAGGTATGAAAGGATACATATTATGAAATATTACACATATCTTTAAGGTCTGTGATGCCATTTCAAATTACGGAAAGAGAAATACCGTTTACAAACGTCAAAATGAGAACGTGTATGTATGCCAGGAATGTTGTAATACAGAACACTGTAATCAGTTTGGTTGTATAGATAAAGGTATTGAACATTTTTAGACAAAGTCAATTTTGAAATCAATTAATTAATAAAAATGAAAAATATAGCATACAACACTACAAACTGAATACAATGCAGTACTCTATATAAGTATTTTAATAGAGGTTTCCGAGGAATGCACATTCTTTTATTCATAATAGAGCAAACTCAAAAGCGATATATTTATTTAGATGCATTATAATTGATACGTGACTTACATGCGTAGGGGAATGAAAGTTGTCTTTCTTCCTACTGGAAATAATAAACAGGTAATAAAGTCTTGATAGATAATGTATACCATTTCGTAAGTTGATATAGCATGACATACTCTTGACAAACATAATAGCTAAGTAGACATTTTGAAAGAAAAAAAAATGTTTGAACTCGATTTACCAGGAAGATTCTATACGCCTAATGTTACGTCTGTAAAAGTTTGCTACATTTGTATTACAGAGAAAAACACAAAGAAACATTATAATATGAATACAGAGAATCTTTTCAATATAAAATGTGACAATTCTGGTAATACAATAATGTATCGACATTACGAATATGACATATCAATGAATCACTGTGAGAGGTCTGTTTTAAAAGTCTTGTTTTAGTGAATTTATATAAAAGAAGAACTGGGTATACATCAGTGATAACCTTATGACGCAAAAAACAAAAATAGACAAAAAACAAAAGATATGTTAGAAATAAGAACAAGCAATAAGAGTACAAATATCACGTACTTTTAATGACAAATAGAATATAGCTAAATTCATATGAAACTTCAAATTTAAAATAAAATTGAATATGTTTTATATACTTGAATGGCTAAGTTGTATTATAAAACAAGTGTACATGGACTTTCTTGTGAAAGAAAATCCTTTAACTTATCAAAATCTTCAAAATGTACTGCTATTGAATTATTGTGTTCCTGTATACTAATTCGTCGATATTTTTCCGTATGCAGTAACCTTAATTACGAGACCTCTCGTTAGAACTTCGGCCACCGCATAGCGCAAGTGTGAGGGAAAACCGTGATAACAGAATGTAAACAAACGTGCACTGGAAGGTAAATAGTAAGAATTGATTCTTAAAGAACAAATTAAATACACAAAATCAATCAACAACAGTTATTGAAAAGTTTATTAAACATATGGGAACGCATAGAAAAATAAAAGAAAATTAACATCGCTCTTTCAATTCACTTATTTTGCTGCATGCTCCACGTGTTGCTGTGTTGATTGTTTATCAATGTCATGATCTGGTAAACTTCGGCAACAAACTCGAAAGTTTATGAGCTTGCGATCAACAATCACTGAATGAAATATTATTTGTTAATTATACGTTATAGATCCAAAATATAAGCAAAAAAAAACGTGCATACATGACTTAGTTTAGTATATATGCATGCATTGGTTTAATAATTTTCTGAACATTGAAATATTTTGAATCTCGTTTCATATGACTTTAAGCTATTTGAAGGGCTAACACATGTCAGGGTAAGAAAACACAGTAGATATTATCGAGCTTGGTATCTCTAATATGTAGACTGGACTGGACGTACCTGCTGTTTAGATCTTTTATTCACCGTTGGAAAGATGGCATTACTGATAAAATAGTACACGATTTTAGTCTGAATATACACAGGCAATTTTTTCCAACGTGATTTTAACATGAGAATCACGTGATATTCACGTTGTCCACACCACGCGAGTAGAACGTGAAACGAGCAGAAACGTAATATTCACGTTGTGAGCACAATGTGATTAAACGTTGGTCACACGTGATATTCACGTTGTGTAAAATGCCACATGATATGAACGTGATAATACAACATGGTATTCACGTTAAATATATACCACGTGATATAAACGTGATAATACAACAGGACATTTATGTGAAGCAGCCACTTGGAAAAATGAAATATTGTCTTTGTTGTACTCATTGACATATCATTTTTTTCTTGGTCATCTCTATTTGAAGATGTTTCTCTGGTTCTTTATCTTTAAAGTACTGTAAAAGTGAGTTAAACATCAATAAATTGTCTTGTAGGTTATAACTGTTTATCAGCTACCTCATATGCATGTTTAATGTACCTGTATCATCCTGAATATGTATGTAATATTTGCGGCTGGATGTTTAGCATCCATCAAAACTTAACTATCATTACAATATATTTTAATCCAAATCTTATTTCAATGTTTAAAAGGAAGTCGAATTCGAAATTGCACAACAAATTATGCAAAACCAAATGTATACCAAACAACAATTCAATACAAACAAGCTATTTTACAATGTTCATTCTTCAAGAGTTGTGTCCCTTGTAGGTTTATCATGATCTAAAATAATCAGCTTACGACTAAAAATTGTCCCTATCAAAGACATATATTACCAAATGTAAAATAAAAAAAACACTTTCCAACTTGAAATTCAATTATATTTATATTTAAGAATATTTTAAACAGTTAACATTTGATAAGTTACTGAAATAGTAACAAATAATATTTGAATGTTCTATCTTCTAAATGCTCCACTCTTTGAAAGCTGCTTCATCTGAAAGGATAAAAAGAATTTTATTTATTGTTATATTATTATCTTATTTTAGCATACATAATGAAAGCTTTATTTTACTTGTGTTATGAATGTTGCTTTTACTTAAATGTAAACAACAATGTGAGGGCTGTTCCAAAAATAAATGTAAGGAGGGGGAGGAAGGCACTTTTGTATTTGACCCCACCATGCATACATTTTAATTTGGATATTTCATTTAAATGTTCAAGCAGTCTTCTTAAATAACCTCCACCTGTCAAATTTTAATAAAAGTGCCTGGAAAAGGCCTGATAAAATTCTCAATTGAACCAGCTGTCAGTAACTGCAAGTACTCTCAGATCTTTACTTACTGCTTTTTGTTGTTGGGATGTACAATTACCAATCCATGTCCCCTTTGTGCTTTTGTTATATATGTATTTCTATTTGTATCCATCTAATATTCTGTATGTATGTGCCTGTCCCAAGTAAGGAGCCTGTAGTTCAGTGGTTGCTGTTTGTCGCTGTGTTACATATTTGTTTTTTGTTAATTGTTTTGTACATTAATAAGGCTGCCAGTTTTCTCGTTTGAATTCTTTAAAATTTGTGATTTATAGCCAACTGTGGTATGTGGGCTTTGCTCATTCTTGAAGGCTGTACAGTGACCTATAGGTCTTAATTTCTGTTTCATTTGGTCTCTTGTGGAGAGTTGTTTCATCAGCTAACGCTCAGGATAAAATTTGAATATCACAGCCAAGGCCATGTGTAAATTTCAACAAATTTATGGCTTCCATGAATTATTTCTTAAATAAAAAACTTTAACCACAGACTGAACTATATATATAGCCAACTATACATTATGGATTTTTTCATTGTTATAGGATGTACAGTAGCCCATAATTGCTTACATCCACCTTATTTGAACTTTGGTGGATAGTCGTCGCATTGGCAATCATACCTTATCTCCTCATTTTAATAATTTCTATTATTGCCTGTTTAATTCACCTTTTCAGAATCTAAATAAATGCATTCTGTATTATATTTTCAAAAGCATACACCAAAACGTTGTGGTTGCTTTAAAATGTTCTAAAACAATAGAAATTCAACCAATGACATAACATTACTTTCATTTTGGTGTACAAACAATAAGATTACCCATAATCCTTTAGATTCTGAAAATTATTTCTTCTTTCCTTCTTTAATTTGTACAATATACACATAAGATATATTTACTTACAAGTTCAGCTATCAACAAAAAGCTTCCTTTATAGTCTGACTTGAATAGTGAAGGTCTTGCCTAGCATCTGTTTCACTATGAAGCTGTAAATTAAAAAAATAACATCAGATTGTCAATATGTGCTTAAGAACAGGATTTAACAAAGCAATAAGGAGAAAAAGGCAAACATTCATCTGGAAATCTTAAATATTTTTTAGATCTCAACATTGCTCAATGCTTTGAGCCTTCCATTTAAATCTAGGTCAATGAATTAATAAATAGTTCATCAAATGAAATAAGGTCAAGAAAATGATTATAGTATACAGTTTTTAAAAATAAAATGAAATTCCAGATATTCCTCAAGGTTCTGAGCATCAGTTTCAGATTGCTGTTAACTTTTTATGTCAATTTAGCTTTTAAGCTATTGTTGCTGTCAACATGGTAAATTCCACAATTACTGGACAGTCATAACTTTAGATTTCAATTTGAATGAGCTGCCAATAAGACAATTTATGAATTACTGAAACTCTAATTATTCAATTATCTTTGATGAGATTTCAAGCATGCAAGTATATAAATAACCTGCAGTATGAAGGATTTAATCAATATTTGGTTATGGGTTGTAACAACATTATTGAACAATGAAGCCAAAAAAATGTATAACTTGTCTGCTGTCTCCTGGCAGAAAGATAAGGTAGATTATGCGGTATGTGCTTTGCTCATTGTTGAAGGCCGACGGTGACCTATAGGTGTTAATTTCTGAGTCATTTGGTCTCTTGTGGAGAGTTATCTCATTGGCAATCATACCACATCTTTTTTTTATAGAATATATATAGATAAAATAATTTTATTTTTTATTTTCTTTTATCTAAATAATTAATAGATTATATACAACATGTTCTGCACTTAAATGGTGCTTTATCAAACAAATTTTGACTTTTACCAGTACTTTAACAAAACAAGAGTGCACACGCTGAAATGTCTCGCCTTCTTTACTTATCATTGATATTATGTTGATAGTCCTAAATATAAAGCTTTGTTACAACTGTCACATAAACTTAACATAAACCAAGAAAACTAAACATTGACCTTTGAACCATGAAAATGAGGTCAAGGTCAGATAAACTATGCCAGGCAGGCATGTACAATTAATTCTTCCATAAAACAAATATAGTTGACCTATTGCTTATAGTTTAAGAAAACAGACCAAAACACAATAAAAATGCTCTGCTGGGTGCAGCTTGATATGACCGCAGAGGTCGAACCCTGAACAGTTGGGGCAAGTAAGGACACAACATTCAAGCTTGATACAGAACTGAATTTGGATTGTGATTAAATATTTGACACAGCATAGGTTTCTGACACAGAATGAATGTGGTCTAAGAACTTAAAATTTTTAATTTACCTATTCAAACCATATCATTATTATTTGCTTTCATATATAAATCAGGGGCCTCGGTGGCCGAGTGGTTTAAGTAGTTACTACTGTAATCACTTGCCAGTCAACACTGAGGTTGTGAGTTCGAACCCGCTCGTGCGGGTGCACTCGACTCAATCTTATTTGACTAGGATTGTCAGTTTTCCTATCGAAGGTCGGTGGTTTTCTCCGGCACTCCGCTTCCTCCACCAATAAAACTGGCCGCCACGAAATAGCCCAAAAGCGGTGCTTAAAAGTGGCGTTAAAACACCAAAATAAAAATCAGAAATATATAAATCAGAAATAACCAATTTAA
Organism: Mytilus coruscus; assembly: GCA_017311375.1. Taxonomy (NCBI): domain Eukaryota; kingdom Metazoa; phylum Mollusca; class Bivalvia; order Mytilida; family Mytilidae; genus Mytilus; species Mytilus coruscus. Next base: position 27,824,452 of record CM029603.1, on the reverse strand, counting down.
AATGGAAAATTTTAAAGAAAAAATGAAAAAAATCCCCTCAAATTTTTGAACCCCCTTATGATTCATCACCCCCAATCTCAATCCCAGCCTTCCCTTTGTGGTATAGTACCTTGCAGTACAATTTCAGAGAGATCCTTACACTTGAACACAAGTTATTGTCTGGAAACTAGAAAAATGGTTGTTTTTGGCCCCTTTTTGGCCCCAAATTCCTAAACGTTTAGGGCAATTACCCCCAAACTCAAACCCAGCTTTCCCTTTGTGCTATGGAACCTTGTAGTACAATTTCATAAAGATCCATACACTTACACACAAGTTATTGTCCTGAAACTAGAAAAATGCTTGTTTTTTTGCCCTTTTTTGGCCTCCAATTCCTAAAATTTTGAGGCAATTACCCCCAAAATCAATCCCAGCCTTCCCTTTGTGGTATGGTACCTTGCAGTACAATTTCAGAGAGATCCATACACTTGAACACAAGTTATTGTTTGGAAACTAGAAAATGCTTATTTTGGCCCTTATTCCTAAAAGTTTTGGGCAATTACCCCAAACTCAATTCCAGCTTTCCTTTATGATATGGAACCTTGTAGTACAATTTCAGAAAGATCCATACACTTACACACAAGTTATTGTCATGAAACTAGAAAATGCTTGTTTTGCCCTTTTTGGCCCCTAATTCCTAACATTTTGAGGCAATTACCCCAAAATCAATCCCAGCATTCCCTTTGTGATATGGAACCTTGTGGTACGATGTCAGAGAGATCCATACACTAACACACAAGTTATGTCTGGAAGTTACAAAATGCTTATTTTTGGCCCTTAATTCCTTAACTGTTGGTACCATATATAACCCCAAAATCAATCCCAACCTTCCTTTTGTGGTATTGAACCTTATGGTAAAATTTCATAGAGATCCATTCACTTAAACTAAAGTTAGAGTGCGAAAACCAATGTGTCTTCGGACGACGACGTAACGTCATACCAATATCGACCGCAAAAGTCGTATAAAAACTTAACACTGAGCAATGAACCATGAAAATGAGGTCAAGGTCAAATAAAACCTGCGTGACTGACATATAGATCATAAAATATTTCCATACACCAAATACAGTTGACCTATTGTATATAGTATTAGAAAAAAGACCAGAACTCAAAAACTGAACTTTGACCACTGAACCATGTAAATGAGGTCAGATGAAACCTACAGCTAGACATGTACACCTTACAATCGTTCCATACACCAAATATAGTAGACCTATTGCATACAGTATAAGAAAAACAGACCAAAACACAAAACTTAACTATAACCACTGAACCATGAAAATGAGGTCAAGGTCAGATGACACCTGCCAGTTATACATGTATACCTTACAGTGCTTCCATACACGAATATACTAGACCTATTGCTTATAGTATCTGAGATATGGACTTGACCACCAAAACTTAACCTTGTTCACTGATCCATGAAATGAGGTCGAGGTCAAGTGAAAACTGTCTGACGGACATGAAGACCTTGCAAGGTACGCACATACCAAATATAGTTATCCTATTACTTATAATAAGAGAGAATTTAACATTACAAAAAATCTTAACTTTTTTTCAAGTAGTCACTGAACCATGAAAATGAGGTCAAGGACATTGGACATGTGACTGACGGAAACTTCGTAACATGAGGCATCCATATACAAAGTATGAAGCATCCAGGTCTTCTACCTTCTAACATATAAAGCTTTTAAGAAGTTAGCTAACGCCGCCGGATCACTATCCCTATGTCGAGCTGTCTGCGACAAAAGTCGCAGGCTCGACAAAAATGACCCAAAAAAATGTAAGGAGATCGAAAGTAAGACAGAAAAAAGAACTTTATCATATTGTGACCTAAACATCAAAAAATTATTTAAGTATACTTGAATAGGAAATGTTTTCTTGTTTTACTATTAAATTACCTTCAGTTTAACTTGATTGCAATCAAAATTCTACAAACTTCTGTAGTGTGATTCTGAAGCACTGCTAAAGTATCATGTCTTCTATTCATCTTACATATATACATATCAGTATATATTTGCCTCAAATTCAGATTTTATTTTCTGGAAAAAATAATTATATTCAAATACATGTTAATTAACATGAAATTTAATACACATATTATGCCTCCTTCTACTAACTGAAAACAAATGTCACATACTCATCTTTAGTAATGTTTATATTATGAATATTTTATATCATTAAAGATTGGCATCATTGCACAGGAATTTTATGCTGCGAGACTTTAATATTTTTTGTCTGTATGTATAAAACTTTCTTTTTTCTTCTCTCTTTATTTTACATTCCTTTTATTGTGGGATATCAAATTAAGAGACTTAATTGACTAGGATTGTCAGTTTTCCTTATAAAGGTCTTAGTTCTCTCCAGCTTTCTCCACAAATAAAAACAGGACGCCACGAAATAGCACCATAGTGTTTAAAGTGGCACTAGACACCAATCATTCAATATCTCAATTACTTTTTAGTATGAGGAAATAAAGACATCAATGAATCAATAAATGTCTATTAGTTGGTTTTTTTTTTTAGCATTAACAGTAGTTTTTTTTTTGTATAATGATTCCAATTATGCAGGCTTATTGTACAGTGTGTTAAAATAAAACAAACAGTTGCGATAGGAGTGCACGATTGAAAGCCCTCCAAATTCATGATATCAACTTTGTTTAAAGTATAAAATGAAATGTTGTAGAAGGCATTACATTTTGTACAACATTTGATTTATAAATTTTGTATGCATTACATAACATCCTTCAGTTGACAAGTGGCAAATAGTTAATGCTAACATTCAGAACATTTTGTTCTGCAAAGTTATTAAATATCATATGTAGCATTAATGTAACAAATGAAATCTATTCTTTCTCTGCACATTTGCTGCAAGCCAAAAGGAATGGTTTTTTAAAGCCTACTATTTTGTTAAATGCATAACATTTAATAAAATGGAAAAGTGCATACATATCTGTTGGAACTTTGCTGAATTGTCCTTCTAACATTGACCTGGACTTCTCCTCTGTCATTTTCTTTTTCGTGTCAGGAATTTACAAACAGATCCTCCATACTTCATTCAAGCCCTGCTTAATAACTGTCATATAGAAAAAAATGCATAAATATTCAGCATTTCATTTACAGTAACACATACAGTTATTGTCATAGTCTGATAAAACTTTAAAGGAACATTACAGTGGACTACCATAAATAGATATAGGAAGGCATATTATGATAACTATAGCCATGTTGCAATTGGGGTATCACATAATTTGATTTCAACCAAAATTGTGTGATAAATAGTGGAACAATGAAAGTTAATTGCCAGATAACTCAAGTGTCTTTCTGTGAACAATCTTGACATATATTTATCTGGTTAAAGGAAAGGAGTTAAATGTTCAGTATGAGACAAGCATGACAAGTGAAGTTTATATACCACTCCAGATAGATCAGTGTAATACATGTATATCATAGGTCCTCAGTACCTGCAGCTGAATATAAAAAGTCCTCCTGTTTTGAGTTTTGCCAGATATTCAGATTCCTCTGGCTTTATCCATGATATTCCAAAATAAAAAAATCCTGATAACCTAGCTCTACTTTTCTTTTCATAATCAATGATAATACCACTGGACGTTAAGCAACCAACAATCAATCAATCTTTTCATAATTTTTATTTTAGATGGATATATAAATATAAACTAAATCTATCTATAAATACTAACTTTAGTTCTCTTTTAAACTTCTGAAGTACATGTATATTTTATTTGGGAAAAGGGAATCCAGGATTTTAAAAGCGGGCATCAAGATATTTTTACAGATATTATACAAAGTTGTAGTGCCTTTGGTAATTTATTTCAAAAGAAAGCCAAAGGCTGTGTTTTTATCAACTAATTTTCTCTCCTTTGGCACTCCACTTTTACATTCACACCACACGAAACACAAACAATAATAAAAGTCAATATGGGAAAAAGTAACATTTTACCTTAGTACGTAAAATATGAAAAGGTCTACATTTTTAATTAGGCTAATTTATATGAAAAGGGTGGGGTAACAGAACCACAGCAGCACACCCTATCAATTAAGTATTGAAGTCCCCAGCACGCCCCCAACCTCACTGCCAGAATTTACTAGTACTCTGTCAACATGCCTAAATAACGCCATAACACTACAGGACGTCAAACAAGCAGCATATAAAAGTACAAGAAATAAATGGCAGAGAAGATGGGAAATATCTGAGAGAAGCAGGGACCATTACGAAAAATACCAACTACGAAACACTCAATTATGTATGATTTTCCAACTAAAAGACATTTCAGTATATTCGCCCAACTAAGAACTGGCTATACAGAACTCAACTACTACAAGAACCGAGTAGGCCAAACCAACACCATAGAGTCATGCAACTGTGGAGCACCTGAAATGCCTCACCATTTCCTTCTGGAGTGTCCCTGCTATGAGAACGAACGAGAAGATATGTTACACCAAATATCCAAAGAGGTCGGGTCAGAAACCTGAATTTAGCTACTATGCTAACGAGACTGGACGGCGAGAACACAGAAGAGACAAAAGCCTAACTACAAACAGTGGCACATTACATTGACAGAACAGGCAGATTTAATACTGCTGTTCCTCAATCCCAATCTTAACCAGCGCATGGGTTGTGAGATAAAATATATAGATATAAGATGTGGTATGAGTGCCAATGAGACAACTCTCCATCCAAGTCAAAATTTATAAATGTAAACCATTACAGGTCAAAGTACGGTCTTCAACACGGAGCCTAGGCTCACACCGAACAGTAAGCTATAAAGGGCCCCAAAATTACCAGTGTAAAACCATTCAAACGGGAAAACCAACGGTCTAATCTATATAAAACGAGAAACGAGAAACACTTATGAACCAAATCAACAAACGACAACTACTGAACATCAGATTCCTGACTTAGGACAGGTGCAAACAAATGCAGCGGGTTTAAACGTTTTAATGGTACCAAACCTTCACCCTTTTTCTGAAACAATAGTGTAACATAACAACATAGAAAGACACACTATAAAATATCAACTGAAATAGCTTAACTCAATCAAAGGACATAGTAACACCATTGAACATACACTGAACAAAAAATTTTGACCTATGATACAATGCAAATTCAAAATAAATAAACTAAGGCAGTCAGGGTACTACTTGTACAAGTTAATTTTATTTACTTGAAGAAGTAAAAAAAATACACATATAAGTAAATAAATAATGTTTGAATAATCTCCCTTAATTTTCTCAAAATTTACTTGTATAAGTAAATTTTCTTACAATCCCACAAAATCCTCAAGTTTTGAGATGTAAAATCATGCCTTTAATGATTTTTCCCAGGTTTGCTCAATTTTTTTATTAAAGTTCAATGTTTCATCTCATTAATTCAACAAAGAAACTGATTGAGCAAAGATCTTGTATATTTTGCGCAAGGCCTTCAAAATTGCTCCTTTGGGGCTTGTAAATGAGCAGTGTTATGAAGATAACAGACAAATGGGATTTTCATTGTCCATGAAATTATACTTAAATGATTAGTAAAGACATCTGCAAAGGGTACATATTTTAAAATTCTATTAGAGCAAAGAAATCTTAAGAATTCAAGAAAAGAAGAAAGGATGACTTTTTACTTATACAAGTAAAAATTCTGAATGTCTAAGGGACATAACTAAGCCAATTTTTTTTTACCTATACAAGTTAATAAAATTCACTTGTATAAGTATCCTAAATTTACTTATATGTGTATATTTTTTACTTCTTCAAGTAAATAAAAATTACTTGAATAAGTAGTACCCTAACTGTAAGGGAAGAATAATAAAAGTGACATGTTATATTGGTATGAAATGTTAAACAATTTAAGAAAACAATATGCTCGAACAAAAATATCTTTAAACACAGGTAAATAAAATAATTTTGTTGTTAGGTATACGATACAGTTACAATAGAGAAAGGAAATATTTTAACAAAATAAATAATTTTGATGTTCATAGTACTGAAGTGGAAATTTATATTAGTACCAAACACTTATCAAAGCTGGTATATAGACCAGATATAACCCTGAATAACATTAAATAACAAAAAGCATTACAATTAGTATCAACAGGTCAAATAAACAAGAAAGTACGATTTGAGAGTACTCGGCAGTTACTGACAGCTAGTTAAAAGCCAAAACAATTAATAATAAAAATCATGCATCAGAGACTAAAATCAACTAAAACACATCCCAGGGATTTAGTATTTTAACGTCATGGACAGTCAAAGAAGACATGACTAGTGCAATGCCAAAAATAAATGTATCGACAGACAGTAGGATAGTTAGGAGTTTAACCTCTTTATAGATCAAAATGAACGTGGGTGTGTCTTTAAACATCCCGTTTGAAAAGAATACAAATTTAGTTATGTTTTCATTTGCTGATGACAAAATCAATATTAGTGCCAATGTAAACTATATTCAAAGATCTAATTACAACATTGGTAAGATAACCTGAACTAATAAGTTTATTTAAAGGTTCAATGAGTTTACACGGATCATATAGTGATTTCCGTGCTTTAAGTACAATATTACCGTAAAATTTAGGATGTGAAATACCGTTTTAATCAGTTTTCTACAGGTACAGCCAAATTTACTAATCAAATCTTTGTATCTATGAAAGAACTTAGCAAAAGTTTTACGTAATTTATGGTAACGAAATCCCGACTTAATAATTTACTAGTGATGCATTGATTACGTTCGTTAAAATCTATGACATCACTACACACACGGGCATAACGAACGAGTTGGGATATATACACACCGTATGATGGAGCCAAAGGAACATCGCCGTCTATATACCTGTTATATCTTCATTGACTTCAAGAGTATCTGCATGGCTTTAGTTTAGGACAAGCAAGGACAGATCTGATTTTTCGTACGGGTGTGGAGGGTAAACCCCATATTGACAGAAACAAGTGCCTGTGGTAATTTTCTTTTAAAAGTTGGGTATTTTTGTGATCATTATTGGTCTTCATGATTAACTCATAAAATCATACCGCCCAGAGTCAGACACGTATAAATGTTGTTGTGACAGTAAAATTTTAATGAAAAGGACACACAACTCACAAACCAAATATCTGTATATGATTTAAATTTAAGAAATTTAAAATTTTGGTTTTATGACAGGTTTTCAAATTTTCGGGCTGTCAAGTTCATCATGAAGACTGCTTCTGTTCTGGGAATGGTATATTATAATTTATTAATGTACACATGCCTTCAGAACGGGTTTGTGAAAAATATACCTGATATATATATCTCCAAGAGTATTACTCTCCCGTTGCCAGTACTGTGGTGTCAATATTGGTGTCGTCTGGCAGAGATGCTCGTTTCCGTGAACCGTACGGGATAATTATCTGACATACGAAGCACATCAATTCTCATTTAAACTGCATTTATCGATTGCATTTCAATTTTAACCTTCAAAATGTTGATTAAATTTAAAATTTAAATCATATTATGCTACCAGCTGGATAACAAAACAATGTTAATAAATTGATTCCTCTTCAGGGTAACACACCGATTCCGAAATTTTTCAAGGTGCGCGGTATTTCCCGCGGTTATTTTTGGCAAGCAATCTCCTTGTCCATGTGGAACCCGTTTCTTTACAACTGACAGTCTGTGTACTGTACGATAACGGAACTTTAGCAGTAAAAAAAACCCACGTCTCTGGTCTACTATACTGCGTACATGTGACTTTAATAATTTGCAGTGCAGGTAAGTTCAATAAAATTACCGTTTTTTCTGATTTTTTGTGTCCTAACTGGCCTAAGTTTAAGAAATAGCACCTCACTTAACACAAACTCGATAAGACACAAGTCAAACAGATTTACGAACTATTTTCCATATTCAGTGGTGGATCCATAAATTTTGATAAAAAAAGCAGGGGGGCATTGACTGCCTAAGGTTAAGTATCATGTTGGTCAGCTTTGAACAGCTATCTTTTATTTTATGTTTAGCCTAAACATTTATGACATTACTACAAACTTTTAAGCTACATGTGAAAAACTATTTAAAGTTATTTTTCTATTGTGTAATAAATATTATTAACCACTATAAAAATGAAAGATTTTTTTTCCATCAATTGAATAATTTGATATATGTTTTAGGGATACAGCAAGTCTGCAAGTCCCTAGATAATGAACAGAGAAAATTATTGAGGAGCTCATTGGGGAAAAAACTTAACAAAGGAAATGTACTTTTCTATAAGGAGGAGAAGTGAAAGTAGCAGGTATTATATACTTGAGTAACTTGGCTGTAACAATTAAACCATTGAGATAAATGTCTATATTTCAATAAATCAGCACGTAAACAAACAACAAAATCAGCAGAGGCATCTGTTAGTTAATACAAAGACATCAATATAAGTGTCAATACAAATGTCAAAACAAATGTCAAAAAGAGGATGTGGTATGATTGCCAATGAGACAACTCTACTCAAGAGACCAAAGGATACAGGCATTAATAACTATAGGTTTGGTCTTCAACAATGAGTAAAACCTGTAATGCAAAGTCATCTATAATAAATATATAAAATGCCACAGAATGACAAATGTAAAACAATTTGACTGTCTCTGCTCATGAATATTATGTACATGTATCAGAGATAGCCAAAGATCTGTCTTTAAAATGACCAAAAGTGACTGGCGGTTAGATATATAAATAAAGGATATATATATATTACCTTGTCCATGCAACCTCATTATGTATCTAAGGAGACCCAAGAGTACTAGTATTATTGTTTTGTCTCATCATCCATCACAAAATTTTCTTCAGTGTTACTGATAACTTTGTATCAGGCAGGCTTGTCATTTAATGTATATACATTGTACATTATATATTTATTTTATATAAAGGTCTACCTGGTATGCAGTTTTTATTTTTGGGTATGGTAAATATCTTGCATTCAACCTCCAAGAATTCATTTTCCATCCTCATTTGTTTTTCATTACTTTGACTTTCAAATCCTTAAATACAGTTTTTATTTTTATACGACTGCAAAAATTTTGCGGTCGATATTGGTATGTCGTTAGCGTCGTCCGTCGTCCGAAGACATATTGGTTTCGCACTCTAACTTTAGTTGAAGTGAATGGATCTCTATGAAATTTTACCATAAGGTTCAATACCACAATAGGAAGGTTGGGATTGATTTTGGGGTTATGGTACCAACAGTTAAGGAATTAGGGGCCAAAAGGGCAAAAATAAGCATTTTGTAACTTCCAGACAATAACTTGTGTGTTAGTGAATGGATCTCTCTGACATTACATACCACAAGATTCCATATCACAAAGGGAATGCTGGGATTGATTTTGGGGTAATTGCCTCAAAATTTTAGGAATTAGGGCAAAACAAAAATTTTCTAGTTTCATGACAATAACTTGTGTGTAAGTGTATGGATCTTTCTGAAATTGTACTACAAGGTTCCATATCACAAAGGGACAGCTGGAATTGAGATTAGGGTAATTGCCCAAACGTTTAGGAATTAGGGGCCAAAAGGGCCAAAAATAAGCATTTTCTAGTTTCCAGACAATAACTTGTGTTCAAGTGTATGGACCTCTCTTAAATTGTACTGCAAGGTACCATACCACAAAGGAAGGCTGGGATTGATTTTGGGGTAATTGCCTCAAAATTTTAGGAATTAGGGGCAAAAAGGGCAAAAACAAGCATTTTTCTAGTTTCAGGACTATAACTTGTGTGTAAGTGTATGGATCTTTATGAAATTGTTTTACAAGGATCCATATCACAAAGGAAAAGCTGGGTTTGAGTTTGGGGTAATTGCCCTAAATGTTTAGGAATTAGGGCCAAAAGGGGCAAAAAACAAGCATTTTCTAGTTTCCAGACAATAACTTGTGTTCAAGTGTATGGATCTCTGAAATTGTACTGCAAGGTACCATACCACAAAGGGAAGGCTGGGATTGATTTTGGGGTAATTGCCTCAAAATTTTAGGAATTAGGGGCCAAAGGGGCAAAAACAAGCATTTTCTAGTTTCAGGACTATAACTTGTGTGTAAGTGTATGGATCTTTATGAAATTGTTTTACAAGGTTCCATATCACAAAGGAAAAGCTGGGTTTGAGTTTGGGGTAATTGCCCTAAATGTTTAGGAATTAAGGCCAAAAGGGCAAAAAACAAGCATTTTCTAGTTTCAGACAATAACTTGTGTTCAAGTGTATGGATCTCTCTGAAATTGTACTGCAAGGTACCATACCACGAAGGAAGGCTGGGATTGAGTTTGGGGTGATGAATCATAAGGGGTTCAAAAATTTGGGGGATTTTTTTCCCCTTTTTTCCTTTTTTTTTTTTCTTTAAAATTTTCCATTTTAAGTTTGTTATTTCTGATTTATATATAAAAGCAAATAATAATAATGATATGGCAGGAGATATACACCAAACAGGATGTGTAAATTATTATATTAAGTATTGTGCAATAGCAAGAAATTTTCAATTGCACAGTATTGCGCAATAGCAAGAAATCTTCTATTGCACAGTATTGTAATAGCAAGAAATATCCAATAGCACAATATTGCGTAAAAGCAAGAAATTTTCAATTTCACAGTGTTGCATAATAGCAAAAATATTGAATTGCACAGTATTGCACAATTGCAAGAAATATTCAATTGCACAGTATTGCGCAATAGAAAGAAATCTTCAATTGAAATTTAATACAAATTTTTAAAATTTTTAGATAATTCACCACATTTATTTGGTGTCAGAAACCTATATTATGTCAAAAATTTGATCACAATCCAAATTCAGACAGTATCAAGCTTGAATATTGTGTCCAAACTTGCACCAACTGTCGGGGTTCGACCTCTGCTGTCGTATCAGGCTGCGCTCAGCGAAGCATTTTATTATATTATTCATGATATATTTCTACAACCTCGATTTTTGCAACCATATTATGGTATGGCGTCGTCGTCTGAAGACTTTTTGTTTCAGGCAATAACTTTAGTAACTAAATGGATCTTTATGAAATTGTACCACATGGTTCCATACCTCAAAAGGAGGTTGGGATTGATTTTGGGGTTATGGCTTAACAGTTGGGACATTAGGGCCAAAAACAATACTTTTTTTTTAATACTTTGTACAAATTGCTCTTTTCTTGATCAATATAATTTCAATTGGATTTAATTCAACGTCTTGATTTTATTTATTTTATCAAATCTAGATTTTGGGCACCATTTTTTAGAAGGTCCACATTGAGGACCAAAGGGTGCACACTTTGTCGTCTGAAGACATATTAAATTTAATAATTGGGGTTTCTATGATATGTCATATCTAACAGTGTTAAGTTAGAATTTTAATTTTGTGCTCTTTTTTCTAATTGGTCCCCATTAAGATCCAACATGTCCAAAGTGTAAAATTTGTTTGAATTTTAGGGTTTTTCGATATGATTAATCTAATCATGCAGGTAGATTTTCTGATTTTGGCCACATGTTAAAATTTGTCTACATATCAGGTTTTAGTGTCCGAAATTGAACTATTTTGATTTCAATAAAATTGCATTATTGGGTTCTTTCATATGCTAAATCTAACCACATATTTGGATTTTGGGCCCTGTTATCAAATAGGTCCACATTGGGGTTCATAGGGTTCAAAATTAAACTTTGTTTGATTTCATAGAAAATGAATTCTTGTGGTTCTTTGATATGCTGAATGTAACCTTGTTTTTAGATTTTGGAAATTGGACCATAATAGGTACCGATAACCATAAATGTCCAATTTCAAAATTTTAATTTCTTGGGCCACATTCATTCTGTGTCCAACCTATGCTGTGTTGTTTATTGCTTTACAATCTTAATGCAGATCTGTATCAAGATTGACTGTCCATACTTGCCCAACCGTTCAGGGTTCAACCTCTGCGGTCGTTCATATCAAGCTGAGCCCTGCACTTTATTTTCAAATTACTTATACTCATGTTAGAATCAAATATTTTTGTATGTATATGCATACTCAATTTAATGTTATATCATTATCCTATTGTATACAGAAGTTAAACTTATGTCTTATCCTATTTTAGTAAATTGACAAATAAAATGATCATAAACTAAAACATGCTATGTATGTTGTAGTTTTGCATCTTTCCTTTAGAGCATGTTCAGTACCAGTAGAATTCAATGACAAAGTTAATAAGCTATTATTACAATTTCTTTGTTCTTACTTAACTTTTCTTATGTTTGCAGGAAAATTGGCGGAGTGAAACATCTTCTAGGAATAAAAGAGGAAATAAGTGTCTGAAGCAGTAAATCATTATAACAACAAGACTGTGAAAAGAAGATATCAGAACATGAAATAAGTTAATTTCAGTTAAAAGACCTGCTAGAGAATGTACATCTTGTAATTCTATTGAAGACCATTGTCAACTTTAAGTAAAGGAAGATTTAAAAATTTGAACAGGAAATGAAAGAAAAACTCAATCATCAAAGAGCATAACAAAGCAAAATGTATATTTCTAATTAGTCTGGTAATTCAGAATAACTCATGTGAAGGAATAATATTGTACATGTAGTAAACAACATAAAATAATGTACAATTTCATTTTTACGACCGCACAAAATTTTTGTGGTCGTATATTGGTATCACGTTTTCATCGTCGTCGTCCAAAGACAGTTGGTTTCTGGACAATAACATTAGTATAAGTAAATCGAAATTCATGAAATTTATACACAAGGTTTATAACCTCAAATGGAAGGTTGGGATTGATTTTGGTGGTTACGGTCCCAACAGTTTATGAATTAGGGGCCAAAAAGGGGCCCAGATAAGCATTTAGTAGTTTCAGACAATAACTTGTGTTTAAGTGTATGCATCTCTCTGATATATGATATTTATAGGGGAGGGTGTTAGAAACCTATTATGTGTCAAATATTTAATTACAATCCAAATTCAGACCTGTATCAAGTGCTAATATTATGTCCATTTTGCCCCAACTGTTCAGGGTTGGACCTTTGCAGTTGTATCCAGCTGCGCTCAGCAAAGCAAATTATTTTCAATTGGTGAATTTTTATGTTGTACTATCATAACTATGGTTACAGTCATGACAGTAGTCTTCTTTGTATTAAATATTAATAAAACTTCAGAATTTTAAACTTTTGCCTCAAATCCGTGCAACTACATTTAAGTCTTGCTTGAACTGAAAGTTAAGGTACATGTACTGGTGACAGTACTACTTGAAGGTAGAATTTATATGCCTGATGCATTACCTTACATGTATATATTCACTTGATACACGAACATCCAACATGGCCTATGCAAAACAACTTGCACTTACATACATGTATGTAATCCATGTGATATTAATATGAAATTCACATCACAATCATGTGAAAAATAGACCTGAAAATAACACAACTTTTACACATTAAAATAACTTGGAAAAATCAACATGTGAAATTAACACAATATTTACACGTTAAAATCACGTTAAAAATTTACATGTGAAATTAACCCAATATTTACACGTTAAAATCACGTTAAAATTTTTACATGTGATAATGATGTTATTTTTGAACGTGAATATCACGTGATCAGATTAAAACGTGATTATCACGTGAGAATATCATGTTTGTAAAATACACATGATATAAACGTTTAACCAGTGTGATACACGTGTGAAAACGTTGTTATCACGTGATGAGCACAAACGTGAAACACACGTTGGAAAAATTGCCTGTGTAACCAACAACGTCGTCGCGGTAATAAGGAGATGTAAAAAAAAGAAAATCTAATGTTAATTTGATCTCATTGATGTATCAATAATATCCTTTGATGACATACCAAAATTTGAATACATTTCATAGTCGTAATATCATTGTAGTATTTTTACAGCTAAGTTGAATAGAACTGTTTGTTTTAACTGCTTAGACGTGTCCAAACCAAGTGATTGTGATGTGATTGAAATATGTGATATCGATAAGGTAAAAATATTTATCCTAATTTATTAAACACTATCAAAAGTATAATAACAGCCGTTTTTTTTCTTCTTTTACAAAGGGTTGTTGGTAGTAAAAATAAAGTTTTTCTAATTGCTTGAATCAATAGAAGCAAAAACGTTTATGCATCCTAAATGTGCATTACGTTTTATCTTTTGTATAAAAGTAAGGAGATGAGGTATGATTGCCAATGAGACAACTATCCACCAAAATTCAAATAAAGTGGATGTAAGTAATTATAGGCAACCGTACGGCCTTCAACAATCAGAAAAATCCATACCGTATAGTCGGCTATAAAAGACCCCGACATGAAAAATATGAGACAATTCAATTGAGAAAGCTAACGGCTTAATTTATAACAAAACAATTAACGAAAAACAAATATGACAGACATGAACCAACGACAACTACTGAACTACAGGCTCCTGACTTGGGACAAGCACATAAAGAATGTGGCGGGGTTAAACATATTTGTGAGAGCTCAACCTCCCCTAACCTGGTAAGATGGAAATCTGTCATTAAACATTTTGTTTAGTTTTCAATTTTCACTTTATCAATAGTGTTTTATCAATTTGTGACTTTTTCGTTACAGAAATGCTTTGCAAGACATTACATTACCGATATGTTCCTAGAAAGGTGGAGATTGGGATGTGAAGATAAACGGGTATAAGTTTTCTAAATAATTCATTTTGTTCGAAAATTACTGTATTCATGTGTGGGTGACAAAACCTTTCTTAATACTATGTAAAAGATGTAAAAGAGCAGAAATATGAATTGTTTTTTCTATTATCACGAATCAGATGCAAATATTGTTTTCTCCTTCTGTTATAACTGTTATACACTGAGGCAAATCATTCATCATTTACATGCATTGAATTCCATATTACATTTTTTTCTTGTCTTCATTTTTTCAGGTGTACGTATTTTTTCAACCAATTGATATCTCTTCTGATAGATTTAGTAGGCTTTCGCCAATCTAATAACTCTGTAGCTAAGTGTATTTATATTGTCAAGAAAATACGGATATATGTACGTATGAAAAACAAGGTTATTCCCCCAACATGGTGAGCCCGTACCAAGACAGTCTATCTGAACCATGTGTTGTTTTCTGTTGGGTGCCTTTGTTTGTATGTCAATCTATTTAGAAGGAGTCAGATTTTGTTTCTTGGTGTGGTCTTTTGTACTGGCTAATAAAATTGCCGATTCCTGCACTTCTTTTTAAGTATCCATGTTCATAACTATAGCAGTGACGCATTTTAAGATATTAATTTCGAAATTCAGAATAATTTTACTCATGAAGAGCTTGCGTTTAACTCTACATTTGTGTCCTTCGTGATGTGCTTCATCTTGAACTTTTGTTTAAAGATAGTAAATGCATCAGAAGTTTATCGGTGTTCTAATCTCAAACCAAGTCAACACAAAAAAAAACGGAGGAAATTGCATGAAATCGAAAAGGCGCGAGATCTGTAGGGTCTATAGGGTAAGAGTCTCCTACTATATGTGCATCTCCAGCCATGTGAATCAACATCAAAATCTAAAATATTTTATCATGATACATCCCTTTGAATGGAATATGTCAAAATATACATCAAGTGTTAAAAATATGTTAATTAAAAGAAGATAAACAAGTCCAATTACCTTTAATACATGGTGTAGATTAACTAAAACACCTGATATTTGGATACAGATTGGAAAGAAAGGGCAATCAATTGAAAATTTACAAGTTTACAGGGTAAAGCACACACTTCAGCAATGTGATAAAGCGACGTGAAATTAAAATAAAGTAAAAAAAAAAACCATATTTCAAAATTAAAGGTAATTTTTTGGGCTTTGACATGAAACGAAAATCAAATATGAAAGATAAACCTAGATGTGTGTAAAATCAATGCTGTAAACAAGGACATTAAGTAAGGGACATGTATGATATGTATTTAGAACGCGAAACACTCCTATTAAATGTGGCATTCTTGACACGACAAAAAGGCAACACATCGAAAATATATACGCATACAAAATACATAAGGCAAAAATTAATTTAAAATAAAAAATTTAGTTAAACAAAAAGTAGAAATCCAACAGAAACAATTAAACGCAAAATTTAAAAGTTGTATCAACGTCTGCTGAATCTGTGGTTTTATAGTTTTATCCTGTAATCAACCAACTATTGTACAAATAACTGGTACACAAATATGTTTTTCTTTATTTGTACATGTACAAATGAAGTCTCCTGTTACTCTGCTTCCATTTTGAGCAAACAGTAATATAAATATTTCTTTTACCGTGACAGTTCATTTAATGGTTTTCGTGAGCATTCTTTATGTCTTTTTATGATTATTGATTAGTTCCACAATTCTCCACTTGTTTGATATAACATATTTTCTTATGTAGTCATTGCAATAAAGTCTGATTTACGCATACATTTATTTTAATTTACAGAAATGTAATGATATCGCTAAGTATTCCATGTATGCAGGTCACCCTAAAACCAGGAAACAAGTTATAGGTGGATCTGATGGGTTCGACTTGTGTTACTATTGCTGTGACGATAGCTTCTGCAATAAAAAGGATTGTGAAAGAGGTAACGGCCGATACTGTCTCAAAACAACAATTGTACGAGTAAATGTGTTTTCTTTGCTTTTGGTTTCTTTTAACCTTATACATTTGAATCTGTGTCTGGTGACTTAGTCGCAACATTCTGTTCAGCCAATAAATAAGTGTGTCATAAGTACTACTACTACTAAAGGGTGTTTAACGACCTTGACTACAAAGAGAGGCGAAAGATACTAGAGGGACATTCAGTCTCATAAGTCGAACATAAACTGACAACGCTATGGCTAAAAAGAAAAAGACCAACAGTCAAACAGCAGTACACAAAACACAACATAGAAGACTAAAGACTGAGAAACGCGAACCCAACCAAAATCCGGGGTGATCTCAGGTGCTCCGGAAAGGTAAGCAGATCCTGCTCCACATGTGGCTCCCGTTGTGTTGCTCATGTTAGTACAAACCCGGTAAAGGTCTAATTCGGTAGGTCACATTCGGGAAAAGGGGACGGGATTGTAGTTACGACATTAGGAACAAATGATGGTCTTGCACGGTCGGCATAAAAGATCTATCACCAACGCCAAATGAATATTTAACTATTATAGAACATATGTTCACTCTTAAACAAAACACTTTTAATTGATGAGCTTAAGCACTTACAATTTTCATTAAAAATCTGCCGGTCTGTAACGTTTAGGTATTAAAAGGCCGTTATATTTGCTGAAATTGATTGATTAAAAATGTCTTTTATTGTCAGGTGGAAATGTAATCTACTGAACAAATGAGTCGATTCATTTTTAGTTTTTTAAGATGATTACATTTCTCAAGTGCTCGGCGTACGTACATCTTGTACGAATCTACCCCATCGAACTAGAGATAAAGGATACCAGAGACAGTTAAGTCTGCCTCATTTCTTGACTTACATCTAAAAGATTGACAAAAAGGGTCAGTTGAGTACAAAACTTTACGACAAAAGAGATGATTTCAGCTTCCCAATTGTGAACTTTCCATTTCTATGTAGCAACATTCCAGCAGCGCCTGCATTTTACGGACGCTATCACGAGTTGGTTAACCGTTATGGAATAACCGTTTCACAGATGATATCGGATATGTTCCTTATGTCGTAACTACAATACCCTTCCTTTTCACGAAAGTGACCTACCGAATTAGACTATTTACCGGATTTGTAATAACATAAGCAACACGACGGGTGCCACATGTGGAGCAGGATCTGCTTACCCTTCCGAGCACCTGAGATCACCCCAGTTTTGGTGGGGTTCGTGTTGCTTAGTCTTTAGTTTTCTATGTTAAGTCATCTGTACTATTATTTGTCTGTTTGTCTTTTATTTTTGACCATGGCGTTGTCAGTTTGTTTTCGATCTATGAGTTTGACTGTCTCTCTGGTATCTTTCGTCCTCTTTGTTGCTGAATTAATATTTCTGGTGTTTGTCCTTTTTTAGTTGAGTCAGTCGTGTATTGTCCTAGTTTCCGACATTTTACAGCCGTTTTAATACTCTTTTAGTCTCTAACCGTTGATTCAAATTATTTGTCAAACGTGGTTTTATATGATTTTTGAATTGTTTGTATTTTCTAAAATCAGTCGAAAAGATTTAGACATAAAAGTCATCGTAGGTATCTGTCCTTGATATATATAAAAGATAAAGTTCTACGTCCAAGTGTATTATCTAGTAGATTATTGTTTTATAATTATAGGAAAATCAAGTTCAGCAGTTCAAAAGTCGAACACAACACAGCCATATATATCGACTAAGCAGATAGGGCAGTATACTTCTCCAAGTACACCCTAATTACAAAAACACACAGAAGAAACTTTTAACTTCGTAACTGCCGTACATCTTAGTATAAAAATGTGAAACAGAAATAAAAAAATAAAAAAAGAACAATTATTGATGACTCTTCATGATGTCTCTGAACGAACTTCAACCATCTAAACCGAAACTGTCACTGGTATATGAATTATAGGGTAATTGGTCATTTTGTTTTAACAGCATCTGAAAAGTCTAAACATAAAACGATTAATATAAAATTAAGAGATGTGGTATGATTGTCAATGAGACGACTATTGACCAGAGTTAACAAAAAGTCTTTTCAAGAGTTTAAGATAATTTCAGATATTTTCGTGTTGTAAATTCAGTATTGTTTAGTTAATTTGCTTACAGTCAATTTGGTACTGTAGAGTTGCTTTCCATTTAATTCAGTACTAGCATGTCATTGTTTGGTACAGGTAAATAAAAAATACTGAACAGTCTGAACATGGACTAAACAGAATTGACAGCAAGCGAATTGTCTGACCAGTATTAATTTATCGAAGTTGATAGGTCTTAAAATTGACTGAAAAACCAAACATGACTTAAAAATGTATTATTAAGTCTATTAAGAGCTGTTCAGATCAAAATGACCGTTTCAGTTCAAAAAGGAATACTAGTGTGTATAATAAAGGCAACAGTAGTCTACCGCTGTTCAATAGTCATAAATCTATTAAGCGAAAACAAATCCGGGTCACAAACCAAAACCGAGGGAAACACGTCATCTATAAGAGGAAAACAACGGAACAACAGAAACACTGAACTGCTACAAAAACAAACACCAACATACATAGAAACGGACTATTTGATAACAACTGCCATATTCCTGACTTGGTACAGGACATTTTAAGAAAAAATGGTGGGTTGAACCTGGTTTTATGGCTAGCCAAACCTCCCGCTTATACGGCAGAGTTAAAAATACCGCTAAAATTACTACATTACGTAATAGGAATACAGTACAAATAAACGCAAGAAAACTCAGGACAGAGAAATACATAAATAAATAATATAATAGTACATTACAACATGTAAACCACAAAATAACAACGGACAAACTTCCATTGCTTTACAACAGTACACCAGTACACCACAATAGAATTATGAACTGTGCATCACCAACGCCACAAAAAGTGACGTTACATGTAAATTTCTAAAAATAGAATATAAAACTGGGATTATGTTTGTAATGGTGTTATTTTATGTATTTTCTAACCATTACAAGAATATTAATGTAGAATTGTGTTAGTAATGGGATAATTATTTGTATTTTCTAACCATGTCGGTTTTTCTTCTAAATCAAAACTGTATAAAACAAATAAATCTTGTGCATATAGTTGCTTTAAACTAAAAATCATATAAATGAACTAGCTGATTAATTATCTTAACTTTTACATAAATATAGCAAATAAAAATAGAATTCAAACAATTGATAAGACATGACACAATATCCAACCAGACTTACGACAGAAACATCATAACTAAATACACAAATGTTGGATGTATCAATACCGAGACACGTCTTATAGCAATGCGAATTCACACTCGGCAAAACAGTCATATTCGGGAATAGGTCACATTCGGTACTTAGCAGACCAGACGACGTAGATGGTAAACCACAATCTTAGACGTGGTAAAAATGTCGTTAGTTAGTTCAGACACAAACACATCGTATAGATCAACCAATTAGTAGTGGTGTCCATAAAATTTACGGAGTGTCTTTTTTAATCTTTTATCTTCATAACTCTGTTGGAGCAGTTTCTGCGTAAGGAGCACACTCCTGTATATGAAGTCCGTATAGTGTGAACATAAAAGAGACGAAAGATACCAAGGCTACATTCGAAACTCAAAGGTATAGAGAAACTGACAACGGCATGACAAAACACGAAAGATCACGAAATGAAAAACAAGATTACAAAACACAAGAAAGAAAACTAAGGTCTAAACAACACGATCAAATCAAAACAGAGAGTGCTCTCAGGTGCTTCAGAAGGGAAAGCAGATTGTGCTCCACTAATAATAACTGTCGTGTTACTCAAAGAAGAAAAATTCGGTGATGAGTCTCATTCGGTTGTGTCACAATCGAGGAAACAGGAAGGGGTTGTGGTAACAATAATTGGAACATGAACATTTTCGTATATCATCTGTTACTAGAACACAGATATTTCATAATTGTCAATCAACTCGTGATAGCACCACAATCGCAACCTATTTAAAAATTGGTACAAATTCAGTATGAACCCCCTTTTATTAATGTCCATTCGAACCAATACCAACTGATATGATCTCGGGTATTGCCGATCATATACTTTTAGACAGGTATGCATGAGAACAGATGATACGAAGAAAAGATGTTTGGATAAATTTCCTGTGCGAACAAAGGTTTTGAAGCCATCAATGTAGGAAATAAATTTCATCAGAAATCAATCAAATCTTTTTTTAAAAAATACCTCTTTAATTGAAGATCAGTCTGTTAGAAGTTTATCTCATACCTTTCCAAGACTAAATGCGAGTGTTGTAAAATCTCCATATTGACGACTTTAAATCTAAACCTCCTGGCTGTTCCCGAGTAAGCTCCCTTATGATATATGATCCGGCTGGCCACGTTATAACTGGTGACCTTAACATTGTCAACCACTCTTTCGAGTTTTCTACATATATGGTAGCCAAAGGGGCAAAATTTCGGGGCCTATATCTATAAACTGGAAACACAACTTTGAAATACTAATGGATCCAATAGATGAGTATGCCGGACAATGGAAAAATAGTGAAAAGAAGACATCGATACTCTTTCAGAATGGGTAAAAGTTGTGATGTCGTTTAAACAAATCATAACTTATAAAATGAGTTTATTATTTAATTATTTTTTAAGTGTTATCTTCTAAGACACAAATGTTGCTAAGCACCTGTCATCCCATGATGACAAAAATGATATTGTCCTCGCAAAAGAAGCCCCACACAGTATTGTTTTTGTTCGTAAATCACAAAATGTAAAATGCTTGGTAAAGAAATTATGTATTGACTTTTCACCTGGAAACCAAATATATACTCCAACGACACATACCGAAGAGGAAACCATCAACAGTCATGGATCTGTTTCATGTTTTTTGAAATTTCAACCAAATATGGAGAACCTAATCTTCCTTCCCCAGACTGGATACCTTAATTACATAATTATTCTCGCAAACAATCTTGCTGGGTCTGTTGAATACTGTATGATTCCTCTTTATAAAATTCAACATCTATTTAATCAGCCATTATCAAATCAGGTTTTCACAGTAACTGTCAATCTTCCTCCTCCAGGATAGTTGTGAATCAGATGTGGATACTTTAAGAAAAAAATCCAATAATCTGTTAAATTAACAGCCAAAGTACCTCTCCTCACGCATTTGTATAAAAGCATTTGATATCTCTTCACTTACGGTAGTATTTTTGTTCTAAACTTAAAGACAGATTGATAGAGAAAGTCTAACTTTTTTTCATAAAAAATAAAACCCAACGTAGATAAAAATGTATGTTTTGGGAAGGGACACACCTTTCTTTATTAAACAACACTCTGATTCAAACAAATCGTCTTTCGAAACAGACATCATCAATATGCTGGTTTTTTACAATCTACTTGTAACGGTTAGAGGATATGTTTTTCAACAGAGAATGATGTTTCCTATTGGGTCCAACTGTGCTCTCTTCCTCTGTCCGATATTTATTTTATTTTTATGAGGCAGTATCATATAAGAGCTTACCAAGAAGTCACATTCCGCTATAATCATGTAGATAATGTTTGCATGCTGAATAAGTGAAGGTTACACTTTGTAAATACAGCTGTTTCACAAACCACGCCTCTTTTGGGAGATATGTAATATTCATAGATATTTTGTTTGTTTTGTTTACCTACTGGTTCCCAGATATGATCTCTATGTTTTATCTCGTAGAGACATAACTTGGTAATGAATGTTACCAGTATAAATGCACATGGATAGCAGTGAAATTGAATTCTGAGGAGATCCAAAGTGAAGGGAGGTGTAAATTAGAATTTTAGTATAAGTTTAAACTCTTAGAAGTTCGGGGCATATAAATGTTGAAAATATGCCGCACAGCCCTATATTTCGACCTTTGAAAAAATAGTAGTGCATATGAGCTTTCCATTCTAGGATATAATTTTTTACGAAACTTCATAGTAAGAGTGGTACAGTTTTAGTCGTAAAAGGAGTTCCTATGGGAAATTGCATTGTCTATAATTACAAAAGTGCAACCTGAAAGTTTGACTTTATTGATCAGATCTATCCGTTTGAACTTGAAAAAAAAGGATACCATAGATACAGTTACATCTATAAATTAACAATGAGGGTATGTTGAGAATAAAACTTACCGACAAAAGAGATGGTTTCAATTTTTCAATTGTTAACTTTCAATTTCTGTATAGCGTCTGCATATGGAGTTTAATTTCGTTGTTGATACAATAACCAAGGGATTGTGTTTATCATACTTTCATTGAAAGAGGGGACCTGTTTTCAAGGAAGCTATTGAATCAAGGGTTTGAAATGATTAAATTGATATAATTCATTCGAAGGGTTGTAAGTAGACATGACTGGGGTGATCGATATAGAATGTCAGCTAGTTGGTTTGCTCAATCTTTAGTTTTTTTCTTTTAAACAGTTGTACTGTTTTTTCAACTTATTAATAGATTTCAAAGGAAAAATTGATATTATTAGTCAATTTCTGTATGACGAAATTTTGTGGACGTTTAGTGTTGAGAGCTACTAGTTTACAGTCATAACTTGTCAAAGAATTAAAGGACCGAAATATTTCAATCTAAAAATAAGTGTTTACACTCAAGAAGTTTTCAATTCCATTATTTTTATATAGATATAAGAAGATGTGGTATGAGTGCCAATGAGACAACTCTCCATCCAAGTCAAAATTTATAAAAGTAAACCATTATAGGTCAAAGTACGGTCTTCAACACGGAGCCTTGGCTCACACCGAACAATAAGCTATAAATATGCTTATTACAAAATGTATTTATAAGTTATTTAATTGACAGCTGAGAATATGACTTTTTCATGTTGTTTTTTTCATTTCATTTTGCATTAGTTTCAATAATTTTCATAATATTCTTACTGATCACAAACGCAAAACAAAATCACATGAATCAAAATGTGGTAAGTAGTTACCTGTAACTTAAATTACTTTAAGGTACTAAGGTACTAGTATTTATACTTCAATGGTCCATAAAGATACCATAATGTACCTATTAATCATCCCTTTCAACGCCAATATCTTGAATATAATTTCGCAAATGCACATCGATTACATCTTTTAGGTCGTGCCAAATTGTATGTTTCCATTTATAGTGCATGCATAATATCCATGGGTAGGAAATCTATACAAAATCCCGAAATAAGTCTTATATATTATTTCATTTTAATATTACTTTTACTGTTAAGTCTGTTTTTGTGATATACATTTGACATGACTCTGTACTTATGTATCCGTCATAATTTGAACCACACTATTAGTTTATTTATTAATATTACTTTTACTGTTAAGTCTGTTTTTGTGATATCCATTTTACGTGACTCTGTGCGTATGTATTCTGTCATACTTTGAACGACAAAATTATTTTATTCATTAATATCACTTTTACTGTTAAGTCTGTTTTTTGTGATATACATTTGACGTGACTCGGACTTATATATCCCGTCATAATTTTAACCACACTATTATATTTATTAATATTACTTTTACTGCTAAGTCTGTTTTTTGTGATATCCATTTTACGTGACTCTGTATTTATGTATCTTTTTATACCTTGAATGACAAAATTAATTTATGTCTACCTGTGCGAATTTCAAACGCGCGATTTTACGCCAGTACTTAAAACCTTCCATCCTTTATAGGTGGATTTTACATAGATAAATAAAATCGTGTGATATAAGCATAATGAGGATGTTAAATTTGATGTATGCCCCTTTTTGTGCTTCTTCGTAACATTTGTTTGTTTTTTAGTGATTAAGATGATAACACAATGTTGACTGCTGTAACCCTATTTTTGACATTTTACCAATTGTGTCTGTTTGTTTTGTTCACGCATCGTTGTCAATATAATGGAATTTGATACGACTGTCATACAAGTGAGAGGTTTGGCTAGCCATAAAACCAGGTTCAATCCACCATTTTCTACATAAGAAAATGCCTGTACCAAGTCAGAATATGACAGTTGTTATCCATTCGTTTGATGTGTTTGAACTTTTGATTTTGCCATATGATTGAGGACTTTCCTTTTAATTTTCCTCGGAGTTCAGTATTTTGTGATTTAACTTTTTCTTAAAGGTGAATAACTTTGAAAATAGAAAATAGAAATAATTAATGACCTTCAAATTATATTAAAATTCAAAAGAAAAACCTGGTAAATTTTGTGAAAAATCTGTCCGAAAGAATAATAGTATTTCAAACACTTAATTTTAAGACACTGCGAAATGAATGAATATTACAGCATACCAAACAACTGAATAATGAAACATCCATGTACATAACTGTAGGTCTTCTCTACTTATATATCTGCAAGTTAACGTCATAAAATCAACATGACTGTGCATATTTTGCTTGCTACACAGGCAAACAGATACCCTCATCAGATAACAACAATTCAATGCAATTCAATTCAATATTTTACTGTCATATAAACTTTACAGTTTGTGAAGTTTTGCCTTATTTTTAAATCCTTCGCGAGTGCAACTGAGAGAAGTTGTAAGATTTTGTTTTCATTCGGACAGAACCACTCGGATGACTATCTTGGTTTGGATGTTTTCATTCGGACAGAACCACTCGGATGCCTATCTTGGTTTGGATGTTTTCATTCGGACAGAACCACTCGGATGGGTATCTTGGTTTGGATGTTTTCATTCGGACAGAACCACTCGGATGCCTATCTTGGTTTGGATGTTTTCATTCGGATAGAACCACTCGGATGCCTATCTTGGTTTGGATGTTTTCATTCGGATAGAACCACTCGGATGCCTATCTTGGTTTGGATGTTTTCATTCGGACAGAACCACTCGGATGCCTATCTTGGTTTGGATGTTTTCATTCGGACAGAACCACTCGGATGCCTATCTTGGTTTGGATGTTTTCATTCGGACAGAACCACTCGGATGCCTATCTTGGTTTGGATGTTTTCATTCGGATAGAACCACTCGGATGCCTATCTTGGTTTGGATGTTTTCATTCGGATAGAACCACTCGGATGCCTATCTTGGTTTGGATGTTTTCATTCGGACAGAACCACTCGGATGCCTATCTTGGTTTGGATGTTTTCATTCGGACAGAACCACTCGGATGCCTATCTTGGTTTGGATGTTTTCATTCAGACAGAACCACTCGGATGCCTATCTTTTGTTTTTGGATGTCGTTATGATTATAATTGTAAGAAAACGTTTGTAAATGTAATGTACAAATTAGATTAAAAATAAATTGTCTGTATCGATCAGTGAAATAACGAAAATAGGATATAAATGTACTTTCCTAAATATATAAACTATTAGTTGACAATACCAAGGAGGTTATATGAGACTCATATAACCTCCTTGGCAATACCAATACTACTGATTGTTTCGGACGAGGGAAATAAAACCTTGGTATAAAATGTATATTATGTTCATCAGATCAGATCATTTACTATGAAAAACAGTATTTTTATTCATCAAGGAAGCCCGACTTTTATTATTGGTTTGTTCCATACGTTCGTTGAGTGTCCAATGTAAACTTTGTTCCTTATCAATATCACCTTGTCATTAATCTTAGCTATTAAGTTCACTGCATGGTGGTATGTTGCTTCAAGGTTATAATTTATTTCGTAAGACTGACCTGACAGTTGTTGGGTTCATTGCGCATTGTTTTTGTCCGCCTATGTCATATACAAGGACAAGGAAATAGTTATTAAAAAGTTTTAAGACAAATATATACAAATTTCATTGTTATATCACCTCTTGGCTATTTTTTTCAATTTGATGTTCTAAAATTCAGACCCACCTTCACGTTGTATTGTGAATAATCTTTTTTTATATTTTGGAAAAATCTATGAATTATAAAAAAAGGAGATGTGATTGGATTGCAATTGAGACAACTATTAACCAAAGACTAAGGAACAAGGGTTGAAAACAACTACAGGTCACAATAGGGGCCCTGTCAATGAGCAAAACACATACTGTATAGAAGACAATAAAAGGCCCTGATTAAACAAAAATGTACATACCCTCCATCCCCTCCCCTCCCCACCCCCATCCACTCCACTAAAAAAACAAACAGGAGCCTGAATTAACACTACAACATTTATAGAAATACGACAGACGGCAAGCAACGACAACCACTGCACTATAAATCCTTGGCTTGGAACCGGAGCATTTAAACGTGGTTGGGTGATTTAAGTAAAGAAACGGATTTCAAATCAGAAGGTTAACTTCATTGAGCTTTGAGTATTCATTAGTGCAGTATAGATTTGTACTTGTGTTTTTGGTTATCTGTTAGACCGTTATAATAATTCCATTAAACTTATTCACAGCTTTTTTGTATTAGGAAGGACCTAGAGAGGATGGGGAGATCTTACAAAAAAGTAGTAACAAAAATATCGAACTCTACGGTAAATTAAAAAAAGGAAGTCTATAAAACCTGAACAAATCAAACGCTCGACTATATCAACAAAACTAGTTTATCCCACAACACGGTTTTATGCCTGTCCTAAGTTCTTAACCGCATCTTTGGATTTGTTTGTCATCTCTTAATGGTTTTGTGTGTATTTTTCTGGGATGATGTAAATGGTAGTTCTATGATAGTATTATATAAATTTCTTCACATTCCCTCCCCCGCCCCTAAGTGGACGAATTACAGCCTGTCAACTTACACAGACACCTGTTAATTGTTGACAACCCAAAAAATGAACAGTACAACAGATGACATCCAATGATATCATCTGACTCTTCGCAGAAAATTCTAATACAAACACAGACACATAGTTAAATGTCATTCGGTTGCTTTCATATTGACGCATATCCTACCTCTCTTTTCATTCATTTTAAAACTAATTCATTTATGTACAAGTTCAACGTACGGGATACTGTATACGCAAAATGCATATCAAATTGTATAAATTATGCATAAATTCCTTCCAATATCATATAGAAGAATTCAGAGATTATCATTATCCAAAAGGCCAAATCAGTTCAGTTTCTATTTGAAGACAAGTAAAGAGACTTGATTGAAATAATATGTGTTTTTGCAACCATTTGCATTAATCAAGAACAGACATACTAGTAACATTATAATTTATAATATGCAACAATCTATACCTTTGAGGTAAATCACAATTGTAACAATTCAATGTATACCATAGAATAATGATTCAAAGAAGATTCTTTATTTCATTTAGTACTTATAGTTGTACTGTATATTTTAAAAATAATTGCTATTTTAATATGAATCTTTCGACAAGAAAACCAGTAAGAGTTGATATACCGTTATCAGTAAGGTCAAATGCGTACACATTTGAAGGAAACACCAGACAATGAGGACACATATGTAAGTTCAATACAATTTGACTTTAAAAAATTCCATATTCCAAACACTTTTCTTTTGAATTTTGTTTCCAAATTATGTTACAAATTCATGAATTTCAACACTGTCAAAAATTTAACAGACAAAAGCAAAACCAAATGAATGGATAAACTACATCCCTCTAAGAGTAAAAACATGGATAAAATCTAGGAATTTATTAAGCCTGTATCGATTGTTAGAACTATAAACAACTGTCATACAAGTGGGAGGTTTAGCTAGCTGTAAAACCAGGTTTAATCCAACAGTTTCCTCAGATAATGCCTGTAACAAGTCATTAATAATTTTTTTCGTTCCGTTGAATGCTATCGTCTTTCGATTGATTTTGTCAGGTTTTATAGACTTCCCCCATTATGAATATACCTTGTAGTTCGGTTCTTTTTTATTACATACATGCATAATACCGACAAGAAGTTCTTTCAATTGCACTTATTAAGAGAAGGAAAAAAAAAGTACGACATTATCTTACAAGTACATGTATATGCAAGAACATTTTTAAGAGGAGGGAAAACTCGTTTCGTTAAATCAATAATATAACAAAAATACAGAACTCAAAGGTAAACTAAAAAAGAAGAATTCTATAAAAACTGACAAAATCAAACGTTATCAATCAATGGAACGAACAACAGTCATTTCCCGAAGAAAATGGATTAAATCTGATTTTATAGCAAGCTAAAACTCCCACTTGTATGACAGTTGGAGCGATATCTTAAATAAGGAAGAAAATGATGGATATAAGAGAGACAAAAATAAAAGGTTCTTTAACACAATGGATTGCAGGATTAGTGTGTTATTGTTGTTTATCACCTTCATGAGCTGTTGGAAAGTTTTCGACAATGAACTTCAAATTCACACTTAAAAAAGCAAGGTCAAGACGGCATCAAGAGTCCACTTTAAAATATTTAAAAACCTTAGATTCAACATTTTGAATAGACTTTGTTTAAATAATTGTGTTGCGTGATATGAACTTATATATTAGGAAAGAGGCAAAAGATACCAAAAAGAAACGATAGATAATAAATAACAAAAGTCGAAGCAAAATGACAAATAACATTGTAAAAAACAAAAAAAGACGAACTGAAAAACAGCTGTCTACAAAACACAACATAAAAAACCGAGGTGATCTCAGATGCTCGAAAATGTAAGCAGACCCTACTTAACGTGTGCCACCCGTCGTGTTAGTTATTGCTTTTGATATATGGAATGTTTTTTTTTCTGTCTACATTAGGTCAAAAGATATGAATTGATTAGGGATTTCGTTAGTAAACTGTCGATATCGTTGCCTTTTCGACAGGGTTCCATTGATCGGTCTGCTGTTTTTTTTTTTTTTCATATTTTCTTTTTTTCTAACTATACAAGCTTAACTATAAAAATAAGAAGATGTGGTATGATTGCCAATGAAATAACTCTCGACCAGAGACCAAATGACATAGATGTTAACAACTATAGGTCACCAAACGGCCTTCAACAATGATCAAACCCCATACCGCCTAGGCAGCTGTTCCTTTCGAAAAAAATTCCGCTTTGTTTTCTTCGTACTGTATTCTAGCTTCCATGTCTATTACATAGCGCTGGTGTATACAAATTTTCTTGCCCAAAATAATTATATAATACGTTTTGAATAATAAGTAATTTTGGTTATAAATAAGCAATTTTTGCAAGAGGGGGGAGTTTTAATTTAGCTGAAATAGTTGCAACTGGATTTTAACTTACACCATTTGTTTTTTTAAATCAAAAGTTTAATCCTTTACCTATGCATAATTCTGGAATCTTTTATAGGTTAACGAAACTAAATTTTCCCATATAATCACAGCCCTTAGCTCAATTTTACTTCAAAACAGAACGGGAACAAAGATTACAATTGATGTGTTGAGTAACTCAGAGAGTGGTGCTGCAAGATTTAAAGGCTAAGCCCTCCCCTTTGAACAAATGTGGTAATCGTTTGTTACTTAAATCATCTTAGTATTTTCCTAACATTCAAAATTTTAAATTCTTTCATCTACAACAATAGCAGTTTTCTAAAATCTTTTATACCAATTTCAGAATAATTCTGTCAGTTCTGCTGTCAGTTCTGCTGTCAGTCGTCAAAGTTTCCACGGTGTCGACTCATTACGTTACAAATACTCATAACAGTACATATCATATCCATAATAGTACGTCTGTAATTACTAACAATAATCCTAACAACAGAACAACTGTTCATCAAAGACATGGTAAGATTGTAAATTCGTTATTCGATTTTAAATCACTTTTTATGATTATATGCAGAATCTATGTGAGTTTATTATACTTCACGTAAATTGTTAGATTTTACGGCGGTAAACTTGTACTCTAACACTGAACACAGCGGTGATCAATTTTACGTAACTTTCTCGTATCATTCAAAATAAACTGGAAAGACAAAAATAAACAAGTTAAACCAACAATGACTGAACATTCAGTATACTATATCAAAATGACATTTGTTAGGATGCTACCACTAGGGGCCGCACACTGTATGCATGAGCTAATAATTATAAGTAAGCGTTTATACCCCTTGTAGACCTCAATATGCAGTATCATTCTTTTGGCAACGCATTCAAAACAAATTGAATTGGCGTTTTACTGGCTCAGAATTATACGTATGGTTTAGGGGCAAATGCCCATATATATTGCTCGAAAATTAAAGTTGTCTTATAAAATTTATAATCCATTGAACTATAAAAATCTAAAAACAGACATTTCCCAAAATATGAAAATAAGGAGATGTGGTATGGTTGCCAATGAGACAACCATCCACCAGAGACCAACAGAAAATTCAATTTTGGAGACTTAATAACATTCAGCTGAGAAAGTGATATAACAGATTTTCACCTAGAGAAAAAACATAACCAATCAAGCTGAAGCTATGTGTAACAGGTAGCTTATAAGATAGTACCGTCAGCAATAATCTAAAACTAATAGAAAACTCGTACGATTGTTTTTGTCAACGTTCTATTCGAAATTGAAAGCTACCAAAATAAAAAAGATTCTATTTCATTGTGCAAACTTTATTACTGTAATTTTACAAAGGAGTTAACGCAAGCAATGCTAAAAAACATTTGTTGTTTTGCGTTCAAGCACATTTTCGAATATTCGACATGCAATTTTGATGATGTTTCAGGTTGTGTGAACGATCCTGCCGATATTGTATTTCTTGTTGATCGGAGTGGGAGTGTTAGAAAACCAAACTTTCGCCGTGGGCTCAATTTCATAAAAGATTTTGCTAAACATTACAATATAGGACACAATAATGTACAAATAGGGGTTGTTACATTTTCTAATACCGTGAGGAAAGAAATAGGTCTAAACCAGTATAGTAATAGACAGTCATTAAATACAGCAATTGATAGAATACAATATGTAGATGTTCATGGAACTCATACTTCAACTGCATTACAGTATATTCTAGATCATAGTTTTGATAATAAGTCTGGAGAGAGACCAAATGTTCCAAATTTTTTAATTGTAATCACCGATGGTCGTGCTTGGCCATTAGAATTCCGTCCTAATAAAGAAGCAGAGCAACTACACCAAACTAACATAGAAACATTCTCCATTGGTATCGGTAATATGAACCCTAGTGAATTGAGACTGATTGGCACGGATGACAAACATGTTTACACAGTAAAAGATCATCTTGATTTACATATACCATTACGTCATATACGCTGTGGTAAGTATTGCTTATCATTAAACATTCATATCATATACAATACAACTGTTTCATATTTTTCATGTCGGGGTCTTTTATAGCCGACCAGCGGTATGTGTTTTTCTCATTGTTGAAGGCCGTACTGTTGCATATAATTGATTACATCCACTTCATTTGAACTTGGGTGGATAGTTGTCTTATTGGCAATCATACCACATCTCCTTATTTTCATACTGTTAGTATTATAGTCCGTATGTGTTTTAGTTTAAATCATATTTGGAAGTTACGTATAAATTATCCTCACTATTTTCAAAAAATTGTTTAGTGAATTTTTGAAAATTAAAAACTTGATTGTAGAACGGCATGATTTTTTTATATAAAATTAAGTACTTTAAACTATAGTATCTTTTAAAATTATTGCTACAATACTTTTTTAGTATTATTTCACCACTGTGAAGCCAAGGTTTTACTTCCAATTGGTTGTTTTTGTTCCGACATTTCAATCTCAGAAGTAGAGGACAAAGTAACTATTGATAACAATAATTTCCGACATTTGTCAATCTAATTTTGATTATAATATTGCAACAGAGCAGTGTATAATATATATCTTTTTACGACGAGTTCTTCAAAAGAAAAGTCATGCGTGCAATTTCAGAATGAACTGCGGTATACTGAAATATAATTGAAACTCTTAATATAAAATATGACTTAAAGAGCAACCCGTTTGACATTTTGAATCAACTCGAACTACCAAATCAATTGACGACCTTCGAACTGACATTGGTTGTTGGTTGGTACATATGTGATTTTCCCTCAAACAATATGTAACTGCATCTCTAAAGCATTTCTTTTATTTGAAGTCTGAAAGTCTCTATTATTCGATACATTTCTGTCATAAACAGTTTGATATATATTTACATGAACTATCTTACACTAACCGCCAATACAACAACATATGTTAAATG
Organism: Mytilus coruscus; assembly: GCA_017311375.1. Lineage (NCBI taxonomy): Eukaryota > Metazoa > Mollusca > Bivalvia > Mytilida > Mytilidae > Mytilus > Mytilus coruscus. Next base: position 27,791,845 of record CM029603.1, on the reverse strand, counting down.
TACAAATTCTGATTTTTAACATTTACATTAAATCAATATATATCGTTTTATCAAATAGACTTTTAGTTTTCTCGTTTGAATTGTTTTACATTTGTCATTTCGGGGCCTTTTATAGCTGACAATGCGGTATGGGTTTTGCTCATTGTTGAAGGCCGTATTTTGACCTATAGTTGTTAATTTCTATGTCATTTGGTCTCTGGTGGAGAGTTGTCTCATTGGCAATTATACCACATCTTCTTATTTTTATTCTTAATAATCAAATTGTATAATAGGCAGATTGAGTTTGGAATCACATTCAACTGTGTAGTCTTTTCTGTCATTATAGTAGTAGTCGGACTGTTTCTGTATGAACAACATGTCTGTTTAACGCTTACCTTTCAGTCTCGTGTCGCGATTGTTGTTGATTTTAATTTGTTAAATATTATTAACGTGTTTTCTTTGTTGCTTTTTAATGTAGAACCATTCAAGACATTACGTGAGTACTAAGTATTTCAATTTATTGTTTATAAATTTTAGTGGATAATTTTTCAAATATATTCAAATGATGTCTGAAAACGGAACACCAAGGACACCCTTAAAACAGTGGTATATTGCGATTGGCCCTCTCTTAAAAAAATGGGTTTCAGATTTAGAACCTTAAAAATTTTTACATTTGACTGCTTCTTTATTTACCCAACACAGTCAATGACTCCTTCTTCAGGACGAATATTTCTCTAAGTTAAACGAAAGTCGGGAGGTCATCTTACTGTATCTGCAACACCACACGATTTTTTCAAATGAAAAAGAGTAGATGAGTAAGACACGAGGCAATAAAAAGAACAGAAATCTAATGACATATGGTTAATAAAATGACAAAATTAAAAAGAGATAAAAGACGGAAAGCTTTCTATAATTCACTTCAAAGAAAACTAAAGACTGACAATCTCATATCCAAATGTCTAAAACAACTTCCACCATAGACTGTATATAAATTGTGACAGCAAAACAATGCTAAGGCCTGTAAAATGTGAAAACATTTTTGCTCTTGATACTGTCGTTTGGTCATGAAAAAGCTTTTGTCCCCGTTTTGTAAAATTACATGAAGGTTTGACAAAGTTTTTTATGTGTAAAACAACTCTGACAACAGAATGGACCTTAATAATGACAATAACGACATCGACGCTGACGTAAAAATGAAGGATCGCTATGACTTGCTACTCCGACGAAATACTGCGACATTCGTAGCAGGGGAGACAGTAACACCATTTTGACACAAATCAGATATATGCTGTCTTTCGAGGATTAAGAATGGTATGCATTTCTCTTCTGATAGAAAATATTATACAACACAAAAACAACAGTTCACAGTTAATTAGGTGCTCCGGAAGAGTAAAACTATTCTTAAATATGAATTGATTTTTGGTCATAAGAGCCTTACAAAAATAGCAAAATCATGTCAGAGTTTTGCATTGAAGTATGCATTCAAGGAAAAAGACCTCTTTTTCAGCCCCAACAATAACATCAACAACAACAACGTCAACGACCAAATCAAGTAAGTATGATTTTACATATCAATATAAAATATATAAATATACATAATGTGCAGAAAAATGTCATAAGTGATGTCACTGTAAAATTATGAACATGTGGTATTTTATATATTTGACATAAAGAACAGAAGATTTTAAATTACAAGAGTTTCTTTGTATCAGACATTTTGGGTACGGCTGTTTCTCGTGTTTGATTATTACTGGAAATATTTCAAACTTTGGGATTTTATGGAGAGTTTTCTTTAAATGCAATTTGTTTGATGTAAAAGAAATTGTCACTTCCATCGTTCTCTTTTATATAAAAATTAAAAAAATATATACTGTCAGCTTCATGCTTGATGTGGTCTTTTAATTCTTTTTATTCGCGCGTCACTGATGAGTCTTTTGAGAATGGAACGCCCGTCTGGCGTACAAAATTATAAGCGCTTGCTATCTTTGAAGAGTTTCTTTAGCGTCAATAAAAATGTTCATGATTACATCTGTCTTAAAGTGGTTGTCCATTGCAGACCTCTTACCGCAATATTACATAAATCATATTCCCCAAATGAATCCGTTCTCACATTGATCACTAGTAAGAATAAACAACATGTAGAGAAGGTGTTGTTTACCCATCAGTGGCACCGGCTACCACATTCGTCTGTATTTGAATTTTTCAATAGGGTTGTTTTTTGCAGGTTTGGCTTTATAATATATAGTTTATACATTCACTGAAGATTAAGAGGTGCGGCCAGTTTCTTCTGTCATTGCTTCATTTACAGGACCACGATCGGGTTCAAGATGAGTTTGAATACTAAAGTGTCTAGATAACATACTTTGATTTATTGCATGCATCCATGAAATAAAATGTTTTAGCGTTGCTGAATTTTGAAACTATATTCATATTTTATATAATTGTAAAATTTGGCACCAAAGGGTATACAGAACGAAAATGAGTGAATACATACGTTTGTCTTCATCTAATAACATACATACTTTGTGTCTTTTGTTGTTAGGGATGTATAAATACCCTGCCACGTCCGGTCTGTGTTTTTGATAGATGGTTTTCTGCTTTGTATCGATCTGATGAGTTAAGTCATTTTCAACTGATTTTTATAGTTTGTTCTTGTGTTGTGCTGTAACACCAATGTCCCAGGTTATGGGAGGGTTGAGCGCTCACAAACATGTTTAAAATTCTTTATGTGCCTGTCCCAAGTCAGGAGCCTGTAGTTCAGTGGTTGTCGTTGGTTCATATAAATAAGAAGATGTCGTATGAGTGCCAATGAGACAACTATCCATCCAAGTCACAATGTCTGTCTGTCATATTTATTTTTTGAAAATTGTTTTGTTATGAATTAGGCCGTTAGTTTTCTCAATTGAATTGTTTCATATTTTTCAAGTCGGTGCCTTTTATAGCCGACTATACGGTATGGGTTTTTCTCATTGTTGAAGGCTGTACGGTTGCCTAAAATTGCTTACATCCACTTCATTTGAACTTTGGTGGATAGTTGTCTAATTGGCAATCATACCACATCTCCTTATTTTATATGGATCTTCTTTACGTACAATTTTGCAATTATGGGATTTTTCCATCTGATACTTTGCTATGAGAGAGGAAGCTAATATGCCAATATATAGCACAACTGCAGATTCAGCCATTTTCATCATTTATTTTTTGGTTGCAAATTTAAAAATAAATGTGAATTAATGTAAAACATATAAACACGAAGATTGAAACTGTGAAGGTAAGAACGATTGAAAAGAGTTGTTCAAAATGGCCTTGATGTGATATCTATTCTGAGGAAGTTTAGCTCCACAATGTACTTATTCATTTCTGGTCGAAATCCTTCTTTTTTGTCAAATTTTTCTACGATGTCCTATATATACATGTATTTGATATTTTGTTGCATGTAGAGAGGAATAGGCTTGCATGTAAATACCCTTCAGTGGCATCTGATATTACATTTGGGTTTTTGTGTTTGCTCGTGAAACATAATTTTGCATATGAAACAGTTGCACGTTATTTACCAGCCTGAACTGACCGATTTCAACATGAATACCAATGTATTGGGGGAAATGATTAAAAAATCAAAATATATATTCATGATATTTGCTCGATACTTTCCTTGATATTAATAATTGATGATAATTTGACATTGTCTGTTAGAACAACCTTAGTAACACCAACATAATTCTTGTTTTTTTTTTTTTTATTTTTGATGATTTGTTGTCATTTTAACTATAACCAATGTAATTAATACTACCACTAGTATAATATCACTATTTTTGAAATTTGCTTTCAAAGATTCAAAACAATGTATGGGTTGTAAGCGAATAGCAGAACCTCATGACTGTAAAGAAATCATCACTTGTGCTGAACACGAGGTATTTTGTATACGATTATGACTATGTTAGCAGTAGTAAAACGGAAGGAGAATATACAAAGATGCTCCATAATAACCTTAAGACGAAGAATCCAAACAGTTCCATAACAACCGTCCCCCTAAAAAATATTGCTTTGCTTCATGGTTAGATTTTAATCTCACAAAGTTCTGGAAATTTGAAAGAGTTATACAAAACACTATAGCATCGTTATAAGAACCATATACAGTTGTACATTACTAATTTCTTGATGCTGTTATAACATTATTTTCAGGATATTTTTCATAACCTCGTTGTGATATCTGTTTATTGTCTATTTACATTGAAATAACATACATAGTACCAATTTCACTACACAAGGTGCCCATTTCGACGGTTAATGTCTCTTCAGTGAGGCTCAAGTCCAAACTATTTGAAAATCTAAAACTTAATACAATCGTTTTAAAAGCTGACAAACCAAAAAATGACATAAAGTGAAAATTACTTCAGTATCTTGTCTAGACCTTATTCCTAAATTTTAATCCTAGCAATAGTATGTTTTTGCTTATTCTAAAATCAAAATTTTTTAATAGACAAGAGGAAAACCGAATATCAAAAACTGGTTTAACATCGTCATGTTTCAATGCCAACGCAAACTCAATAATTACGAAAAAGGAGATATGATATGATATGATTTCCAATTAGACAACGGTTAAAAAGGGATAAGGAAGTGAACAAATACATACTTTTCTGTCTTCAACGATGAGAAAAACCAAGTAGTCATCTATAAAATGTTTATTACATTTTGTTGTTGTTTTTTTATTGTACTTCACTTTAGGGTATAATTAAATCTACAAATGCATGCAAATAATGATTTGTTTTTAAGATGTCTACTTTTTCATTTCTGATATAAAAGAGCAGTACCACTTTTTCTTTACCAGATGCGCATTTCGACAATAAAAGCTTCTTAAGTCATGCTGGAGTCAAATCAATATGTAATAGAGACCACAATTGAAGTGAAATAAATCTTTTCAAAATGACGTTTGGAGAATGTACATATGTGGCATATTTCGAAATGATATTATTCATAAGATATTGTTTCTTAGACAGACAACTTGAATTATTGACTTTCCAAACAAGTGAAACTGTTATTTTTCAATTTAGCAATGTTCTGCAGATTTTTATATAACACCACAAGGACATGCTTTCTACGATCTTGGATGCAGATCAGACCGGGTGAGTTATATCCTTGCGCTCCGTTGAAATTATGAAATTACCACAGGATCACGACCTGAAATGAAATTACAATGTTAATTTCGTGTGTTCGAGGCGCTTTTCTGAAAATCAATTTCACCTAGAAAGCTGACACCCAAACATTTGAAGCCAAGGATGCATAAGACATGTGAGGAGATAAAAGGACCTTCATATATACGCCTAAAGTTACTGTCATTTCATGTTCATTTGTTTACAAGTAAATTGTTTTTATTTCTCTTGAACTTGGCCGAATGTAATTAATGTGGAGACTACAATAGCGTCTAATTGAATGCTTTAAACAGATTAATAGCGGATACAGAAATAAGACAACCCGACATCAGTAAATCCGTTTTAAACTGAAAAGATATTTTGATCTAAACAGGTCTTAAAAGACCGATCGTTAAATTAATAAGTCATGTCCAGTGTTACCGTTAATTTTTAGTCTTTATACACTGTGGTAATTTCAGTAATTTTCAGACCATTCGGTTACAGTCAATTCTGTTCAGTTATTTTTAAAACTGTTCAGTAGTTTTTATTAATCTGTACAAAACAAAAAGGCCGCCAGTTTTCTCAATTGAATTGTTTCGTATTTTCCATGTCTGAACCTTTCATATAAATAAGAAGATGTGGTATGAGTGCCTATGAGACAACTCTCCATCCAAGTCACAATGTGTAAAAAGTAAACAATTGTAGGTCAAAGTACGGCCTTCAACACGGAGCTTTGGCTCACACCGAACAGCAAGCTATAAAGGGCCCCAAAATGACTAGTGTAAAATAATTCAAACAGGAAAACCAACGGTCTACTCTATATAAAAAACGAGAAACGAGAAACACTTATGAACCACACCAACAAACGACAACTGAACAACAGGCTCCTGACTTAGGACAGGTACATACAAATGCAACGGGTTTAAGCGTTTTAACAGGCGCCAACCTTCACCTTAACCAGAAACAGTAATGTAAAATTACAACATAAAAAGAAACACTATAAAATATCAATTGAAATGGCTTAACTCGATCAAAAAGACATATAAACAAAAACAAGTAATTATACACTGAACGAATAAGTTTGATCTATGACACAATATACATACAATATTAATGAAAAAGATGTAGAACAATGTCAAAAAGACAACTTAAACCTGGGACAAAATGGAGTTAAATAAAGTAACGTACAGAGGTAAATTTAAATATAATAATTTTGTTGTTAGGAATACGGAAACATTTTTTACAAAATATATAAATTTGTTGTTCACAGTACGAGTACAGAATTGAAAATTTATCGTCATACTAAATACTAAATAAGGTAGTACATATTAAAAATAGTGAGACGAGATGTAGCATAAAATAAGTAAACATTGAATAATAGAAATGCATTACAAATTGTGTCAACGGGTCAAATTAACACGAAAGTACGATTTGAGAGTACTCGCAGTTACTGAAAGCTAGTTAAAAGCCAAAAACAATTAATAATACAAAAAATCATAATAAATATGTATCATGTTGTATAAAGATAAAGCAATCTCTAAATAGAAAATTAACGTGGATGTGTATAGAAAATTAACGTGGATGTGTATTTATAAAAAAAAAAAAAAAAAAAACATTCGTAAAGAATACAAATTTAGTTATGTTTTAATTTGTTGATGACAAAATCGATGTTAGTGCCAATGTAAACAATATTCAAAGATCTTATTACAACATTAATAAGACAACCTTTACTAATAAATTTGTTTAAAGGTTCGATGAGTTTACATGGATCACATAGTGATTTCTGCGTTTTAGTACAATATTACCGTAAAATTTAGGATGTGAAATGTCGTTTTTAATAAGTTAATAAGGTACAGCCAAATTTACTAAATAAATCCTTGTATCTATGAAAGAATTTAGTAAATGTTTTAAGTAATTTATGGTAACGAAATCCCTGACTTAATAATTTAATAGCCTACTATACAGTATGGGTTTTCTCATGGTTGAAAGTTGTACGGTTGCCCATTATTGCTTACATCCACTTCATTTGAACTTTAGTGGATAGTTGTATCAGAGGCAATCATACCACATCTCCTTATTTATAAAGTATTAAACTATTTGAAAAGCTTCTGAATAGTATAAAATGGATGTCTGTGGAGTACTGAATTTACCATAAGAAAATATTTGAATAGTAACTTAACCTTTAGTATGAATTTCATTGCACCAACTTAGACACGTGAAAATAACGATATTTAACTCTTGATCATTACGAGACTCCATTGAAGTGGAATTTTCATTAAGTAAAGAAAAGGAAGGAATTCCAAGTTCCACGTAAATAAGGTATTAAATTTTTAAAACACTGTATATATTGTCTCCTATAAATCAAATTTCCTGTTTGGAAGTTTATAATAACAAATCTTCCTACCAGTAATCCTTTTCTAGCATGACTATTAACGTTTCTTATGTTATATTTCCTTCCATTCACAGGTTTGCGAAGCTATTTCGAAATTCGGTAAGAGAGATATAACGAATAAGCGCCAAGATGAAAATTTATATATTTGTCAGGAATGCTGTGATACCGAGCATTGCAATCTGTATGGTTGTGAGGATAAAGGTATTTGACATACTAGACTCAAATTGAACATGAAAATATTCATCAAAGTAGTTTATTACAAAGTAGAAACACATAATTGTTCTAACATAATGTCATATTCTGAAGTTCAAATATTAACCCATAACCTAAAATTTATATAATTTCTTTTAATGAAACCCACGCACTTCTTTAAATGAGACGTGCGCAGGCTTAGAAATAGACATTTTCAATAACTCTCGTGTTGACTACTACAACTTCATGATAATTGTGGTAGCTCGCCTCAACGCTTCAAAGAAGATACAAATCATCATAATTAACTTGAAACCATTATAACCCAATAACTGAACAATACTTGTGTATCCTTGTTACATTTTTTAACTTGGAATATCCATCTACTTGATACAGGAATAGAGTTGTATATGTGTAGAATGGTATATGGATTTAAGTTTGTTTTCGCCGTTCTTACGTGATTGATTTTTGGTGGCATTTACGAACCTCGACCCACTTCCTGGTTCTTCCAGTGTGAAACATAAACGTCAATTTTGTAATCAGTGTTTGTTATATACGTTTCAGCAATGAGAAATCAATTATCGTGTACATTGGGAAATATGTGCATCACTTTTCAACCAGCATTAAGTATTCAGTCCTCACTTTATTAATTTTCTAAATGTTCGCAATGAATACAGATTCGATTGTTCTTTAAAAGAAACAAACACAAAATGCGAAGATGATTAATTCAATTTTACTTCTACATAGAACAATAGCAATGAATAATGTTTTCTATATCTTTTAATATGGTCACCCTGTCAGTAGTTATCTAGACTTATTGAAAATGTCTTTTTTTTCAAACAAGAGTATTCGTTAGTGTTTGTTATCTATGTGACGCGTAAATTCAAAGAAATTTCTTTGTTTTCTATTTTGAATCTGATCAGAATTAAAACCCATTATTTATTATAAAAGTTTTAATGTAAATTCATTAAAAAGGAATATTGTTTCCAGTCATCTTTGAAAAAACATGCTGTATAATACAAGATATAATACAATATATAGATGGGCTAATTATTATGGAGGAAATATCTATATTAATAGTTAGTAGTAACAAAGTCTGAATATAAACATCAATTAGCCGTTTCTGACTCAGGACTCAGTGGAAGACATTGCTTTTTAGAAGATATGCATGATAAAATATACACAGAATAAGTACATTCTGTAGAACAAACTTATATTTCCATTCCTAATTTTATTATAATCTGATTTCCAGTTCGTACAACACGTTGAAGTTGGTATAAAATTATTCTAAAAGGGAATTCATACCTGAAATTTTGAAATCCTTATATACGTCAAACAACTGTCCTTTTTTATCAATTAATTTGTTAAAATGTAAACAAATACAAATTGGTCAATAAAACATCATTAATTGAAGATTGAACGACCACACCATCACTGTAAGAAAAAGTTCGAATGTAAGACCATTATTTGATCTTTGACTTTTAACGCAATTAGGAAATAATTGATATAACAAAATATATCTTAGTATTACAAAAATACCAAACTGTACAACAAACCATATCAACCGTCAACACTCGACTCCTCGAGAAAAAAACTGTCGCGCAGATAAACACAAACAACAACAAACGACACATGGTCCGGATTGCCTGAATTGGTACAGACAGAAACAGATTGAGGGATTTAACCAGTTTTACGTGCGCCAACAACCCCAATTTGTTTGTTTTTCTCGGCCATCTGTCATAAAACAAAAGCATATAAATTATCTACACAGCGTTCCAAAAGGATGACCACAAATTTGATAAAATCGGCACATAGTTTAGAAAACAGCTGTTGGTTGGATACTGCAGCTCAAGAAAAACGAGCAATAAAACGAGCAAGTTTTTTTTGTATTCTTGTAGCTAAGCTGAACAGGACACTGTGTTACAACTGCGTCGACGTAGCAAATCCAGGCGACTGTGATGTCATAAGTGTATGTGATATTGATAAGGTAAACTCATATTCCGATGTAAGCTTTGCAACATTACACCGGCTTTCAAAACTTCCATGACATGATAGAGGTTATTCTTCAGTGTCAATTAAAATTCAAAAAATATTATTATTTCATATTCATTCGTATTCATATGAAATGTATCCCGTTTTATTATGTTAAACGTTTTAAAACTTCCAATGAACTTATTTCTGACTAGCTCTATGTGTCAACGATTTATAGCTAAAGGGTAAATAGTTATAAAATGCATGTATAAAGCGCCAATCAATTTTTTTACCATTATCTATCTATTTATAGAAATGTTTTGCAAGACATTACATTACTGATATGTTTGAAGAAAGATGGAGGCTTGGTTGCGAAGAAAAACAGGTGAATAACATAAACGGTACAAATTGTGCTGCACCAGATGCGCAATTTGAGAATATATGTCCCTTCATTGATGCTAGAGGCTAAACTATTTGAAAATCGAAAACCTAATTAGACGTTGAAGTGCTGATCAAACCAAAAAGATCTAAAGTATGATAGCCAAATCCGGCCAAGACTTTTTGTCGTGAATCTGTCACATTATAATGGCATGCTTGAAAATGCTAATACTCTATAGTTCAAATTAATTTGTTTTCATTGATCAAAAGTTGAATGAACAGTTGTTTTCTTTGCCTGTTTGTCTGTATATTTGGATACAGTGTACATTTTTTTGTAAATAAGTGTTTAAGATTTCCGTTTTTCTCTTAATTTTGATTAGTGTAAGCAGTTTTTAAGCGAAAATGGCAAAATTTGGCCTTTGTCATAACTTCGTTGTTTGACGACTAGTGAGTTCATGAATCAGGCATAGTTTTTTTTTGTACAATTAGGTCCACTTGAACGATGACAGATTTGGCCTCAAAGAGTGTCATCTATTTACTTGTTACTTGTATTTCTACTGACATTAAATGTCTATGATATGTATACTCAAACAAAAGAAAATTAACGTCACAAAAACTTATTGTATCTGTTTATTATCTTACATTAGGCTTTCAATGTACTGATTATCCTTTGTGGTGATGAAAAAGATTGAACAGGGCGTATTAATTCAATATACACATTCTGTACACGGTTGTTGTTGTTTTCGTACAACTTAAACGTTTAAGAAAACAAATTTGACTTTTATAATATACAAAATAAATTAAAATTTCTTGTACATTTGTATTTACTTTCATATGTTTTAAATATATACCGTACTGGTAGTGGATTGCATTGCCAGTTGAACGGCAAACGATTTAATGGCGTCTAAGGTCAAGACATTGGTCACGTGATAAAAGGTCAGAGTTAACCTTTTTTTTGTGAACGTGTACACCTCGTGGTTTTTTTACCTCGGATCGTCTTATTGTAACTCGTACATAAATAAAACTTGTAGTGTCCAAATTTTGAGTAAATAAGCTTCATTATTCTGTATAATTATTTAAGAAAGGTGTTGCAAAAGTATTCTAAAACGAAGATGGAAGTGGACATTTTTTTGGGAAAATTTGCGTAGATCTACGGAAAATCCCAAATTATTCCTTAAATGGGTTTGGTAACGTATGGAGGGGTATAAAATATGAAGTAAAACCATTCTCTGGTTCTTATTTTGTTCATTATTGATCCCAAATTCCCCGGCAACGAATTTGTGTCAGCTTATTCGTGGCGAAACGGAGATCAAAGGAGATAACTCCGTACATGCATCGTAGGAAATTGCAAGTTCAAAACAGTAAATTCGAGTAAAATTAATGATTGAAGTTATATTGCGACACTTTCTTGTATAACTATTCCATATTGCATGTTCCTTTACTCATGTAACAGCAAAATAGTTCTGTTATAGTTGAATATGACATTTTTCAAGTAATTTCAGGTTTTGAAACTTCCAAAGTACAAAATTATAGATAAATAACTTTTCTCTAAAACTTGGACTTAAAAATTGCTATACATAGTATATTCTCAAACACTCTTTTGATAGATGGAATAATAGTATTTGTTCTACTTTCTTTGTATCAATATTCTTAGAAAGCTTATGAAAATAAACTCAGTGTTTGTTCATGTAGAATGTTAATATATAATAGTAGAACAGTTTTTAATATTAATTTCACTTTAAAATTAGACTTAATTAATTCAATTTATATATATATATATAAATAAAGTATCTAAAATAGAAAGTTTTACTCTGGTGCATTGAAAATGTTGCACCAGAAATGAGATAAAACAAAGTTATTTAGCCTGAAAAACTTATCTATAGGTTCTTTGTCACTTTGTATGCTGATCATATGGAGAAAAAAGAGTGATATTATACATTCTAACACAGCATCAATTGAGAAACAATAGTTCTCTCCTCTAGACATTTTAGTTTTCAAGATGCAAGTCTTGCTTATCAATATACATATTTAAGATTTCTCTGTTAAGAGTGGCGAAATAACTTTCTGACAGATATATTGTATGGGAATGTTTCTCTTGATATTTTTAAACAGTTAATTTATGTTACCAACTATCTTTTTTCTACTATTATCTGCAAAGAGATGGGTTCTTTCTATGTGACATCATTGATTATTAGGCTAATTATTGGTAGCCTTTTTTCCTGATGTAACAATGCATATGGCAAATTCTGAGAAAAGCAAGAACCTTTCAGCAGATCCAGCTTTTTTATAAAAGAGTAGGGATTATTCCATATAACAGAAAAATATATATTTTGATTTCATGCCAAAAAGTTATATACAAGAGGGTTCATAAGCAGTACAATATAAATTTGCATTACATTAAAATACAATATGGATAAAAAAAATGTAGACAATACATACTTCAAATTTGTGAACATTGAATGAAAAAAAAAGATAATTTGCAGTGGACAGAATTATCTTATTTTCTTATTATACCTGCTTTTATATAAGAAACTATATAAGATGTACAAGTTCTGTTTCTCGCTCTAAATCAAGAGAAAAACATTTTAAAAAACAAAAGGCCAGAAAGGGATTTAAAACATTATAAATTAATCAACACAAAGAAAACTGAACAAAAAGCTGTAATTATGCAGTTCATATTATTTCTATTATTACAAGCTTTTGGATTTTTTTTCTTAAATTTGAATTCAAAAGTCGTAAAATAACTGTCGAGTCCTATAATTAAATTATTGATTGAATAATGAATAATAAGTTAAGCTGATCAGTAAATGAAGTATGAAAATCTTCTTTTTTTAAATAAATGAGTGTTATTTATATGTCAAAGTATACTGAATCAACTTCAAAATTAAACCAAATTCACATTTAACTGCTCTAAAATGCATTGGCAGTTGAAATACAAAACAAAAACAAAGCTGACTTAAATACAGTATATTCAGATTTTTTTGAATAATGGACAAAAATAAAATAATTATTATTCTGATATTAGAAAAAATCTTCAAATCAGAATGTGAGTTCTTATTATTGCGATAATCAATTTAATCACTTTATTTACTTTAATTAAAACCTCTGATAATTTCTGAATTTACAGTACTTAGCTTATCAACCTCTATGCTTAAAAAATAAGTTTCCTAGGCCTAAATGCGGTTGAAATTCTGACAATTTTGCTAACTTTTACCAAAATTTTTTTTTTTTATGACATAACTGTATTATTACTATTTAAGAAAAAACTGCATAAAGTTGTATAATATGTATTACATTTCAGAATGCTAGTTTGTATTATCATCATGATCATGATAAATGCAATAAGTTATTATTCAATTAATTAAAAACATCAATTATTTTTGAATTGATAGCCTGGAATCAGTACATACATGTGTTTTTATACATCTATATACTATTCATTTTGGAACTTATTAAAATGAAATTTTGCACAAGACAGTCATGGCAGTTAACAATTACAGTGGTCATTTTAAACATAGTGACACCATTAATACAATTTTATTTTTCATGCATAATCATTGCAGAACTATTTTTTCAAATGATTTAATGTTTGTTAGTCATTTACTTCAAATACTTAACCTGTTCTAAAATAAAGAGATGTGGTATGATTGCAAATGAGATAACAATCTAAAACTATCCACCAGAGTCCAAATAAATGTGTCTGTTAGCAGTTATAAGTCACTTTACAAACATCAACAATGAATACAAACTTTCATTGTTTATAGACAGATTAGGGAAAAGAGGAATTATAGCTTTTTAGCTTAATAGAAGAGAATATAAGAAATCTAATAATATAAATAAGGAAAATAGAGAGGACTTAGCCACTGGACTGTATATAAAGTGCTCCCTTACTAATCCTTAGAGGAGCTGCTGTATGCTTAGAAAAAAAGATGTGTGAGACACTACATTTTGTAGCATTTTGGTCAATCTGCCCTATTTGCTCCAACCTATTAAAATTACTGCCTATGGTGGGAATTAAATCCAAGTATGTCCATATACTCTATTTTCCTCTATGTACATACATGTACATGTATATGAAAAATATCAAATGCAAAGTAAATATGGTAATTAACATCATGATTACAGTCTCATTTTTTTGTGTAAGGACCTAGTTTATGAAGTCCCTGGACCTAGCCAGACATATTTCTTAGGCAAGGTGTATTATATAACTCTTGAAAGTTTTAAAATGCAATTGTAAGATTAATTATATCTGCTCTTCAACTATAATAACACAATAAGTATGTTCAGTAACAACAACGTGCAATTTAAGTAAACAAACATCAATGAACGACCACGTGTTTGTCTGCTGTGCTTGAATTTAAACGGATCAGCTTTATTTACACGAATTTTTGCTACAACAGACAGTTAAACATGTCACTTTACATTATAAGTTTTATAAAAAAATGTATTTGTTGTTATGACTTGTGTATGCATGGCAATATAATGAAGATAACATTGATTTTACCGTACAAAATGAATACACAGCATTCCTGAGGTGTGCACACAAACACACCCCACTTTTGTTACAATGGATGGTAACGTATAGCCATTTCTATAACAGTAAATGCCATTGGATAAGCTACCCTACACAATAAATAATATGCAAATTTATCCCCGGCCACGCTTTTGTGTCAGCTCTTGTTGTGATGGAAAAATGTAAACATTGGAATCCGCCATTTTGAGGTAGGAAAAAACTATTTTTCAATCTTGGATTAAAGGAGATTGCGCACATTGCCAGCGTATCATGCATAACCAGTCATGTGAAAATATATCTTTTAATTTGTTGTCTATACTTAGTTTTCAATGTTTGAGTTAATTTAATGTTTTAATTTCCTACAGAACGGAGCATCGTTCTCAAAGTCGCCGAAGAAAAAATTATAGGTGGCGCTGTTTGTGGGCGTAAACATTTTACATACGGGTACTTTTTGTGTCGACAGATTGACCTTTATCTGTCAGATTCAGGCGTTTGCCGTTCAACTGTTGCGTGAGTTTTACTTCAACAAAATACGTTATAACATTGACGGTACAAATTTCACTGCACCAGATGCGCATCTCGAAAACAAATGTCTCTTCAGTGATGCTTAAGGCCAAGTCCAAAACCTAATATAAAGAAAAACATACTAATAAAAAGAGATTGTGGTATATGTTTATTAGTATGACAGCAACCAAATGACACAAAAAAACAAATGAACTCTAAAGGTCAACAATCGATCAAAAATAATAGGCTCAAACTCTACATCGACCTTTATCAGTTAAAGTTACAAATGCATCTTAAAGAAACTATCAAGATCTTCTACCATTACAAAATTCCAGATATGACAAAGACAATTAAGATATACCAAAAACATCCACTGGCATGGTTCCTGATTTGAATTTATTCTGTTTTAGAAATGTACAGACATCGCTAAGTATTCCATATATGCAGGTCACCCTAAAACCAGGAAACAAGTGATAGGCGGTTCTGATGGGTTCGACTTGTGTTACTACTGTTGCAATGATAATTTCTGTAATAAGAAGGATTGTGAAAAAGGCAAGTAGTTGCTTTTAATAAATTAAATGATTACGCAAAGGTCGATTCAATTTGGGATAGATACATAAAATGTTTCATCTTTATCATTGTCCATTTTATATTAATTTTCAACGGTTTTGTTCTATTTTTACGTGTATTTAATTGTTGACATGATCTGAACAAAATCACCATCGCGCAGTTTATTATATACCTCACAGTAACTTCTTATAGAAGAGATTTTTCTGTAATTGAGGTATCTCTGTAACTACATCTTGATATATTTTTCAACACGACTTTGTATCTGAAAACCCATTCTACACATCTGGTTTTGCCCTGATCATGAAATTCTCTATTCTAACCTGTTTTGTGTCTTCCATTAGCTATTGTTTATCAGAGCAATAAAAGGCAATATATAAAATATTATCAAACATTTTAGGAATGTTGATTTCTTCCATACCAGCTTCATCAACAACACAACCAAATACGCCTTCCTTGTCAACTTTTGCATATAAACAGGATATTGGAAATTCTACGTTGACAAGTTACAGTACAGCTGACGGCAGTTCATCGTCAGTTCTCGGTACAAAGAACGGCATAAAATCCAATATTCCAGCAGCACAGAGCTCGACGATACCAACAATAAATTCAACACTGAAAATCTAGTAACGTATAGTGCGACCAAACATGTTACAAAAATAGACCTTCAACTTAAATCAACGATTTAGGAACTATTTCATTGACTTCTAGCAATCGTTATCTAAAAACAACTGTTACTTTGCTAAACGAAGTTGTTAATTTCCTCAGTCTGTATGTTATTGTTGTTCAAATATTTTGAATTATTTTGCTGTAGCGGAATGTTACATGAGGTATGAGATTCAGGAACTCTTTAAGATGTTGCACTCTTCGCATGCTGTTTTCTGTATCGTTCTGTGTTCATTACAGTAATTTGAAAAAAAATCATTATTTCGTCAAGATTCCGCATCGTAAGTGTTGTGTACGACATAGTAAGTAGACGATACTGTCAAAGTCGAATAGGTTAATCGAACGTAAGTGGACAATACACAACAGACGGCTGTTTTAACGAAAACAAACATATCCTTTTAGCTCTCCTGGATCAAAGGGCAAAGTGAGCTTTTCTAATCACCTCTGCGTCGTCCGTCATCGTTCGTTAACTTTTACAAAAATCTTCTCCTCTAAAACTACAAGCCAAATTTAATCAAGATTGGCCACAAACTTCATTTGGGTATCTTGTTTTGAAAAAAATATGTCCGATGATCCCGCCTGCCTACCAAGATAAAACCGCTATAAAAGATTAAATCTGATAGGTGCAGAAATTTTCACAATTTAAAGCTCTACGTATTGTCCATTTTCGTCAAAACTGTCATACGACTTCTCATATCTACAATAGGTTAACATGACTGAACTCGTCAGACGACTTCTTATTAGAATTATTGCCCTTTAATGACTATTTTTACCTTTTTTGCGTTTTTGCCTAATATCTTAAAATTTACAATAGATAGATAGATACTTAACATTACAAAAATGATCACCGATACAAGATCTACAAATAAGTTTAATGGCCAAATGCTTTAGACAAATCGTTATTGGAGTTATTTCTCTTTAATGACGATTTTAACGAATTTTTAGTGTTTTTGCCTTTAATCTTGAAAACCATAACAGATAGATAGAAACTTTGAAGGCAAAACTGATCAGCAAGACAAGATCTACAAATAAGTCAACAGGGTTGAAATCTTCAGTCGACTCATTATTAGAGTTCTTGCGAATTTTACCAATTTTGATGTTTTTATCTATTTACTTTAAGCTTTAATAGATAGATAGCCACTTTGTATAGCAGAAATGATCAACAAGTCAAGATATACAAATAAGTCAACATGGTCGAAATCGTTACTTGCCTCGTTATTGGAGTTCTTGCTATTTAATGACGATTTATACCAATTTTTGGCGTTTTGCCTATTATTTTGAGAACTTTAAAAGATAGATAAAAACTTCGAATAACAAAAAAATGATCTTCAAGATGAGATCTACAATTATGTCAAATTTGGCCGAAATAATCTATTTACAGGAGTGATTGCTCTTAAATGACGATTTCTTTACCATCTTTTGTGTTTTACGTAAAAACTAAAAAAGATAGAGAGAAACTGTAAGGAGAATTTTGTCATAAATTCTTTTCCAGTCTACAATGTTGGAGAGTGTCCTTTTTGAAGATGCACATAAACCTAGGTGAGCGACACGGACTCTTTAGAACCTCTAGTTTCTTTGTTTTGGCGATGATAATCAATTTATTAATCACTTTTACATCCATTTTGTTGCTACAGTTTTTACAAACAAGGTTCCCTGATATATTGATATATTCATGGTCAGGGTGTCTCAGACATAGAAATACTATTCTAAATGTTATTTGATTATATGATTCAATAAATACAAACATAAATGCGAATCATGTGATACGTATTTTCTGTTCAGGAATGGATCTTTGCTTTTCCATTTTTATACAATATACAGTATACTGTTTACTCTTTTAGGAAAATCTGTGATGAATGATTTATTGTTTTTTATCTAATTAATTTTGAATTATAACTTTAATGAGTTAAAGTCATTTTAAACAGATGTAGAAGATTCAAGTTGACATGTAATTACTTTATGAACTTAGTGTAAGGTAAACTGTATATACTATATAGTATGATATTCCTAAATAAATTCAGCATTCTTTTGTAATAACTAATCGATACTATTGAGGAAAGGAACAGAAAATACCATGGTGACATTCAAACTCACAAGTCGAAGAAAAACTGATAACGCTGTCCCTAAAAAAGAAAGACGATGGAAAGACAAACAAGTCTACAAAACATTACGTAGAAAGTCAAGGTATGAAGCAAACGATGTTACTTAATACATAAAGTGTCTTCGTATAAAAGGTCCCGACATGACAAATGTAGAACAATGAACACGACAAAACTAGGCTCCTGACTTGGGTCAGGCACATTCAGAATGTGGCGGCGTTAAAGATGTAAGCGGGCGTCTAACCCGCCGCTTACCTGGGACAGTGGTGTAAATAAAGGCAACAGTGGTATACCGCTGTTCGAAATTCATAAATCGATTGAGGAAAAACAAATCCGGGTTACAAACTAAAACTGAGGGAAACACATCAAATATAAGAGGAGAACTACGACACAACAGAAACACAACATTAAAATGTAACACACACAGAAACAAACTATAATATAACAATGGCCATTTTCCTGACTTGGTACAGGACATTTTAGAAAAAATGGTGGGTTGAACCTGGTTTTGTTGCTAGCCAAACCTCCCGCTTTTACAGCATAACATAAGAACAAACAATAAAAAATCAGTTCAAAAGCGCTTGAGAGTCAGAATGATACAAAGCACAAACAACACTCACATTAACACAAAAGACACAAAATACAGATCCGAGAGTTCTCACAGTAACTGAAAGCTAATTCAAAGCTATTTGCACTATTTTTGAATCTTTCATTTGTAATTTAACAGTAACATAAAGTTAAGACTTACAAGTAAAGTTATTATTATTATTAAAATCAAGAGAGTGTTCAACTAAAAATTAGACCTTGCAATATTAAGACATTAATTTTAAAACACATAAGATACTGGTAATAGAAATTTTTGTTTTCTCATTACACTGCAAACATTTCCTTATGATGAGTCCTGTTGAGTTGCAATTAAACCTGTTTACTTGAAACATCGATTGTTTTGTTATCATTATATCAATCAGACCGTTCGGTTTTAAGTTTGAATTTTTTCATATTTTGTCATGTCAGGGCCTTTTATAGCTGACTTACTGTATGGGTGTTACTCATTATTGAAGGTCGTACTATTATCTAAAATTGCTTAAATCTGCTTCATTTTTTTTTTTTTTGTTTGATAGTTGTCTCATTAGTATCATAGTAGATATTCATACCACATCTCCTTATTTTATATTGAAATCATCCTCAAAATCCGATAGGTCACTGAAGGTTTTTTTCTTAAAAAAATATAATCATTTAACCACTCGCTCTGACGAAAGATTATGAGTTGAACTAGTGGTATGGAAATTGGTATAAACTTCTCCGGTTAAAGGCTACAGCACGTGTTAAAATTATGCGGTGCGTAATGAATACGCAGTCTCTTCGGAATATCATCGTAACTGTTTATCCCTTGATAGAAATGCACGAAAATACCTTTATGACCTCAAATTTATGTTGTTTGCCATGAATACGATTGTTATCCGTCAGTCCATCTAAGAATTTTTGAATATGTTTGTTAAAATTCAAAATGTGATTAAAGTAAAAAGAATATTTTGGACGTGCGATATATGAAACAGCTACCAAACCACAAAAGGAAGCAAAAAGGCATCTTCAGATGATTAACCATCATTTTCAATGGAACTATTTAACCACTCAACAGTTTCCTAACTAGTAAATGTTTTCACATACTAAAAGTATGCATATTGTAGAATTAGGTTTTTTTAACAAAATTTACAGGTACATGCAGATTTTATTATTTGCTTTATAGTGAACTGTTAATGCGTTCAACTTTTCCTCCATAATTTTTATTATTAATTTTATTATTTAAAATATAGATATTAATGATGTGAATATTCTAAACTTTTTATTTTAATTTTTTTCTCAGTACTTTTGTCATCATTGCTAAATCATTCGTTAAATTTTTAATATATTTAATTAATGCCATTCAACTTCGTACTTTATTCGGCCTTAAACTTTGTTGATTATACCGGCGTCACACATCAGCGTATAGAACCGACGTACGCCGGGCGTGATCAAAAACCATGTACGCTGCCAATACGCTAGTAATTTTGGACGCATTCAACTTGTCAATCATATCTGTATCGTGTGCACAACGAGCTTTAAGCGTGTTTAGGGCGTACGAGAAGCGTACATAAGCGTTTATCGGGCGTTCAAGTAACGTATGTTGGCGTATGTCTGGCGTTTGTCTAACGTAGATGAAATGCACGCTACGAAGGAAAAACGTCCCTTGAACGTATTTGAGACGCATCCCGGTTGTACCTTGGACGATTATCCGTGCTTTCGGCGTGTCTGGGACGTGTACTTATGGGGTGTTTGTACTACTTCTGGATACACATGGTCTTGTGTTCCCGCCTTTTTCATAACAATTCATTTCGAAATGCCACCCAAAGGAAGAGGCAGAGGTAAATCAATATTAGCTGCTGTAACATTCTGGGTATCCTGCAGATTCGGTCGCTCCCCCCCAAGTTCCTGGAATTAAATTCCTGTTGATGGGGTGTTCACAATTAAGTTGTTGGTCCTGAAGCCCAGGATAGCTAATTCTCATCAGATTGTGTAGAATAATGCATGTTTTCACTATCAGACGAACTGTTGATGGGGAATGACCCATTGTTGAGAATTCTGAATCTGTTGGCCAAAATACTAAGTTCTCCACAACACGCCTTTCTCGCGATAGTCTATAACTGAATATACGTTCTTCTCTGTCCATTGTCCTATGAGAGTAGGGTTCATTATCGTCGTTCTTAGGGCAAATGCGTTTACATAAAAAAAAAGTAAAATAGCAAAAATACAGAACTCCAAGGAAAGTTCAAAACGGAAAGTCCTTTATCAAATGGGAAAATTAAAAGCTCAAACACATCAAACGAATGAAAAACAACTGTCATATTCCTGACTTGGTAAAGGCATTTCCTTATGTAGAAAAATGGTGGATTAAACCTAACTAAACCTCTCACTTGTATAACAGTCTCATAGAAGTCCATTATATTGACAACAATGT
Source organism: Mytilus coruscus (assembly GCA_017311375.1). Lineage (NCBI taxonomy): Eukaryota > Metazoa > Mollusca > Bivalvia > Mytilida > Mytilidae > Mytilus > Mytilus coruscus. The sequence goes on along the minus strand of CM029603.1, from coordinate 27,770,463 downwards.
GTGAGATACCGAGGTTAACTAATTTTGCCACGAATGACACGTGTTTCGATTTTTGAGGTTTCGTCAGATTCGTTGCTTCGTTTGTGCTGCCCTTTGTTTTATGGATTGGACGCTTTGCTTATTTACGAAGTTGTTATATTAGATTCTGAAACAGTATGACAAGCAATAAAATTTGTAAGTTTTTCTAACGTTTTAAAGGACTTTTACATAAAATTATATAAATATCTCCAACATCTGCCCATATAAACTTGTAATCACCATCAACCAAAGCTAACATGACTATGGAGAAGAATCCCTTATAGTTGTGGTATAATGAACCTGAACGAGCCGGTTTCTTCGTTGCTTCGTTTGTGCTGCCCTTTGTTTTATGGATTGGACGCTTTGCTTATTTACGAAGTTGTTATATTAGATTCTGAAACAGTATGACAAGCAATAAAATTTGTAAGTTTTTCTAACGTTTTAAAGGACTTTTACATAAAATTATATAAATATCTCCAACATCTGCCCATATAAACTTGTAATCACCATCAACCAAAGCTAACATGACTATGGAGAAGAATCCCTTATAGTTGTGGTATAATGAACCTGAACGAGCCGGTTTCTTTATGGCTATATGCTTTCCATCCAACGCTCCACAGCAATGTGGAAAATGCCATCTGCGCATAAATTGATCAGCAATTGCCTTCCATTCCTCTGGGTCATTTAGAGGAGTCATGACCTCCTTTGTATATTCATCAATAATTCCACTGCATACTTCCCTGACAACTACAGACAAGGTGTTACCAGGAACTCTCCAGGAAAATTTCATATCGGCATAGGTCGATCCAGCAGCAAGATGGCGAAGAGATGCGGCTAGTTTTGACCCAAGCTCTAGCGGTTCTCTTTGAATATACAAAACGAAACAGTTAAACTTAAAATTATAATTGTTTACATTCAGTGTGTAATACCATTTTATTTTATTTACTTTTCTAGATTCAATATTGTGTACTTGGTCACTTACAGCTTGCAATTGCTTATTGATAATTTAAGTACGTGACTCGATTATCAGACAGTCGGACGCCACTATTGCGTACTGATTATTTTACTGTATTCGTAATGACAGAAAACGGAAAGTTTTTTAAGCCATAACAAAAAAACCTACCGGAACCATGTATATTGTTTGGAAACCCCATGCTGGATCCTCTGAAGAACTTCATCGTACATTTCTACGGGCATTCTCAGAAAATTCCTTAAACTGCTCGGATCTTCTTGTCTCAGTTCAACTAATAGTTGGTCATACAATCCGAACTGCTTTCTCCGTAATACCCACGGCTTTGACGCCTTCTAATGCCTTGTAAGTATTGGTGCATGTTAAGGTGAATTTGGTCTACATATGGTAGAGCCATGGCTAGAAGATATGCCCTCCTGATTCTCTCCAGGCATTCCATTATAGCAAGTGCCAAACTGAACACTGTCCAACCTTTTATACCATTTTATACATGCACTTGGATATGCAAATTCACGGACATATGCCACTATAAATATCAGAGAAAGTTTCGTTGAATGTCAGAATACGTTTTTGATACGCCACGGGTGCGTTTTATACGTTTACGGAGCGCTGAAACTACGCCAGGCGATGTTACAAATACGTCCAAGTAAAAGCCGAACGATCTTGAGGCGTATACAACGTGCCCTAAACGTGTCTCAAACTTATCTGTAGCGTTTTTCAACGCGCTTGTACCGTATGTATTACGTGCGTGTAGCGAACAGATATACGTTTGACAAACGCTAGAGCTAGATGAAAATTTGTATGCTGCATAAAAATTTCCTGGAGTTATAGCGTTCACCAAGCGTATACCTTTGCATTTCGACGTACTTCAAACTTATGCAACGCGCGTCTAACGATTGCTTAGCGTTCCTCTTACGTGCACTTGCGTGCACCTAACGTATACGGACTGAGTCAATTTTCTCTGTACGTTTGGTGCACGTCGGTCTATACGCCAGTGTGTGACGCCGGCATTAGAGCGTCATTGATATATCTTTGGTAGACGAAACGCGCGTCTGACGTACAAAAGTTTTAAGCCTGGTGTCTTTTATTTCTATTTGATTTTTATTTACGTATAATATTAAGGTGAAAACATATTCTTTATTTGCCCGACATCTCCTGTTTCCAAGCTAGAATATTCGATAATGATTATGTGTAGGAATAAAGTACGTATGCATATTGTCGAGATGCGGATTTTTACCGATTTTTAAATCTCCTAAATCCTGTATGAAAATGGAAATTTAAATTAAAAGGAACATAAACACAACTTGAGGGAATCACAGTAAATGCACTTTAAACGGAACAACATATTGTGAGCCGACAAAAAAAAAGCGTGTCCTGCTATGCATGAATAACTGGTCATGCGAATCCACATTCATTCACAATAGGTTAAAGAACACAATCGGTAAATGTAGAGATCATACAACGTTTATGATATCGTTATATATCTGGAGACAAAGACAAATCGTATCGGTCAACCAATTCGTGAAGGTGACCTTTAAACTTATGTAGCGTCCTCTAAGTAATCAAAAAGTAAAAGTGTGTTTTGAAAGATCTTTGTTTTACCTTTTCAACATTAAACTCTTAAGTATTTCTGTGTTTTATTTTGAGCAAACAACACACGTAACTGGGTAGTTGTCATGATAAGGTGGTCATTTCAAAATCCCACATTTGGCTAAAACTGGTCCCATCAGTTTTCCAACATTTGTGTTTGCTTCTCCTGCTACTAGAAATTCAGGATTTATATCAATGCATATGTAGTTAGATCCACTGACACGAGTCTGGTACTCAGTGGCCAGATAGCCATGGTAATCTGTATGCCACCCTGGGTAACAAGTTGAAGTCCCAGGAATCATTATAGATGATGTCGTAAATTTTCTATTGCAAACTGTACAAGGCATATCTTCGCCATTAGCATGAGGTGCAAAAAAATCATCATCATACTCAACCCCGTATAAATGCCCGAAATCTCTACCACTTGTTTTCCCGAAAACTGGATTTTGTGTAGCGCAAAGTATATCTTGTGATGAGCCTTTCTTGCTGTATAAGCCACTAGCTGCATAACCTATATTTATAGACAAATAAAACATAATTCAGATTTTTTCGTGAGAATAACACAGGCGGGGATTAAACTTCAACTATATTGAATTGCTATTGAAACTTCTCAATTCAACACTCAAAGATATGATATATGTACTCTATTTTACATCACGGTTTGTGTAAATTAGGATGCATTTGTTAGATTTTTTATCATTTAGTAACATATATTCGTTATTGGTGTGCATTGAATGCTTTCAAAGTAATAGCAAATTGTTTTCAATAAAATAGGAGTTTTGAGCTTTAATTTAAGTACGTAACCAGTATTCGTTTTCTTAAAAAGATCATAATTCGTAAATTGTAATGATAAGAGCTTCAACGGTACATTGTAGAAAATAATTAAACAAGTTGATTGTGACGTCATCTAAGGCAAGGGATAAGGATGATTTGCCTAATGTATTGACTCTCTTCTATTCTTTATTAGTCCCCTACTGGCGAAGTCGAAGGGGACTTTAGGTTTGTACTACGTCTGTCTGTCTGTCTGTCTGTCTGTCTGTCTGTCTGTCCATCCATCAGTCCGGCAAATCAGTTTTCCACACTTTTTTCTTCGTGCTTGAAAATATTGATTTGATATTTGGTATATTGTTTTATCATGACAAGTTACAGATCAAGTTCTAATTTTGTTCCGGTCTGATGATTTTGTGCAGAGTTATGGTCTTTGGACTTAGAAAATTCACCCAAATAATCAGTTTTCCTCACTTTTTTTCGTCATGCTTGAAGATATATATTTGATAATTAGTATATAGTTTTATCATGACAAGTTACAGATCAAGTTCGAATTTTGTTTGAGTCTGATGATTTTGTGCAGAGTTATGTCCTTGGACTTAGAAAATTCACTTAAATAATCAGTTTTCCACACTTTTTTTGTCATGCTTGAAGATATTGATTTGATATTTGTTATATAGTTTACACCATGACAAGTTATAGATCAAGTTAGCATTTTGGTCTAGTATAATGATTTTTTAACCGCTAGGGGACAATGTATTGCCATGCAATACTCTCAGAATGTTTGTTAATTTTGTTTTTGCTAAACTGGAAAAAAAACAAGTACAGTTTGCCTATATTTAAATGAAACATAAATATCCCCTACCCCCTAAAAATCATTACCTGTAGAATCACAAAAACACCTCCTAAATGAAAATCTGTTTGGGTGATGGTATGAGTCATACAACCAATATTGTTTGTTTGTTCTTCATATTGCTTAATTTAGTAAAAATCATGTCGTGTAATGAACGTAAAACAAAGAATTTAACATGAAACTATGGAACGCCATGACTGGTTCATGTTGATGATCATCATTATATGGGTCATTTTCAAAAAATGTCGAATTTTGAAATTGAAAAATTTATTAAAAGTTACTTATTCAAACAACCCTCTACATAAGCAAATCAAAACAAACAGTACTTTAAGAACAACATATTAAAAGATGCAATCTTAATGATGTCATACAAGAATATCTTGAAACATTTTTTTATCGGTGGTACAATATTTTGTCTCTCCTGTTACCATTTTCAAAAGAAATTTTGGGTTATTAAGAAAAGGTTTAGATAAAATGTTAAGCTTGTTTTACGTCGCCAATTAGATGGTTTTCAAGAGAATAAACTTCTATAAATATTCATTCTGTAAAATAATAGATTATTTGTCAATTTTCCAGGTTGTACTGAAAAATGCCTCTAAAAATTGGTTTTCAAAGGTTGTAAAAATTACCACCAGTAATGCAAGTCTAAGATAGCAATTTATATTGTTCGGCATTTTTTCAGCCTTTTAAATAAACCCAACATCAAGTAAATCCCTCATAAGTTAGTTTACTTTTCTCTTTATTTCATTGGTAACAGGAACGTACGTTTATGATATATCACTATATAAAAGTCTATCCTGTTACCTTTTTGTCTATCCTGTTACCGATATCAGTATTGCACATTCAAATGCTTAATTGGGAAGATTAAGACGTTATAACCATAAGATGAGTTCAAACAACGAAATATTTCATTCGTTTTGCACCTATATGTTAAGATAAAAATTTTAACGAAGTTTTTGTCTACAATTGTCTATCCTGTTACTGTAACCATAGCAACCATAGTAACAGGATAGACATAACAGGATGGACAAATTTCTTCGTTTTTGATTGCTGTTGTGAAATAACTACTCCCTTTGGTGAAGTGATTGTGGTTTTCTATTGTGAATTTGGTTTCCAACACGTTATTGCACTTTTTACAAGCATACTGTTGGTGTAATTAATCAAAATTGTTGGTAACAGCATAGACATGAAAAAAAGTACCCTCTTTTTTTCACTAAATGTCTTGAAATTTCTTTTCTCCACACTGTCGTTCAAGAAACGTGGCGTTTTAAAAGTAAAGATTACTTTGCACTTTTGAAATCAACACTGACTGATTCAATATTCAAAGGGAGAACAATTTAACGGCTGATTTAAGTAGCAGTAACAGGATGGACATGAACCTCCCGTACGCTGATTGAATTTAGTTTGTAGATAATATGTTACATACAATGATAAAGAAGCTACGATTTTTCGTTAGAGTAATAATTAACGTTCTTAAAAAGTCCCTTTTGCAGATATCAAGGCGATCAGAAAATCGGAAAAAAATCATTTGAAATGTGTTTTTCTGACACTGTACGCACACAAATACCTCCAAAATCGGACTTAAATACATTTTAATCTTATCAAAATAGATGTAAGATGTGTTTATTATTAATGTTCTGAATCATAAATCCGACAAGCTTTCATTTAAACCATAACAACTGAAATTTCCATTAGAAATAAAAATTTTAGCATGGGTGTACTGAAAATTCGACATTTTTTGAAAATGACCCATTTGCAGTGGTCATAACATTATATGCAGTGTTCAAATCATAATATGCAGTCGATAGCATTATATACAGTGGTCATAGCATTATCTGCAGTGGTCACAGCATTATATGCAGTGGTCACAGCATTGTATGCAGTGGTCACAACATTATATGCAGTCGTCACAACATTATATGCAGTCGTCATAACATTATATGCAGTTGTCGGAACATTAAATGCAGTGGTCACAACATTATATGCAGTTGTAATGACATTATTATGTATTGGTCACAACATTATAATTATGCAGTCGTCATAACATTTTATGCAGTTGTCGGAACATCATATGCAGTTATCACAACATTATATGCAGTACTCGGAACATTATATGCAGTGGTCACAACATTATACGTATTTTGTTGATGTAGGTGATGATCAGTGTTAGTGGTGATGATGATTGATGATAGTGATGATGGTGGTTCAAATTCGGTAAACTTCGTAAATTTTATCGGACATTGCCGAATTCAGTCATTATTGATAATGCCCCTCAAAAATTGGAACAGTTATTGAAGTCATGTAATTTAGGCAATTTGATTGAAAGCTTTATCAGAGAAAAAGAAAAAAATAACACCTGCTATTGTCTGCAAATCGGACAGACATTTTGTTTATCAATTTAGGGGTGGTTAATTCTGAGGAAAGGATGAAACTAAGAGTTCTGTTCGTCCGAAGAAATACGCATTGCATAACGTAAGTAAAAATAATGAATAATAATAATAATAATGAAACATTAAATGGCAGTTTTGTATACTGTATGCCTCGAGTTCATTTCTTACTGTACAATCAATAGCTAGGTGCCACTTCAGACGATATTCAGTTTAAATTGCATAAATACATTTTGAATATAGGTAGCTGTCTATAAGACCTAACTGCCACGTAGAGCAGTTTGCTTTCTTATTATGAGCAATAGCCTAAACCAAAAAGATATACGTTTTGGAGTGGATATATCGTTTTGTCCGGTTGTTTGTCCGCCTGTCACGGCAAAGTTTTGCGTGTATGTCTAGATCGAAACAAACTACGAGTCAGATAGTAACGAATGTTCATAAAAAAATGGGTCACGTCGATCTACCTTTTACACATAGTTAATTCTCGTTGAGTTTTGCATTAAGATACAGAGTCTAAGCAACTACGAGTCATAGAGGAATTATATCTTTTCAGTGCGCACATCTTTGATAGTAACGAAGGACCTTGAAAAAAGTTGGTCACATCGGAACTATATTTTACGCATGAATGATTCTGGTTAAATTTTGTGTTAAAGCCCAGATAAAAGCAACTTCATATAATACAGGAATAATATTTGTTACGGCGCACTTCTTTGATATTTACGAAGGTCCGCACAAAAATTTGGTCACCTCAACCTACTGGCGCTAGGCTAGCTTTAAATATAATCATCAACAAAAGAAACTCGCCACTATCGTTATTTTGTCTCCCCTTCATCGAAGAAAGAACTAATTGTTTTACTGTGAATTGTTGTTATTGGTGTTCTTATTCTCATATACAATCAAGTCCGGGCCAGAACATTTCATCTTTCGAGCAAGCAACATAAGGTCGAGGTGGAGTGTCGCGTACCAAAATGACCTCCATACAACCTTGACCTTAAAATGTCAGGGCGAAATGATTAATTTTTTTTACCTTTCGTATCTTGTACGGGCAGAACTTTTGTGTCTGTTGCAAAAGCATCATAAGATTTGATATATATGTTGAACTCAGATCGACGTCCGTTCCTCAAATCGACATCCAATCTGACGTCATAATAAAGTAGGATTTCAAATTGACGGTCGATTCTATGTCCCTCTAATCAAAGTGATATTTCTGTACTCAAATCGACGCCAAATTCTAGGCAGAGACCTCACGACTTATAGAAAAAGTCATTTGTAACAAATAAAATAAAATGTTGTTTAATAAAGTTTATAAAAAAAATCAGTGTTATCATAATTTGATCAAGGATGTAAACAGGTTATCATATCAGTTTCAAAATGATGTATTTCATTTATACGATTATACTTTGTTTTGTTTATTTTGTGACAAATCATATCAGTTGATTTGTATGACAATAAAGTTTTGAATTGAATTTCATAACTCTATATAGTGTTGCTATAGCCTGGGGATTGGAGTTATTTTTGCTAACATCCGATGTTAGGATCCTCGTCAGAAGTTGTCAAATGTCATATCTTAATATTTTTCGTTTTTTGGAAAATTGAATGTTAATGGTAGATCTTGATTGTTTCTGTAAAAGACGTTTGGCTCTTTTCTCCTGTATATGATTTACTCACGGGTTAAAAATCGGGAAATTGTATTGAAAGTCTTTTTAAAACAATATTTCATATCTTATATGTTTTAGTAAAAATAAATTTCGAATGAAACGGCAACATCTAATTCTGTTTATTAGTGAAAATAAAATGTGTTTTCCTATGTCAATATCCATGTCAACAGAAACACGAGGAAAAATTATATTTTTATTTCTACCTTTGATGTAATAAATAACAAATTGGAAAAATTATAGACGATACTACAAAACAAATAGAGAAGGTATAATTTTTAGTAAAAAGAGTTAATAATACTGATATTTTTCAATCATTTTGACTAGTATTTATTTAGATAAACATGAACAAGCCAATGTATATCTCCTAGCAATACTTAACGTTTTTCTGCATTGATATTCTGTCTTCCTGTATTGTACATCGCGTTTCTGTATAAACCATCTTATTAAGTCCAACCACTGATATTAGAGTGTGTGACGACATGAATTCGTTTCACCAAGTGAAGTTGTTTGAACCTTGCTTGTATTTAGATTTCATGTAAAGTTTGCATTAGAACATATGTAATCACATATTAGAAAATTATGATAGGTTATGGTTACTGTAAATAAAGTCACTATTTCCCATAAATATTGTTGGCAGGTATGTGACTATTTCCTTATAAAACAAAAAAGGTATTCGGACATTTGTTCTAGAACTTCATTAGAGCTATCACCATTGACCTAAAAAGCAGTGTCACAAGGACGTGTGCACAGTGGGAAATCTAGTGACAAAATATTACCACCCCTGTAAACTAGATTTTCTCAATGTTTGTCCCATTTTAGCAAGGACGCTACCAATTATGAATTCACGGAAAAACGTTCTGGTAAATAGTAAAAATAGAAATAAGTTGAAATAAAAACAAAACTTCCACTCAATGTTATCATTTGCCTCCTTCAGTAGAAAACAACGAGTACAGCAGGTTATAGAAGTTTGATGTAAAATTTGTTTAAACTGTTGCTATGCGAATAAATTCCTGGAATACCTAATTCAATTTATTTTTTTACAGTCTGTATACCTCTCTGGAACATGCTAATTATTCGTATATATATACAGCTAAATCAGAGAAAGTCAGGGAAAAACTTCCAAAGGAATCGATTGATATGCAGCAAAGATTGGCACTTTTGAAATTAAGTTACTAAGCAAATTCGAACAGACTTTATCTCGATGTAAACATTGAAGGTGAATAGATCGAGAAGACCTCAAATACTTGTACAAAACTCGAAACGACCTTTTCTTAAAATTGAATACAAAATAGTAGAAAGATACCTGCTTTATAAAAATAGTTATCTTTAATTTTTTAACCTGCACAGACAGACTTTTAAATTTCTATATTCACAATAAAGACAATATTTCTCTATTGAATGTACATGTGACAAGAGCAGACCGGTGTGCTCGATAACTTAGGTGTGAGAAAATAAGCCTACTTTGAGAAATTGTAACATGCTAAGGACTTTTTGGAACACTCCGAAAATTTGTGACCCGAAAGATCTTTCGATTTTGCATTTACATGATTTTTTCCAATTTTTTTTTATCAATATGCAGCAAAGATTAGCATTTTTTAAATTTCAGTTTCCCAAGCTGCTGAAGCAATTATCTCAATAAATACTGAACATAAAACATCGTGTAGTTGAATATATATTTCTTATAACACAGCTTAACAAATAATTTCTTTAAAATGTACAACTATTATTTAGAAATATTTTTGATCAGTATCGTCACCGGTATTGTTTTATTATTGACTTTCTCGACTCTATCATAAGAAGAGTGAATTTTCTTTTGTTTTCGTTCACTGGATATCCCACTGTGCAGTAGTGTGAATCATTGCTGATACAAAAGGATCTGCTTCATACATGGACTTGTATCAACTAACGTGCATCATTTTTGTCACATAAGAACACCGTCTTGTATGGTTATTTCTGATCTTGTTTTATTGAGGAAAGTAGGGAAAAAGATCAACTTTACTTATATTTACATCTTATTAACAAAGTGAATTGACAATAAAATTTCGTATATTTACAGATGAGTAATCGCGATAATAACTGTATCTTAACTCAGGGCACATAAAAGCATTCAAAGGAAATCAATTCATTTAATAGTATTCAGCGGAAAGGATGAATATTCAAATCAAAATAAAAATATTCAAGAATTAAGATAGTTAACGCTTAATTCAATAATGTCTGTTCTGAAAACAAATTTCATGTTAAGCAGAAATGTTTGTGAAAACTCATCGATTACCAGGTTTATCCGTTGGTACCCCTAGACGCGCGTTTTGTCGACATAAAATTCATCAGTGGCAATAAACAAAACAAGACCAACACAAACAGGAAATTAAAGCGCAATGGAAACCAAAACTAAGGAACATAAAAGCATTTAAAAGAACTCAATATATATATGTTGTTTGTGCTGTATTTAGACCCTCTAACAACAAATTTGTTTTGTATGCACACATATAAAATTGCGGTTTTATCTAACGCAATCATAGGTTTGAACGTTGTTTTCAATTTAAACTTGTTTATATTTTTCGTTTGGGCTTGTATTATATTTGCCTTCGGGTTTATATGATCCGTTCATCCTATCTTGACTCCTCAAAATTCAAGAGTCTATCCTAAATTTAGGTAAATTATATGGCCTTCCAAATACCGTTTCGATTCCTAACATCACTGAAGAGACATTAATTGTCGAAATCCGGATATGGTGTACAAAATCTTTGCACCTTTGTTTGAGGTATACCATCTTTGCCGCAATAATATTGTTTTCTGTTTGGTATTAAATTTATAATTAAGATCCATTTATTACACCTTTTGATCCGTTTATTTGGCAATCGCCAATGGCAGTCAACAGGGTTTAAGAACATTTGTTGTTCGACCTGTTAGTCAAATGTGTTTTGTTAAAATATACTCTTTCACTTTTTGGTCTTTTGAAAATGTTGTTTGTGCTGTATTTAGACCCTCTAACATGAATTTGTTTTGCATGCACACGTATAAAATTGCGGTTTTATCCAACGCAATCATAGGTTGTTTGAACGTTGTTTCAATTTAGACTTGTTTATATATATATATATATATATATATACAACTCTAAATTGAAAACAACGTTCGAACCTATGATTGCGTTGATAAAACCGCAATTTTATAGGTAATAAATGGATCTTAACTATAAATTTAATACCAAACAGAAAACAATAAACTTGCGGCAAAGATGGTATACCGCAAACAAAGGTGCAAAGATTTTTTGTACACCATATCCGGATTTCGACAATTAATGTCTCTTCAGTGATGTTAGGAATCGAAACGGTTATTGAAGGCCACATAATTTACCTCAATTTAGGATAGACTCTTGAATTTTGAGGAGTCAAAATAGGATGAACGGATCATATAAACCCGAAAGCAAATATGATACAGGCCCAAATGAAAAAATATAAACAACTCTAAATTGAAAACAACGTTCAAACCTATGATTGCGTTGGATAAAAACCGCAATTTTTATACGTGTGCATGCAAAACAAATTTGTTGTTAGAGGGGTCTTAATACAGCACAAACAACATTTACCAAATATATATATAAATAGTCTGCGGAAAGGGTGATTGTTTAGAACAACACACAAAATATCTAAGTAGTAATGCATATCTTAATAATGTCATTTCTGAAGACAAATTTCATGTTAAGCAGAAATGTATATGTAAACTCATCAAGGACACCAAGATTATGTTATGTACCACCAGCCGCCTTAACAATAACAATAAACAAAGCGGTGGGAAGGTCAAATTAAACAGGAATTTGAAGAGCATTATAAACCAAAAATGCATTACAGTTGTGTCGAGAAAGGCTAAGGCCATCCGAAAGTGGGAGAAGTTCATTAATGCTAGATCAAATGATTATCTGAGGTATCTCTTTTTTAGTTAGTAGAGCGTTTTGGTGGCACTTTGAAATTTAAGTTACTTATCAACACATACTGATCTTCAGTGTTTAAATTTGAATTTAAAAATTTAAATTTGTCAAGTTGAATTGTCCACCTCAAATATAGAAAAAGATTAAATGATATGAGTAATACTTAATGAAATCATCGGGTATTCCCTTAGATTCGTTGAATATTACGCATATGAATGCGAGTTTTAGTCTCCAGATAATGATTACTTGGTTAACATGCCACATATGATGACGGTTATGTTCCATTTATGGTAGCCAAATTCCCGTACTCGTTTTCTTCTCTATAACAGAAATCGACATATAAGAGGATGTTTACTTGTTATGAGTAACACGACATTGTGCAGGAAATGTTTACCCTGTCAGAAACTTGCATCACAATGGCATGGAACCTCCCAGATTTGCCATTTCCAAATAATTTCAGAATTTTTTGAAAGTCACAGCGTGTCACCTTTATAGTATAAAGTTTATACATATAGTATAAATCCTTCCTGGGTCGGTATATGCTTTCATAAAGCGTTGTCTTTTTTATATGTGTTGAATTGTTTTGACTTGACAGATTCAAGTGAGTGGCTTATCAACGGCTGAGATAGAACATAAAATACATAAACTTCATTAAAAAATATATAAACCCCAAAAATGTGTTCTATTATCGTCAACTCATTTGTTGAGTAATATGTAGGGGTTTGTTTGTGCTCTTTATTATATTAACTAAAAATGTTGAATGATACTTGTCCCATTTACGAAACGCATAATGATTTTTCAATGATCGTTTTTGGACTTATGAAAAAAAGCTGAAATTATGACATTGAAATATTGAGACAAACACTGTTTGAAATCTTTACATCAGGATACCTTAAAACATTCTGTTTAGGAGCATTACAGAAACTTTAATCTTATAGAAAGAAATTAATGATTTAGCTGGTATTCAAAATTAAATCCAATGATAACTTTACACGGAGCTAATAAACTTACCCGAGTATACTTCTTCTGTATCATTGTTTGCAGGACAGGTATTACGACCCCAAATAGTGTAAGTTGAACCGGATTTTGAAGTATCTGCAATGACATATGAAGATCAATTGTATCGTATTTAACTGCGCCTTTATTACAATGTTCAATCGCTCCGTAATTATCGTATCACGTTTTTTTGGTGGGGTTGGTGTTGCTTAGTCTTTAGTTTTCTATGTTGTTTTGTAGTCAGTCTGTTGTTTGTCTTTTGGTCGTTTTTGGTATTTTGCCATGGCATTGTCAGTTCGTTTTCGACTTTTGAACTTTACTATCCCTTTGGTATCTTCCGCCTCTCTTTGAAAAATTGAGCAGAAGTTATCAGCGACATCCGAATGACAAAAACTTATCAAGCCTGTCAAGGTTTTTTTTATTCATTCGGACACCAAGAGAAAAAAGATTATGGGAGGGAGAGTAAGAACAGATATGGTAATATAAGCATATTTTCGGGTTTTCTGTGTATACATATCGTTTCCCTCGCTCGTTAAAAGGTTCACATTGTAGCTCGCGGTTGATATTTAACGATATCAGTGTGCGGTGAACCCGATAATCCATACTTATCTACTGTCATAGTCAATGTTTGTTGTTGGTTTTCCTGTGTTAATATTTTGTTATCATTCTGCAAGAGAAACTTTAATTATCAAAGATGATCAGCAAGGAAATTTGTACAATACGTCGACACGAATGCAATCATTAGTCGAAAACTTATCGAAGTTATTGCCCTTCAATGACAAGTTTTTTTTCCCAATTTTTCCATTAATATCAGATATTTAATAAAGAGATAGAAACCTGAAAAAGCAAAATAAAAGCACAAGATTTAACTAGCTAAAAGTCACTGACTCTTTATAAAATGGCAATGAGGAATTTCAGTCAGGAAAAACAAATTGTGAACACCAAACTGATAAGCAAAGTGTATTTCCAAACTTTAAGAACATTGATGCAATTTGAATAACAAGTACTGTTACTGAAAAATTGAAACAATTGTCGTTCTACATTTATATAACTTCATGTACGTTAAATATAAAAAATAGTTCACTGATGTTAAGATAGTATATCATTAGCCCATGAAAAATATGATATATAAAAGGAATCTAACCAACTCTAAACAGTGTGAGGTCATGTGCATCGACAAGGTATGTAACCCCTATAATGCATGCAACATCCATCGCACATTTCAAAAGCAACATTAATATGATCAAATTATAACTGTCAAATCCAGATTGACATAAATCGACATGGGAGATCAATTCATGATATCGACCCAAGAACTTCTGAAGTTATGTTTTATTCGGTCATTTTTTTATAACATGCTTGGGTAGTTTTCACGATCTGAGTGTACGTCTGTCATTTGAACCGTTATATTAAAATTGTATCTAGCATATTTTATCGACTGAAATGCATGTTTGTTAACGCCATAAGCTTGAATAAATAAAGGCAACAGTAATATACCGCTGTTCAAATGTCATAAATCAATTTTGAGAAAATAAATCCGGGTTACAAACTAAATCCGAGGGAAACACATCAACTATAAGAGGAAAACAACGAAACAACAGAAACACTGAACTGCAACAAAACAAACGCCAACATACATAGAAACGGACTATTTGATAACAACTGCCATATTTCTGACTTGGTACAGGACATTTTAAGAAAAATGGTGGGTTGAACCTGGTTTTATGGCTAGCCAAACCTCCCGCTTATATGGCAATGTAAAAAAAATATCGCTAAAATGACAACACTACGTGACAGGAATACAGTACAAACAAACGCAAGAACACTCAGAACAGAGAAATGCATAAATAAATAATATAATAGTAAATTACAACATGTAAACCGCAGAATAACAACGGACATCTCCATTAACAACAGCACAGGACATCACAAACTGCACGTCACATGAATGGATCAACGTGACGTTTATATAATCTTGAAATTTATACAATTATATGGAACGAGATCCAAAAATTCACAATTATTTTTACAATACTAGTCCAAATAATTATCATGATTATGACGGTCTTGAAAGGCTATTTTAAATTAATGCTGTGACGACGTCATAATTATTTGGACTAACACAATGCTTTATCCATGGAAAATGGAAATAAATTCGACTAAAATGACAAATAAGACATATGTGAAATGTACCGAAAATACAGAATTCAAACCACAAACGATAAGACATAACATAATATCCAACCGTACTTATAAAAAAAACAGCAGAAGAGAACGTAAAACGTATGTTGCTACTCAAAAAGGGAATGTTAACAATAGGAAAGTGAAATCATTGCGTTTGACAAACAGTCTTGTGTTAAGATATATATCAGCATGAACAGACCTTCTTTTGACTTAATTACCTGTTATATTGATAAGACGGTACCGTGGGGATCATTGCATTTATATAATAATAACTAGAAGATCTAAAGAGCCTGTGTCGCTCACCTTGGTCTATGTGCATATTCAACAAAGGACACTATCCAACATTTTAGACGAGAACAGAATTCTGCCAAAAATCTATGTTTTGTTGATCTTGTATTGCCGATCATTTAGTCTGTTTAGTTTCTCTCTATCTTCTTAATTTTTGCTCAAAACACAAAGGAGGGTAAAAAAATCCTCATTTAAGGGCAATCACTCCTATAAAGAGTGACAATCTACTAACTATATCGGCAAAATTTGACTTGTTAGTAGATCCTGCCTTGCTGGTCATTTTGGTGATTAAAAGTGTCTATTTATATATTATAATTTTTATCATATAAGGCAAAACGCAAAAATAATGGTACAAATCGTCATTAAAGGGCAATAACTCCAATAAGGAGTCATCGGCCGATTTCCTCTTTATTGTAGACCTTGTCTTGCTGATCATTTTTGCTTATTTAAGTTTCTACCTATTTGTTATAAATTATAAGATATAAGGCAAAAACGCAAAAAGTTGGTAAAAAATCGTCATGAAAGCGTATTAACTCTAATGAGGAGTCGACTGACGATTTCGACTATTGGACTTATTTGTAGAACATGTCTTGGTTGTCATTTTTGCAATTTAAAGTTTCTCTTTATCTATTATGATTTTCAAGATAATAGGGAAAAATGGTAAAATTTGTCATTTAAGGGCAATAACTCCTATAAAAAGTCGACTGACAGTTTTGGCGTATAGGGATAACTGGTAGAACTCAACATTCTGAACATTTTTGCTCTTCTCAGATTCTCTCTATTTATAACGGTTTTCAAATTAATAGACAAAACTTGCATTTTACCCCTATGTTCTATTTTAGCCATGTCGGCCATCTTGGTTGGCAGGCGGGGTCATTGGACAATTTTTTAAAACTATATACCCTAATGATGATTGTGGCCAAGTTTTGTTAAATTTAGCCAAGTAATTTCAGAGGAGAAGATTTTTGTCAAAGTTAACGGACGACGACGACGGACGACGGACGCCAAGTGTTGAGAAAAGCTTACTTGGCACATTGGGCCAGGTGAGCTAAAAGGGATTATTGAGTGAAAGAAAATCATATATCTTAATTGCACATAAAAAAAAATTTCTTGTGAGCACTGAAATCATTTCATCTTTTAGCAAATAAAAAATATAAATGCTTTAACATACATTTTCCTTCATATGAATAGAACGAATTGACTAGCATAGATGCACACAATCGAATGCCGATCGCCTTCTTGAATATTAGTCCATCGAACTAATATAATATGGTGTCAATCAAGAAGGGAAAAAATTATTCCAGAACATATTAAGAGTTCAAGTGACGGAGAGTAATGGCATAAGCCTTATCTTTTTCGATATACGTCACCCATTTTTGTCAACGACCAGGGTTATATTATCACTACTGGAATTTTGTTTTAATAAAGGTATCCGCTTTTTTTCACCTCAAAAGCGAAAAGTAGAAATTCCTTTTTTTCTATATTTGTCTTTTTCATGGAGGCCTGAAAACAGAACATCATTTCATGAATGAATTTATACAAGAAATAAGAAATTAGAATTTATTCAACTTCAAATTATTATCGTTGTATTCTTTGTTCCTTTCTAGACAAATTTTGATATAAAATTTTTAGCTGCTCTCAAATTAATGTACAAAACATTGAAAAAGCACTGGCCACTAAAAGGAAGGATGCATGTATCGGGGATACTTATTTTCATCGATTGAAATAAAGCTTTTTCCAAGTACAATAAAGGCATAAAAAGTAAAAATCCACACGATCATGTAACATACAAACAAATGAGTGAAAAATACACACAGTAACTGTTTAAACTTGGCCACAAAGCATTGGTGTTGACCAGAGAGAGCTAACTTTTGATTTACAAAATTGATGTTGTTATTAAAAGGAATACAAATTTGTCTAATCACAAGTTATAGTGTCTTCTCATTTAGTAACAAACAAAGTTCGACGTTTTCTTTATTGTGTATTGTTTTTATTTTAGTCGATTCAATGTAGACCATTTGGCCATCAAAACTATTGTTGCTGTCAGCTACATTGACGACAGTAGTGGAGCGCCCCTCTGGTTGTGTGGATTGTATAAACAGCTACGCCAATTGAATGAGGGTTCCATATGTGAAAGATTACAAAGAAGGATGCAGGTCCCTCCTAATATAACCTCTATTTTGGGTGGAAGTCCAAATGTCCTGCCTTTCATCACACCCTACCGATTTTGCGAAAACATACTGATTTTTATAGTTCGTTCTTATGTTGTATTGTTACGCCACTGTCCCAGGTTAGGGAAGGGTTGGTGCGCCTTTAAACTAGTTTAACCCCGCAACATTCTATATGTGCCTGTCCAAAGTCAGGAGCCTGTAATTGAGTGGTTGTCGTTTGTTGCTGTATATCATATTTATTTTTCGTTCATTATTTTGTACATAAATCAGGCCGTTAGTTTTCTCGTTTGAATTGTTTTACATTTGTTATTTCGGGGCCTTTTATAGCTGATAATGCGGTATGGGTTTTACTCAGTGTTGAAGGACGTACGGTAACCTGAAGTTGTTAATTTCTGTGTCATTTGGTCTCTTGTGGAGAATTGTCTCATTGGCAATCATACCTCATCTTCTTATTTTTATACTTATTGATTTTTTTGTTGATCTTGTTCTCGTCTTCAATATAAATATAAAACAGTTGCAGCTTCAGGTTTAACAAACAGCAATCGATAAGATAATGTTGTTTCTATTTGGTCTTTTTAATGTACATTTAATGTAAAAAAAAGATGAAAATATGATTAGTAAAATGATGACTTTACAGTTCACTTACAGTTCGACCGTTAATTTTCCGGAAATATATTACCGCTTTACTTCTCTTATATTTCAATTATTTTTGGTTGTTGTAAATGTAAAACAGTCAGTTAATGCAAAATATTTTTATTGGGTTAAAACCAATCGAAGTAGAAATTATATTGTATAAATAAGCCTTTAACCGTGAGGACAAGATTACAGGCAAAATACATTACCGCTGTGTGATATTAACTATTGAACCAGTATGTACTGCATATTTAACAACTGTTGGTTGACTCTTTTTATGGACATCATGTTTTAATTAAGTAAAAGTCATTATATTGATGAATAATTAAGGTAAAAAATCTCACATAAAATGAGATTTTATGAAAGAATGTATAAATTACCTGCAGTTTTAAATTTCACTATCAAATTTTTGAAACAGGAGTCAATCAAATAAATTTACCTAATTGTTTCAACTAATTAAGTTAAATTTTAAATCTACTGATTCTGATTCTGAATCAGTAATGATTTAAAAGCTTCTTTTGAAATTTTGAAATTTTTTATCTTAACTTCGTCTAGAATATGAATAATAGATGTGGGGCATACGTCATTGAAACAACATAACGAAGAAATTACTAAAAGACATCTAGAAGCAAACATATGTAATCTTCAATTATAGACAAATGTCAAAACATTATTTCAAGCTGAGTTTTATCGATTCTTTAAAGTTTAGAATTAATTCAACAAACACTCAAAGATTTGTCATTGATTTCAAATTCTACTTTTCTGTGTTTACTTTACTTTTTGACTGTTACTGCTTTAAATATCAATGTTACCTCTCGACTACTTCTCGTCTATCATCTAAAAATTATAATATCAAGTAGGTAGAAAGTTTACCTGTAACGAATTTGGAAAAATAGCAATGTATTGTTCGACTTTCAAGCATCTTTTTTTTCAGGAGAAATGCAATAAAGTAATGATAACAAGAATATACACATGTGCTATGTATACATATGATTTTTTATTAGTTGTTATTGGCTTTGGACTAGCTGTCAGTAACTGAGAGTACTCTCAGATCTGTACTTAGTGTCTTTTTGTTGTGGGGATGTATAAGTACCCTGCCACGTCTACTCTGTTTATGTTAGAAATAAATAATCCCTTTTTAACTGATATTTATAGTTTGTTCTTATGTTGTACTGTTACACCAATCTCCCAGGTTAGGGTTTTTTTTTTTTTTTTTTTGGGGGGGGGGTGGGAGATGGCGGGTTGGCGCGCCTTCAAACTAGTTTAACCCCGCAACATTCTGTATGTGCCTGTCCCAAGTCAGGAGCCTGTAATTCAGTGGTTGTCGTTTGTTGCTGTATATCATATTTGTTTTTCGTTCATTATTTTGTACACAAATCAGGCCGTTAGCTTTCTCGTTTGAATTGTTTTACATTTGTCATTTCGGGGCCTTTTATAGCTGACTATGTGGTATGGGTTTTACTCATTGTTGAAGGTCGTACGGTGACCTATAGTTGTTAATTTCTGTGTCATTTGGTCTCTTGTGGAGAGTTGTCTCATTGGCAATCATACCACATCCTCTTATTTTTATATATACACGTATAAATGGTAGATTAGGCGCCCATATATTACAAATGCGGAGTTAAAATCGGTTGTCATATAAAAGTATGCCTTTCATGCGTTTTGTTGAAGTAAATTGTACCTTCAGTAGATACGCACAAGACCTAACGTCCAGGAGTCCTAAGATATAACTAAAGTTTAAGCTTTTCAAAGAGGGTACTTTCCCACTGTCAGTCATTGAGGTTATCGTTAGTTTAGAAGCTATTGTGTTTGTACTGATATGGTATAAAATATTCATTTTGATTGTAAGTTGCAATTCATGAGGTATGTAATAATACTAAAATGTTTTAGGTTTAAACTCTTTCTGCAAAAGTTGACCTCAGACAATATTGACAGTTCTGTTCAGGCAAATTATGTTGCATGCTCTCATGTTTTATGTATGGCTTTTCAAACGTTTGGGGTCCGTGTAACACTTATCAATTCAAAATTTCAAAAAGTTTTCAAATTTTAGATTTTTGGATTTTTGATCAAATTTTTAAAATTTCAAAATTCCAAATTTTTTATTTTTTTTAAATGATGAAAATTTCACCAAATAATTAAAATTTAAAATTAAAAAACTTCCGTTTTCAAATTTAATAGTTTAGATATTTAAGCAAACTTTCAACGTTGAACGTTCAGTTTTGATCATTTCGCTTTTTGAAAGTATGATTATTTAGATTTTGATTAAAATATAGGAAAGGGGGACAGGACTAAAAAGTGGATACCTGTTACAAGTACGAAACGGAATAAGAATGGAAGGACACGATATTTGAAAAATCCAATCCACAACCTATTTCCCGTTGACAATAACATTTGAATTAAATGGAATATCCAATAAAAAATTAAAACAACACGTGAATGCATGCGTCCGACGCGCTTTTCTGTATTTACCTATATCCGGAACACTCAAAGCTGAATATTTGAAGGCCAAGTATATAAGAACCGAAACAATTGAAGAGGTGTGACGTCGGTGTGTGGCTAAATGGGACATTAAGAATAGCAAAACACATCTAAGCTCAACTTTGCTTGAGGGAGTAGAAACCTAGGATTCTTTATAATTTATTTATGAATGGTCTATCTTAAATGATTCATTACTGGTTGCTAAACGTCCAGTTGCAAATATTTCATGCATTTTCAGGACGATAACAAATTAACAATAAATACAATAGGTAGGTCCTGAAGTAGAGTCCGTCCAGAATGAAGGTCGGTAAAATTTAGATCACCACTTGAAAATTGGGTATTTTGACTTGCAAAAAGTAAAATAACAAAAATACTCTGAGGAAAATTCTAAACGGAAAGATACTAAGCAAACGGCAAAATCTAAAGCTCAAACACGTCAAACGACTGGATAACAACTCTCAAATACTGACTTGGTACAGGCAACCAACGAGTTGTTACAGGGGATCTTCACGTGCAGAGAGCGTTGCATTAGCTCTCCCTACACGCCCCATTCTGACTGGACGTAGCTGCGTACTTGTACTTTGTTCAAAGTTGGTTGTCGTACGATAACTTATAAATGCGCAAATAACAAATATGGAACTATTCCTTATTACAAAAACAAAAACCAGTTTCCTTTTATTCGCTAACAAATACGGAACTATTCCTTATTACAAAAACAAAAACCAGTTTCCTTTTATTCGCTATTTAAAAAACAGAGTCAGAATTAGGGAACAGGGGGCCGTCCACCCCTA
Source organism: Mytilus coruscus (assembly GCA_017311375.1). NCBI lineage: Eukaryota > Metazoa > Mollusca > Bivalvia > Mytilida > Mytilidae > Mytilus > Mytilus coruscus. Next base: position 27,748,753 of record CM029603.1, on the reverse strand, counting down.
ATGGAGCTACATATATGATAAATGCATAATACGTTTAACAAGCATCAGTCCAAACGTTGGGTAACTAGGCCCCCAAATCTTTGGATCTGCACCCGAAAAATGTACCATTATTGAAGCCCCTCGTGGAGGTATCCAAGTAAAAAATATATAGACGTATACTATTAATAAGATATAGGAAGATGTGGTATGAGTGCCAATGAGACAATAACCACATTTAGAGCAGTAATCACAATGTTAACAAGTAATTTCTGCATATTGTTCATTATTTTTCAATGAAAAAAATCAGGTCTTACTAATTATTTTTTTCGACTTAAAGAAACATATTTCTCATTTTCACGCTGTAGTTCAAACAAGTTAGCCTCTTGCTTTATATTATATTAAGTAGTTTTAGATAATATTGTTTTCGTTTTGATTTGTTTTGGTAAATTTCATTTCGTGTCCTTCCATTCTTATTCCGTTTCGCACTTGTAACAGGTATCCACTTTTTAGTCCTGTCCCCCTTTCCTATATTTTAATCAAAAATCTAATTAATCAAACTTTCAAAAAGCGAAATGATCAAAACTGGACGCTCAGTTTAGTATTTTGAAAGTTTGCCTAATAATTGAACTACAGGCTCCTGACTTGGGACAGGCACATACATACATAATGTGGCGGGGTTAAACATGTTAGCGGGATCCCAACCCTCCCCCTAACCTGGGACAGTGATATAACAGTACAACATAAGAACGAACTATAAAAATCAGTTGAAAAAGGCTTAACTCATCAGATGGACAAAAAACTAAACTATTTAATTTGAAAACGAAGTTTATAATTATTTTAGAATTTTAATTATTTGGTGAAATTTTCAATATTTAAAAAAAATTTAAAAATTTGGAATTTTGATATTTAAAAAACTTTGATCAAAAATCCAAAAAACTATAATTTGAAAACTTTTTGAAATTTTGAATTGATAAGTGTTACACGGACCGTTTGGTCTTGTGCTTACCCGATGAAAGTAACCGTATTCTAGAAATCATAGTTCGTGTTCCTATCTTGTTAGTTATCTATTAGTCTATTATCTGCCCTTGTCGTGAAGCTAGTGGCATGTTGAAATCAGGTGACGAGCCGTATTCGGACATAAGCCAGAAATAACGAAATGAGGTTACTAGGATTGTGACATACGACACAAATATGTCATAATCATCAAAAAATTCATAAGATAAAAAAAATTGCCATCAGTGAGGTCATACACAAATCTTGCCAACACTGAGGGCATAAAAAAATCTTGCTATCAGTGAGGGCATACACAAATATTGCCAACACTGAGGGCATAAAAAAATCTTGCCAACATTGAGGTCATACAAAACTTTCCAACAGGGAGGTCATTAAAAAGTAAAATCACAAAAATATTGAACACCGAGATCTTGAAATGCAGTGTGGAATAATGCGCTATTTAATTGGTTAAAATCATATGAATAATAAAAACATTACTTAAGGAAAAGTATCGCAAGATACCTTTATTATATTCAAATGTATTATTTAGAGAAGATCGACCAGACTTATCTACCAATCATATTTTAGGCAAATGTCAGATACTAACCATTTAGTGAATATTAAAAGTATTTATTTATATGACTTTGGTTGTCCCGCCCACTTTTTGTGTGCATTGTTTTGCAGATAAGTTAATTTAGAAATACACATTGAAAGTAGCATATTCAACACCGTTTTCTTTTTAATATCATTGGTTGGATATCATTGCTGGTGATTGTTAATTCCCTATGGTATAATCTACTCTGTATTCAATGTTGCATTGGCAATGATTCTTTCATAATGTATATTGTTTTATCAATTCACACGTGATTAATTTTTCATGATTTGCATATGACGTAGTTTAGAGTTGCTACTCTTAGGAGCAAAATTAACCCGAATTAATTATTAAATTTATACTCCCTAATGCAGAGTTTACCTTATTTATTTTGGCAATTTGTTTATTTGTCGTATATAGAGCTTCTGGTGTATTAACCCTATGTGTCGATCCCAACTATTGGCTTCAATCATTCTAAGTGAAAGCATACGTAAAGCTCTCAAATTCAAAGACGTAACACACATGCACACAAACTAAAAAACCGACTCGTTTTACTTTGATTCTTCATATTATTTTTCTAAAATATTAATGAGCAGTAACAATAAACATTTTCAGTTACACGAGGAGATACAAATCACGAAACATATATTTTAACAAACGATTCCCACGTTTATAAGCCTCAAAATGTACTGAATAAGTAGTATTATGGTTATGATTCCATGAAAAAAGGAACATACAACCTTTGCACCGAGAGAGCCATTATAACGGTTTACGACGGAAATTGTTCTCATGAATAGGATACATGTACCATTTATAATTGTCTTTTATCAAACAAATGAATGCATATCTGGATTTACGTAGCTTCCTTTTCATTTTTTTGTTTTCTAGTTTGCTAAAATGTTTTAAATCAGCTTAAATCCATTAGTAAAACGCCCGATGGTTGTTATTGACTTTTTAACAATGTTTATCTAAAATAAAATTCATTATTTTTTTAATTAATTCATAACATTAAAATGCATATAGATTTAACTGAAAGGTTTAAAATACATTTTTAAAAAATGTTAAAAAAGTTAAATAATAATTTTCACTCTCTTCTCACATCCACGATATACAATCCATTTAAAATGCCTGTTCGTGTTTTAATTGGTTATCCAATGTAAATGTTTAAACCGTTTTCAATTTCATAGACTTTTTAAAGCAATATAGGAAGTTTACAGGTGTATTCATCACGAATACTATTTCGAAAATACGATAAAATTAAACATTATGATTAGTTCATGAAACGTAAGCCGTTATATGGTAGAAAACACATTAGAAGTGAAAATTTTTTACATTTACTATATTGTTTTACACTGCAAAAGAATATGACTTGTTTATATGATAGACTTTAAAATGAGAAGTTATTTACAGTTGTATTTAGTGATATTTTACATCAAAATATTACATGCAACAGATGTACATAAGCGAATATTCCCCTTATATATAAAGAATGGAGTAAGATTGGATAATCCTTATCATTCTGTTCAAATGGGACGATATAATTTAGTGTTATGTGGATTATTGTGTAAAAATGAGGCACACTGTCTAGCTTCAAGTCTAACCCGAACGGACTTAACTTGCAGATTGCACAAAAACTTAATTTCGTCAGAAGTTGTTGACAGTGACGCAACACTTGTTTATCAAAATGAAGGTAAGTATTTTACTTATATGGGAGGTGGATGTGTAGATGTAAATTCAAATTGTGCGACACCGCCTTGCTAATATTATATGCATCAAGTCTCAAATGAAAATAGTCGAACAGCAAAACACCTGATACAATTAACAAAATATTATTTCCAATTCTGTCAGAAAAAATTAAAACAACACTCCATCAATTTCATGCATCCGAAGCGCTCTGGTTTTACCTTCATCAGGAACGCTCAAAGCCGAATATTTGAAAGCCAAGCCTGTCAGCTTGCATCTCATTAAAATTCTACATCACCTTTTTTATTCATGCCATGTAATTGTTAGCATGTTTGTCCTTTTTCTTTACTTTGTTTTACTTTACATTTTTTTTTCTGATTTTGTTTATCCAATTTATCTTCTTTTTTTATGTTAGTTTGTTATTTGACTGTCATTATATTTTATAAGCTTAAACATTACTTTCATCCTCATATCACTTAGAACAGACGTTATCTTTTTTCAACTGAGTAAAAATTTATTGAACGCGCTGCCTTTAGGGTTTTCTACATATAATGTAAAGCTTATTTCCAACATTTACTGTTGATTAATACACTAAATACATAGTATTACAAAAACATGCATTTAGTTAATTATTCGTTATCTACAATTTTATGCTACACTGTGAATTTTATTCAAAACTATGGTTTTTTCAAAAAATATTGTGGGGTCAATTGTGGTTTAATTTTAATGAATTTGATACGAAAAGAAGCAGAATTGTCACTGAATTATTTGTTTATAATTTTGTTGTTAGGCGTTTTTACTTCCTGTTGAAATAAACACGAGTCGTATTGTGTACAGGTAGAGGTCTGCTCCTGTGTGTCCAAAACAAAAACAGTGGTAATAGAGTCAGACTAACTCACAATAGGATACTCAGATTTCTGATTGGAGTCATTCTGATAATTTCTTTGAAGTTTTGAGATAGCACAGGAATACTTGTTTGAATTCGTAATAGACCGTACGAAGTCATTTCTCTTTCATGTGCCCATTTTTCCTTTCTTGGGAGTATGTGAGATAACTCGCTAGAGGCGTGCAATTACGTATACTTCGCCTTAAATCGTGTTTCAAAAAAAAAAAAATGAATCGATGTAAAAAAAAAACAACAACAAAAAAACAAGAAAAACTTGTATGTACAAAAATGAATAATTGGACAACAAAGTATGATTATAAAATTTATCAAAAATTCTATCAAGCGAAAAAAAATATAATAGCAGGAACTCTTAAACTCATTTGCTTTATAGATAAATACATGTATATGTGGTTTGATTAAATCAAGATTTTATTAATATACATTTTCTGACCTTACCGAATATTCTTTACGTTATTAAAATATTACGTTCATTTACAGTTGAAAATATTGAACATTTCTGAATTTAAAGTAAATTATATTGCATGTGAATTTGTGTGTTGAACTAGGAAGACGTTGGCATGTCCGTTTTTTATGCAATTGAAAATTTATGGACATGATTTATATTTATGTAAAAAGTATAAAAGATAGTAGTGGGTAATCGACCACTAATGCAACATTGATAAGTCGAAGAACAAGGCCAACACCAAAAAATTACATCCGATTCCGTCCACAAAACATTACACAGAAACTAAGAATTGCATAAGTAAAATCGATATCCAAATCTCAGTTTTCAAGGTTCAGAAAATAAACAGGTGTTTTCTATTCCGTCCGCAATTTTTGGGGAAAGTAAAACCTTAATTTAGAACCATGGTTGAAAATGAAACTACACATATGTTAAAAATAGAACATGCCATTTTTTTTTCTTTATCAAATTCAAATTTCGTAGGGATAGCGAAACTTTTTTTTTTTGCTGTGCTTTTGTGTCATTCAGAAGTAGTGAATACAATTTTGAAGTAATTCTTTTCTTCTCAAGTCTCAATTGAAGATTATGATACATGATAGAATAGAGTATAAGAGTATAAGGTAGGGGAAGAAGGGGGAGGGGTGAAGAAAATAATATATACAATGTCGGGGCCTTTTATAGCCGACTACACGGTATGGATTTTTCTCATTGTTGAAGGCCGTAAGGTTGCCTATAATAATTGCTTACAACCCTTTTCATTTAAGGTTGTAACACAATGTGTTTCATAACAATAATTATCAAGGTGTAATCAAATATAGCATAACTGAAACAACTACATTTACCCTTTAGACACTTAATAACATTGTGTACGAATATTATAGACATATAGCCTGCAGCCAGTAGATGACAATGTCCACTGTTTAATAACATGTATCCTTCAGAGGTTAATTGCATTGTTTGACAATTAACCCCAGACTAGTATTATTCAACATCAAGACTACTACGTAATTACCGGCCGACAGCTATGGGCCATTGTTTATGGCCCACTGGACTATATAAGATCCAGCTTTGGACTCGAACGGAGAGATAGATTCGTAGAGACAGATTCGTACATATAGATTCAGATAGGAGATTCCGCCAAGGTCTCCCCCCTCGTGGGTAGGCTGGAACTCATGCACCTAATATCCGAATATACTCCATCAGGACTGAACAGTTATACTACTATACGATCACGTGTCCGTGTGAGATAATGAACATTCGAACAATTCAACTTTAAAGACAGTGTGTGAACATTCGAACATTTGAACTTTAGAATCTTTCTTGACTTTGTAATTACATAATAAAATTATTTAATCAACCACTGACTTCATTACATAAGTCAAATTGATGCCGTGTGACCAGGATCGACTTGGATTGGCTAAAACAACGCAACGGAATATAAAACGTAAGAACTAAGTTACTTTCATTTTTCTTATGGACAATCAAGATATTTCTATGTCAGTACAAAAATTAGAAATGGCTTTTCAAGAGATGGCACACATATTTAGTAAAGTTTTAATTTTAAAGGAGTAGGGCCGTATTTTTAAAAGGATTAAAATCAGAAGTTGTTCACGAGATGTGGTTGGCACGATTTTGTTATTAGGTATTTTAGGTATTATAGGTCGATTTAAAATTATGAATACACATTTTTTTATCAGAATTAAAGGTTATTTTTGGTGTAATTTTTATTTGCTGTTATTCAATAGATAGGATAAATCATATATATGATTCTTAAAAAGTAAAACGTTTTTTTTAAGTTTGAAGCTAGTTTTTCGTTTAAATATGCAAAAAAATATATAAAATGTCTGATACTAAAGCATTTTCCCCGTATTTAATGGTGGTTTTGGTCATATTATGGGTTGCTTTTTTTAAGATACACTCAATTATTCTAGAAAACATATGTTTTACGTAAAATTAGTAGAGCACCGGTGTAAATGAAGGTTGAATTAGAACCTTTGGTAGATGAAGTTAAGGGTACATTGAGGATACATTGTTTGCGTGTTATTGCCATTGATGATTATGGGTTTACGCAGTTGGGTAGTGTTTACGCACATTTGTTTAGAGAAAACAAATAGTCTATAATTTTAGATTCCAACCCCTTCTTCGGATGATTAACATAAGTGATGTTAGTAATTAAATGGTGCAAGTTGTTTTATGGTGTTAGATTACGCCTAATTTACATAATGTTAATAGATAAAAAGATGTATCTTCAGAAAATAGCACACAACAGATAAGAATTGATATGTTTTTCCCTAAGGGATTTACAGTATTGTTATGGTAGATTGTTATTTGTAAAAAAAATGAGAGATATATGAACATCATGACTAATGACAAAAATTAAGTGAAATAAATAATGGATATTAAAGAAAAACTAGCATTCAAGTATAGAATTTAAAATTTATTATCAGAACTTAAAATAAGAAACAAAAATAATTAATTTAGGAAAAAAAAATGAGTTTTAACAATATGTTTTGTTCACAAAACGCATAGAAAAACTTTAAATTGTTTTAGTTTTTAAGATGAAAGTTAAGTTTTAAAAGAGTTAGAATTTATAAAATAGGACCGAACTAATAAGACTGTCCAGTGCGGAATAGTTTTAATAACATTTTAGTAATTGAATTGTTTTAATGTATTTTAATATTTTGCACATATCATTTTAGACTTTGTCGTAAATTTAGACATAAGTTTTTTTTTCACAGATTAAGTGTCATACTATTGGACAAAGGACAAAATTTGATTTAGTCTTTTCATTTAAATATTTATATCATGTTTGGGTCTAAACGGACTGCTTATAAAAAAAAAGTTTAAGGAGCGAAATATTCCTTCTTGATTTCCATATAGTCAGAACGCTATTTTACAGGCTAAAAAATCTCAACATATACATTTAGTCATATTGAAATGTATAACAAAGAATAGGCAGTTAGTTGCTGAAGTTTTAAAAGCAAATTAAAAAAAATATATATATATATATAAAAGAAAGGAAATATTATGAAGAGGAAACTATATACTAATTTTGGAAAAATGTATTAAATTAAGGAGAAAGACATTTTTTTTTTCGCAACAAGGTGTTGTAGTCAAATATGAAATATAGAGTCAGTAACTTAGTTTGTGCTAGACGTAGTTAAAATTTTATCAATGGAATCTTACATGAATGATTTTTTTTAAAGAGTAATGAGAATAAATCTGTGGTGTATTTTTAGCGTTAAGATGAAATAATGAGACACTAAGGTTAAAGAAGTAAAAGTATTACAATTGGTAACAAAGTAACACATACAAATTTTAGTATTTATTTTTATAGGTATCATGTAGGTGTAGGGTTATGTAAAATGATCGAATTGAACTTATTTGATTGTAAATTTATAATGATTTTCTTACGTCTTGTGTAAATACACATATTTTTGTTTTTATTATGTAGGATTCTCAAACTTGTAGAAGTTGTATACGACAGTTTCCCCTTTTTATTATTTTTTTTGTTTTAAACAGATAATTTGATATAAAAAAAAAGAAGTATTGATTTATATATAGAAATTGTTTTACAAAATGTTGCTAGGCTTGAATAACCCAGCGAACTAAAGGCGACTGAACAAACTATCAATAATCTGATTGATAAATAAAAAAGAAATAAGGGGAAGTTAACAAGTTTAAGTTTTTCCAAATTGAGATAAGTTTATCAGTGGGGTTTAGGTGCGATCTTCATTGAATAGCCATATTTTTGTACTGTTAATTTGTTCAGAATATATCTTGGTTGGCCAAAAGAAAGGTGTGAGTTTTGGTTCTAATGCCACGAACAATGGGTACAAAATGGTGTCTACGTGATTGGTTGGGACAGATGTTACCGATTCCAGAGATGTCTTCCTCTGCGCCATTGATCAAGGACGAAACTTAACCGAAGGCCGATGTTAACAGACTCTTAAGAAGGATGAACCAACCAGCTAGATGCGTCAACTACTTCGTAATGGAGATGATGATGACCGACACGTGTACAAAGATGTGTGCCCTTTCCAGCAGTTGATGAACAATATGCTATAATGGTGACGGGAAAAAGTATGCACAATATATACCCAAATCTTGAACTTTATGAATAATATGAACTATGTATACCGAAATATTGAACTTATGATTCGAATGAACTATGTGTAAATATATCCAGCTATTGGACTTAATGAATTTAATGAACTTTATATATCTAGATTTTGGACTTACAGAACTTTATAACTTTAGATGTGTGATGATGGTTACCGGAAACCTAACAAAGAACTATTTATAATAACCTACAGGAAGAAAAACTATCGTATTTTACCGAACTTTCGTTCTATTTGGATGAAAGGCATTTGTAACACAATGTGTTTCATAACAATAATTATCAAGGTGTAATCAAATATAGCATAACTGAAACAACTACATTTACCCTTTAGACACTTAATAACATTGTGTACGAATATTATAGACATATAGCCTGCAGCCAGTAGATGACAATGTCCACTGTTTAATAACATGTATCCTTCAGAGGTTAATTGCATTGTTTGACAATTAACCCCAGACTAGTATTATTCAACATCAAGACTACTACGTAATTACCGGCCGACAGCTATGGGCCATTGTTTATGGCCCACTGGACTATATAAGATCCATCTTTGGACTCGAACGGAGAGATAGATTCGTAGAGACAGATTCGTACATATAGATTCAGATAGGAGATTCCGCCAAGGTCTCCCCTCGTGGGTAGGCTGGAACTCATTCACCTAATATCCGAATGTACTCCATCAGGACTGAACAGTTATACTACTATACGATCACGTGTCAGTGTGAGATAATGAACATTCGAACAATTCAACTTTAAAGACAGTTTGTGAACATTCGAACATTTGAACTTTAGAATCTTTCTTGACTTTGTAATTACATAATAAAATTATTTACTCAACCACTGACTTCATTACAAGGTACGGGATGTCTAAATGTTCGACGATAGATTTTTCTTAAACTTCTGTAAAAGACTTCTGGGTCAATGTAATTTCAAATTTCAATATAAAAACTGGGGATCACGGACCTTGTATTTTCGTAATAATACATTGAAATTAACAAAATTTGGGTTATTTTATTTTGTTTATATAGGGAATACTTTATTTTTTCTTATCGAGGAAACATTAAACGATAAAATTGGCTAAAATTCGGAGTGAGAATTGCCATCATTAAAACTTCTGAAATATCAAATAATGATAGGGGCACGGGCCTTATTCTCTTGAAAAAATAATCCTAAAATATTTAAATTCACTTTACGACACTTATTTTTTTGATAGTTCAATCTTTAAATTTCAAGTTTTAGGTATTTTGTTGTATATTGAATGATGCTTTGTAAAAACATGACCAGAACGGACGCTCAGAAAAAGACACCCGATCTACCTTAAACTGTGGCAGATAGTTGTCTCATTTGCAATCATACCACATCTCCTTATTTTTATATTATATTAACAAAAAAGCAATACATTTGCATTATATACAGGCACAATTCGTATGGCACTACACTACGTAAACTCGTATAGCATTACATTATAAACAGTCTCCTTGAATTACACTAGGTACATTCTAATAAAATTACACTAGGTACATTTTATATAGCATCATACTGGATGGATACATTCTCATAACATCGCCCTTGGTACATTCTTATAGCAATACATCAGTACATTTATAGCATTACACCAGTACATTTATAGCATATCACTATACACAAATGTTTAGCATTACAATGCTATAGCATTACGATATACACAATGCAAAGGCATAACACTGGGAATGATCTGTGCTACGGGAAGTTATATCAAAAACTCTGATATGTTTTATTTTGCTGAAATTCATATGCGGGTTCTTCTTTCGACCTTATTAAAGCCATAAAAATTCTCAAGATGATATGCAGATGCAGTTTTCTTATTTTTTGAATGTGGATATTTAACCAATAATGGTACTACTTGAGTAACACATATTTGAGAGGGTGATAGAGCAGATTGTTGCCCCGAGAAAACATTGTCAAGCCGCGGTTGACAATGCTTTTTCGAGGGGTACCAATCTGCTCTATCACCCTCTCAGCTATGTGTTATTTAATTTATTATACTGAATGTCCTATCATTATTGTCTTTTACAGACGAATTTTATTTAAAAGTATTTTCTATGACGTCACGTACATAACAACGTTAGGAGTATTAGAAAAATCAACAGAAGTGAAGCAATTAAGATGTTTTATTTTTTTATTTTGACAGTCAAATAATAAAATCTGAGCCAAAACGTAGAACTTAAGCATGGTCTTTAATTACTTGATGTAAATTCAATTCATTGTCCTTTAAATTATCGATTTTTGATTGGTTTGGACGAGAGGGTGACATTCAAAAAAATTGTCTCTCGCTCATCCATGGGATAGTATATAAATAACACATAGCTGAGAGGGTGATAGAGCAGATTGTTACCCCGAGAAAACATTGTCAACTGAGGCGAAGCCAAGGTTGACAATGTTTTTTCGAGGGGTAACAATCTGCTCTATCACCCTCTCAGATTTGTGATATTTAATTTATTATACTGAATGTTATGTTATTACTGTCTATTAAATTTCAAATTCAAAGTAATAAACTATGTCGTCTTGTGCATAACAACCATCCGTATATATAATGAAAGCGTCTCCGTGAACACGGTGTAGAATGGCGGACACTTGTTCAAGCAACGGTCTCCGTGAACATTTCCAAATAAGCTTGATATCACGGAATGGGAAATTATTTATTTTGCTGGCTAGCTAATCATATTATATTCATGGAAGCTACGATTTATTTCAAATTGTTTCCACCAACGTGGTACCCGAACTTGAAAACAAACATTTTCATGGAAAGATGTCTAATTGAAGCGTGTTTTAAGCATGCTGTTTTCTTTTCCAAGTAAATTTTGGTTATTATTCATTAAATGTAGACATTTTCCTTTCGGAACTGTTTCATGCACTATTAAGGTCTTCAATGATGGTTAATTTGAAAATTAGTGGCACCGGACTTTTGTGTTATTAGCACCGGACTTTTGTGCGCAAATGAATATGGAGACTCCTATCTTCTCAGTCAGTCTATGTGTTTACTCCGCCTGGGTTAATCACCTCTTACTTAATACATTAATCACACATCACGCAATGATATATTTTATTAATCCACAAACAAATGTGTAGGATTCTATCAGTATTTCGTCCCCATAGCAGGAATTTAAGGTTTCTAGTCCATATAATTATGACGTCTGGGAAGGCAATTCTAAATTTTTGCCTTGACGCCCTTCTGCGACGATGTAAGGCGTCAAAGAAAGAAAAAAATATAATAAATAGCCTTTCAAGACGTCATAATTATGGTACGGCCTTCAACAATGAGCATAGTCATCTATAAAAGGCCCCGAAATGACAATGTAAAACAATTCAAACGAGAGAAAACTAACGGCCTTATTTATATAAAAAAAATGAAATAAAATCAAATATGTAACACATAAACAAACGACAACCACTGAATTACAGGCTCCTGACTTTGGGCAGGCACATACATACATAATGTAGCGGTGGTTAAACATCACGGTTAGCGGGATCCCAACCCTCCCCCTAACCTGGGACAGTGGTAGAACAGTCCAATATAAGAACGAACTATAAAAATCAGTTGAAAAAGGCTTAACTCATCAGATGGACAAAAATACAAGTGGCCGTGGCCGGGTACTTGTACATCCCAAACAACAAAAAGACACTAGGAACAGATCTGCGAGTACTCGCAGTTAACTGACAACTAGTTCAAAGCCACTAACAACTAATAAAACAATCATGCATCTAAGACTAAATGGGTTCATAATTTAGGTTGTCACAGTTATTCACCGGCTCCATCAACAATTGTTTTTCATGACTGAAACATAAAGCTTCACTCATACATGCATCATTATGAATACGTCGAAAGAAGACTTGGTATGAATATATATATTTAGATATATAATATATATTTAGATATATATAAATTATGTAACGTAAAATAGGCTAAAATTGAATTGAATGTTGCTGATTGTTTTTAACATCCTTGCCCTTGGCCTTGCATTTAAACGAGAGACATTAATATTAACCTGTCTTTTACGCCGGAATGAATGTGTCTTTTCGAAACATCCATCAATAGACCTGCACATGTTAATCTGGCAAAGAGCAGACATAAAAGCCTTATTCCTTGACCATTTGTGTTTTGTTTGGCATTGCATATGATATTATCCCATACCGGTGTACTTTTACTCAATGTCCCTTTATTTTCTATCATAATGTAAAATCAAGATTGAAAAAACACTTGTCCGTGATAAGTTCCAGACTTGTATATTCTAGCACAAGATGTCAAATGGGGTTTTTAAAATCTTTTATTTTTCATTTCCCAAACAAACAAAAAATACGAAAACATCACTTTTTACCCTGTTAACAACAATATAAACACAAAAAGTCCTTTGCTCAATAAACCCCAACAGTTCGGTGCCAAAAAACACGTCATTTTAGGGAAACCCGATTAGTCCGCTGCCAAGCAATTTTGAAAAAAAGCTTTAATATATGATATTTTTGTTTTGAATGCACACAAGTGGTTCTAATATGTACATTAGTAGCTGTGTTCGGCCGGTTGTCCTGTTTAGTGGGGAGCTCTTTGAAAAGCCAAGAGTGGTACCGAAGCAAAATGAAACATTTTGCAAACTTAGATCATCGGTGCCTTCCGTGATCGTATAAACATAAACACTAACGACTTCTTTTCGTCTATTTGGCTCATTTTGTGTCACACTGTCTTGAAACAAAACGCGATAACTCCGTTGCCGAACCCGATTAGTGCGGAAACGCCGACAAAAACCCGATAAGTCCGTTACCATTCTACACCGTGGTGAAGGGTAATAGAGTATTTACAGTAGGATAGAGTAAATTGTCTCCCTCGTATTAAGCAATCAAAATCTGGCATTTTGACATGAAGTATAATAAAGTAAATTATCTCCCTCGTATTAGCCAATCAAAATATTGCATTTTAACGTGAAGTATAATAAAAGCAATTATTTCCATTGTTACTAATCTCCAGCAAACGTTATACCATGCTTTGTCGTGTAGTTAAAGAAAAAGGAAAGCGATCAAGACAGGAAATTTTTAAAATAGAATTGCAGAGTTGTGTCACGTGCTCGTGTGTGAACCTGACAAATAGAATGGGTTTTGTGCGCAATAACTCGAATAGCACCTGAAATGGTGAGGATGAAAATATGCAGAAAAAAGTAAAGTAACAAAAATACCTAACTCCAAGGAAAATTAAAGACGAAAGTCCCTTATCAAATGTCACATTCCTGACTTGGTACAGGCATTTCCTTATGTAGAAAATGGTGGGTTAAACCTGGTTTTATAGCTAGCTAAACCTTTCACTTATATGACAGTCGCATTTTGATTGGTTAATACGAGGGAGACAATTTACCCTATCCCATGGCAAACACTCTATTACCCTTCACGGAGACGCTTGCTCAAGTGTGCGCTTTAATAAATACGGATGATTGTTATGTACAAGACGACATAGTTTACTAGTACTTTGAATATGAAACTTAATAGACAGTAATAACAGAACATTCAGTATAATAAATTAAATAACACATATTAGAGAGGGTGATAGAGCAGATTGTTACCTCTCGAAAAGACATTGTCAACCTTGGCTTCGCCTCAGTTGACAATGTTTTCTCGGGGTAACAATCTGCTCTATCACCCTCTCAGCTATGTGTTATTCATATAATAATCTTAATCACTATAACACAAACAAATATGTCAACAAAGAAAAACAAAATGGCGTATAGGCAAAGCACATAAGCAAAAATGAAAGACAAGAATACAAAAAATGACGATAGCACAATAACACAATGGCGGGATGTATAAGTACCGAGCCACGCCAAGAGGATATTACCAAAAATGGACTAAACAGTAAAGTAAATAATTTACAAAGACAAATAATAGAACACTATAACACGTAATTAAAATGATAAACAACGCCAGTACCTAGAATCTATACTTCAAGACCATCGTGTATTATTTGTGAAGTTGATACGGAATATTTATCAACAAGATCTTGGTATCTTCCGATGAACTTTTTAGAAAAAGGACGAGACGTTCTTTGACATAACCCTGGTTCATCAACTTTCTTCTCAGACACTGGTGACGTTTTATAAAGTCTGAGTAGCAGCTGCAAGCTCTTGAATACCGAATGAGTTGGGAAATGTATATTTAGAAAATTATATTTACTTTTTTTAAATACAAACATGCAGAAATAAGATTTTAAAAGACGTTTATACGCGATCCCAATATTATAACCGATTATTCTATACAGTAACTTTCTTTCGCTTGCAATATATTTATTTGCCAATTTACATTTTTTTTTTTTTTTTTGGCAGCAGAAATATCCTTAAAAATTAGTCAGTTTATTTCCTTATCAATTGATTACGCTTGAACATTTGCAATAATTTGGAAAATGGGTTATACACACACGAGTGTGTTACATCACTGTACGGTATAATAGCGTTATAGAGTAGAAGTTGTGGTGACGTGACAGTAGACATCAATAACGTCGCCGAATATATTTTATTTTTTCCGCTAAAAATCAAACTTTCACAGGATACAGCTTGAAAACTAGCACGGTTGCTAAGGACTTTCTTTGCACCAATGGATTCGTCGTTCATTTTTGAATTGTATATCGATTTTTTAAAAAATTCTGTGGACTAACGAAACAGAAAATCTTGATAAAGTAAAAATATCTGCCTATTTCTACGATTTCACCTATATATCCTTTGTGTTTTTGGCGTATCATGCTGTTAATTTCAACAGCTTGTAGCCGAAAAACGAAAACGGTTACCCCCTTTTATTATGTTATTTTCTGATGTATTTTTACAAGCAGAATCTATATGTAAATTTTTTTAAAAATCTGTGGAGTAGTTAATTACGTACACTTCGCCTTAAAAAGGTTTCGTTTAATATTCTGCAATGAAATTCAGCTTATAAATTTTCTTTTTGGCATGCCGCGGGATTGTGTTTGCAACGTTGCTGTATAAAATCTGATCTAATCTCCGAGAAATTGTGACAACTGATCACACAGTGTATGAAGCCTTGATTTCTTTTCGTTTCAGACAATCAGAGTAAATTTTAAGTTACTCCAAGCAGTCGTTGTATGGAATTTCAAGCATGATTTTTATTATATACGAAGCTGTTTTTGTCTTATGTATATGAATTGAGTTGTGTTTTTGTTCTGAGATTTCTATTGTTTTCTATGTGTTGTTTGTTACTCCACAAGTCAGGCTGCCAGAGGATGTATTCACAATAGTAGGTGATTCTTCTTCGTCTGATTCCACTGACCGGAACAAATGGAAGGTGGTTGAACTTTCACAACACTGTTTTTCTTTATTCCACTGATCAGTTTAACTTGAGGTGGGTTGCTTATTCAAAACACTCTATTCTATTTGATTTAAATCCACCAATTTCTACATAAGGGAATGCCTGTACTAAGTCAGGATTATGACGGTTGTTTTCCATTCGTTTGATGTGTTTAAGCTTTTGATTTTGCCACTTGATAAGGGACTTTCCGTTTTGAATTTTCCTTGGAGTTCGGTATTTTTGTTATTTTACTTTTTAGTTCACCAGATCCAAGGGGTCACGAGATTTTCTCATCACTTGGCGTCCGTTGCATGTCGTCGTCGTCGTCCGTCATCGTCCGTTTACTTTTACAAAAATCTTCTCCTCTGAAATTACTGGGCCAATTGGAACCAAACTTGACCACGATCATCATTGGGGTATCTTATTTAAATTCGGTGTACAATGATACCGCCTGCCAAACAACATGGCCAACATGGCTAAAAATAGAGCATTGGTGTAATATGCAATTTTGTCTATTATCTTGAAAACAGCTACAAATCTACCTGCATAGAAAAATTCAGAATAATGAGATCTATCTTTTACCGTTTTTTTTTTAAAATTTTTGCCTATTATCTCAAAAATATAATAGATAGAGAGAAACTTAGAATAGCAAAAAATTATCAGCAAAACAGAATCTACAAATTATTTCAAGGACTGGGATCGCTAGTTGACTCCTTATTTGAATGTTCGCCATTTAGTAGCGATTTTTACCAACTTTAAGCATTTTTGTCTATTATCTTTAAAACTATAATTACAAGACAGAAACTTTATGAAGAATTATGATCAACAAACCAAGGTCTACTAAACAAAATTGAAATTGTCAGTATAAGAGTAATTGCTCTTAGATGAGCATTTTTGATTTTTGCGTTATTGCCTGATTTTTTAACTATAATAGACATAATAGAAATTTTAAAAGCATAAATAGTCCACAAGACAAGATCTACAAATAAGTCAATATCGCCGAAATCGTTGGTAACTCTTTAAACATTATTGCCCTTAAATGACAATTTTTACCATTTTTTCATTATTGCCCATTATGTTAGAAACTATGATAGATAAAAAGCAAATTCATACAGCAATAATAATACGCAGGACAAGATTTACAAGTATGTCAGCATGGCTGAATATATCAGTAAACTCTTTATTGCAGTTATTACCCTTTAATGATGATTTTTATGCAGTTTTACATATTTTGGTGAAAAATTTGTTTAAAAAAGAAAACCTGTAAAAAGTTAAAATGTTTACCAAGACAAGATCTACAAATAGGTAAACATATCCCAAATTGACAGTCGATTGATTCATTACGGGAGTAATTGCCATTAAATGACGAATTTTTACTCTTTTTTTTTCATTTTGTGCGAGCAATTAACTGTAAACAGTAAAAATGATCAACCAGACGACACTACCAACAAAAAGAGATTTTAGTCATGAATTATATTTAAGTCTTCAATGTTGGAAAGTGGCCATTGTTGCAGATGCGCATAGATCAAGGTGAGCGACAAAAGATTCTTTAGATCAGCTAGAGTTTATTTCACTGATCAGGACTACTTGAGGAGGGTTGAGTGTTCACAACAATTGTTTTGTGTTTGTTTTTCCGCTGATCGGGACAACTGGAGAAGGATTGAGTATTCTCAATACTAGATTTTTTTCTACTGATCGGGACAACTGGAGAAGGATTGAGTATTCTCAATACTAGATTTTTTTCTACTGATCGGGACAATTGGAGAAGGATTGAGTATTCTCAATACTAGATTTTTTTCTACTGATCGGGACAACTTTTGGAAGGTTAGGAACTCACAGCACTATTGTTTTTTTTATCGGGATAACTTTAGGATGGATATTTAGATTCTACCACTGCATCGAGTGTGATACGATATTTATCCACTCGAGACAGTTAAATTTTCAAATTTAACTGTCGAGAGTGGATAAATATCGTATTACACGAGATTTGATGGTGGAATCTGTTTCTCTAATGATTTTCAAACAATATGCAGGCAAACTTATTCCTTCTTTTCGAATGATCTGCAAAAAGATGTGTTCTTTCTATGTGACGTCATCAGGCATGGTCGCCTTTTTTCATGCCGTCACAATAGGAAATTCAGAGGAAAGTAAGAAAATTCGACGTCATAATCGGATTTTAACCAATGATGAACTGAGATCAAACGAACCACACGTTGATTAAATTTTTTTTATACAATGGGTGCAGAACGGATAAATTCACGAAGAATTAGAGAAAAGTGTTTACAAAACTGCCTGTTTTGTTATTCCAGTAACCGCGAAAACTAGAGGAGGGCTGATAATTGACAACACTAGTTTCACACCACTTATATTTTGTTATTTCACTGGCATGGCCCAATACAACTGGTGCAGGGTTGAGCATTCACAACAGTAGTTTTTCATTTTCATCGGGACAACAAGAGGAGGTTGAGAGTTCACAAAACCAGCTTAGTTCTGCTTCTTTTATCGTACATAGTTTTATTCATTAACATTGGCAGTTGTTGTCGTTTGAATTCGAATTTGATTATATTATGTGTTGTGGGGTTTTAGTCGCATCTTCATTTATTCATTCGAGCGATGGAAGTATGAAATTGAAAATATATTACTTTCATGTTACAACAAAAGCCAATCCTTAAAGAACTTCCGTCTCAATATTCATATCATCTGTATGAAAGTGTCACAAATAGAAAATCCAATCTGCTATATCGAAATGATAAAACAGTTTATACAACAAAACCAAAAATTACTTGAATAGACTTTACAAATATTTCTCTAAATGAGGGACAAATACAATTAACGGATTATAGAAAAATTAGCACATAGATAAATTTATATAGTCAGATTGACTTATAGTGTTATGATGTGAATATGAATTATGTTAACATTTTTTCGCCTAATTGACCAAATCTCCTTTTATATTCAGTTGTACTAAATCTGAAAAAATCCAATTTTCGCAAAAAAAAAAACTCTTTAAGTAGTGTGTAACAAAAGAACAAATTCGATCACAATGAAGCATAGGTTTTTTTTCTCAAATAGCGTACTAGTCTAGGTAATTATGAAAACATTGACGCCAACGATATTCAAACGTTTGTCAAAATAATTTCTCCCTAGAGTTGTGATTATTCCGAATGATAAGATAGGTTACTGTTCAAGTAAAGGTTTTGCATCAATATCTAGTTGTATAAACCATAGAATATCTTATTTCCGAATGTGCATCAGTAAAGATACCTTGAAGTCCGTACCAATTGTTTAATTAAACAGCATTATTCAATATGTCGAATTTTTATATATTGAATTTTAAATGTCCCGGAAAGATTGCTTTCTTGATATTTGCTAGTCACATCAATCATATTATGCACTTCGCCATTCTAAAACTAAAATGTTGATCGATAAGTTGTGATGTTGTTTGAATAACATGCGTGCTTTCTATATATATTGTTATTAATTGGACAATATGTTAACATCCGTGAAGGTAATTATAACCATAGTAGCTTAAAACATTTTCTACTTCGCAAAAATATTAAAGATCTTATACGATTTCAATATTTATAAAATATCAGCCAAATTAAGACTGAGATAAGAGGATAACAGACACCTGTACTTTTAAAGTTCTTCCGCATTTATATGATCCAGCTTGACAGAAGAAGAAAATGTATAATGAAATCATTTGTGTCGCCCCTTCAACTATACAAAAATACAGAGTATTAAGTTATTTTAATATCTACCGAATAATTAACTTCCTTCACCTGATAAATCTTCCATTAACGCAAGTCCTTTTAAACTTATGTTACATTAATACAATTTTCTTCATTGTTTTCTTAGTGCAGTTATGTCCTAATCTAACAAAGGACATTTGTTGATCCCTTTGGGTTTTCAATCAACCTTAGTATATCAGTTATCTTTATGATATTAAATTATGCTGTCATAAAATGACTGAAATGAATTATATTCGTATAATTCATTACATATCAACCCATATGAACCTTTCACTCGCATTATCCTTGCCCTAAACTATGTAGAATCTTTTATTTATTTTTTACGATTAAATAAATATAGATCACCTTCTTTTTTTTTCTAATTATACAAGTTAGGACATGCTTTATACTCTAGATGTATAAGCTATTCAGCAGGATCTCATTTTGGCATTTCAGTTTTTTAGATAATTACAATTTGTTAGGAATTGGTGGATTATTCATTGCAGTATTTTCTTCTTCTTTAAAAAGAATATGTCATTATAGACGATGTGAACATGTTAGTTAACTTTTCTAAGTGCGTTGGCTTTCATTAAATTTACAACCCAGCTTGAAACTATGCAGATTTTATATCCAAGATTTAATTTAAATACATATAAACAAACCTAATAATTTCTTCAATATTTGCATATTTCATTAATTGAAACGAGCTCAACACGTAATCCCTATACATTCTACTTTGGTCTTTATGTGTTCACTTAAAAATTACATAATAGTATATGCACTATCAATAAAACTTCAATTTATACATTGCTGCTTGTAATTTCTACATATTTAGTGACACTTGACTTTTTCATTTCGTGAAAACATGTTTCAGCGAAACCATGTTTTTATGTTTTAAACGTCATAACTCAATAGCGACATGATTCGCGGCCTGTGATCATTGTTAACCACAATAGTCGTCTGATCTTTGCCGATTATGTCATTTTCCTGATTGTGACATTTTGCTTGAGTGTGAATTCGTGTGGTGGACGATGCATGCAAAGCAGGAGATCGCAGGAGAAGCTTATCCTGTCGACACACCCGGTCTTGCTCATTTTGCAGCTATGCGATTCTCTAAGTTTTTGTTTTTACCTTGAATTGTATACAATTCTTATATTGGGGATACCCTATTGCGTAAACATGTATCTTGTTGCTCCACAACATATTGGAACCTTAACCAATCTGATTTAAGTTCAGAATGGATTTATATAGACTCGCTTACTATCAAAGCAAAATCAAATCTTATTAATATTGGAACATTAGAATAAGTACTATTTAGTGTACTTATGAACAAAATCAATTAACCCAATCAAGATAGGAGATACCAAGGGACAATCAAAACTCATAAGTCAAAGATACACAACAGTCTATAAAAACCCAACACTCAGGTGTACACTCAGTTAAACCATTGTCGTGACGTCAGCCTATTCATTTACCGTGGATTCTTTTTCTAGAATCAACGCTTCATAAATCTGTCGCTGAAATGGACTCATCAAATTATATTCAATTGTTTCCTTTGTGTGCCTAATTTCATTAAGTTTGAATTGGCTCATTTACTGATTTCTGTTCACTAATGGAATTAATTTAAAAACTTACCTTTAATTTTATATGCCTTTACTGGGAATCGAACCCCTCCTTGAAATCTGTTATGTGTGACTGACATCAACACATCGACGAAACCTCTCGGCTACCAATGTGTTGCAATTAAGATGTCTATTTATATATATATAAATGAACATGTGATACACATCGGTACAAGGTCCATACAGAGCTTGTACCTTTATATATACATAATATGTAATCGTATAGTATAAGTTGGTAGCCGCGAGGTTAGCATGGTTAAGATCAATGAGTTAAAGAGTCAAGTTAAAGGTAGAGACTTACCGGTTTAGTTTCGAATCCCTGAATTCTCTTTGTTGTCCCTATTCTTTAGTTTTTCCGTTTATTTTTTATTTTGTATGTTGTTGTGGATATTTTTGTAATAATAGCGGGTTTTTCCGTTTATTTTTGGATTATTATTGGCTATTTCACATATTTGAAACGAATATGATTACATTCAATTTGTCCATTTTTGTTTTATAGATATAGTATGATTTCATCTGTTTTACTACATAATTTTCCAAATGTTTATTTGCAAATCCCTATGCGAGTAAATTATGATGTCCCTAGAATAAGCCTTCTTGCTAGAAATTTCGGTAACATACTTATTCCTTATACATGTACTTAGAAATAAGTTCGAATATGTCTTATTTTGTAAATTACGGATAATATTCAGATGCCTGATAATTTAAAGACAGACGTGTTATGATATATTTGTATTTCTCTAACCAATTAATTGTGAACTTAGATTTATTAATGCATCGTTGAACATGATAACGTGGTTATTTAAATTCACTTACAATACCTTCTAATTAAGAAAAGGCTTTAATCTTGAAAAGACATCAACACAATAGTTTAAGTTATAGATACAATGGATAAGCGTTGATTCAGGAAAAACAAACCATTCGCCCTCCGGATCAACGCTTATTCATTGTATCTATATTACGTATTCCGTGAGGGTAAGCTGTTACTCAACTAGTCCCACCTGTCGTGATTATTGTTAAATACGAAGAAAGATGGATGATAATGTGGCTACGACCAATGGACATATCCGTGTCATCTTTGACAATGACATCCATAACGATCAACTATTAATGATGGTGTCTGTAAACTTAGGACGAGATGACTTCAACTTTGTCATTAAGGTGGTACCAAACACCTTGACTAGAATTAATTTGGCTCGTTTAATTTTCATAAAATTTTGAAAAAATATTTACTTTGAACCTCTGACAAAAATATAAAAATTTCAAAAAACTTGAACCACACACTTTATCGGAAAAATCTCATTGGATATATAGCAGTTTGACAAACACTAATTTTGATCATTGAGAAGTTTAATATTTCCTTAACAATAGAACGTGATTAAAACGTTCAGTTGATTTTTACAGAGTTATCTCCCTGTAGTGTTATGAACCACCTTAAGAATCCTTCGGTAAATTGCTTCATGGTAAGCGCAATAACCTTATATCAAATAAATCCTGATACAAAAGGCAAGCACTACATCATCTAATCAGCTGCGAGATAAATACTCATTTTGCAATAAATTGGCTACTGGAATTGTACCACAAATAAATGAAAAGTTCAAAATAAGAAAATTGAATGCCTCTCTGTTAACGTAAAGTTTAATTCTTGACTGTCTTTCACTTTCAATGTCTAGATGCAAGTCCGTGACAATGAGGGTCGGTTGAAAACAAAACTCTAAGACAGAAGAGATGATTTCAGCTTCCCAGTTATGAACTTTCCATTTCTATGTAGTAAAATTCCAGCAACGCCTGCATACGGAGTATATATCTCCCAGTTGATACGATATTCCAGCTTGTATTTTCTACCATGATTTCCTTGATAGAGGGTTGCTGCTCACAAGGAAGCTATTAAACCAAGAGATCCAAGTGGTGTAGTTGAAATCATTCATTCGTAAATTTTACGGACGCCATCAAGAGTTGGTTGACCGTTATGGAATATCCGTTTCACAGATGAAGACGGATATGTTCCAATTGTCGTTACTACAATCCCGTTCCATTTTCCCCGAATGTGGCCTACCGAATTGGACTTATCACTAGGTTTGTATAAACATGAGCTTCGGTACGGATGCCACATGTGGAGCAGGATCTGCTTACCCTTCAGCAGCACCTGAGATCACCCCCAGTTTTTGGTGGGGTTCGTGTTTCTCAGTCTATAGTTTTCTATGTTGTGTTTTGTGAACTGTTGTTTGTCTGTTTGTCTTTTTCTTTTTTAGCCATGGCGTTGTCAGTTTATTTTCGACTTATCAGTTTGAATGTCCCTTTGGTATCTTTTGCCTCTTTTTCACGGCATAAACAGGAACGTGTGGTATTCTTTGTTTCAAGTTCAATTGGATAGGGACAATAAGTACAACATATATGTGCTGTAGAGTGTTGACTCTGGACGAATGATAAAAATAAGGTACAATGTCAGGTTTATAATACAGAATGGAGCCACACTTCTGTAAATAACTAAAATTTTAAATATACTTCCACATTTGTTCATTGACATATCAGTGAGTTATCAGGTTTATAATACAGAATGGAGCCACAATTCTTTAAATAAATAAAGTCTTAAATATACTTCCACATTTGTTCATTGACATATCAGTGAGTGTGATAAATTATGCAATAATATCTTTCTTCATTCTTATTTTGTTCGAAAAATGTCATCTACGCTGCATATCCGTTAATACGGAAACTATTAGAAACTAATCAATGCTTTATAATAGTTCATGATGTTTTCATAAATGGATTATTTAAATTTAAAAAGTATGATCATCGTCAGGAACCATCCGTTCTCTTTAGAATCAAAATCGACTTTTTTCATGATGCAATATGATGTATGTTTCGGCTTATTCTCTTCATGAACGGTCACATTTCAAATCTTAAGACGAAAATATTCTCAAATAAAAAGTTTGTCATATAGCCCTTTTCTTTTTCCGGTTCTTACACATCATTGGCTTTCCAATATTCGACTTTGAGCGTTCCTGGTGAAGGTAAATCAAGAACAGCGCTTCGGACTCATGAAATTTAAAACGAAATGTTTTCATTTTTGACAGACAGCAATATCTGTATGTTAGCTCGAGCTTATAGACCTTTATATTTTATTCTTCATATCTTTAACTTCAGATTGATGAATCATGCCGACTTAGACTTTACCAATTAAATATTTAATATTTCTAAACTTGACATAAAATCACATTACATTTTAGCCGAGTTTGATTGATTTATTGTCTTTACAATGATCTGCTAGATATATATTTTTTTCGCTTCATTTATAAATTCATCATCATGTTTCAGAGACACAAACAACAACAGTGACCAATCTGATGACTACAGAAAGAACATTTACCACTACAGAATTGATGTCTGAAAAGATTACTTCAACAATTAAATCAACTACTGCGGAAGCTGTTGTAACTTGGCCAGCTGGAACATACAGTTTAATGAAACCTGCTGTTGGTTGTCCAGGAAATGACGTCACTTGGTTGGAAGGTTCAAGGTACTATGACACTGAAGATGACCAACGTAACAATGGCTATGTTGTTTCTACAAGCATGTCAGGTAATTTCCTTTACGATTATTCTCATTCGAACCAAGTTGCTACACTGCATTTGTTCATCATATAGGAAATTTCTGGATTTTAAGTATGAATAATTTGAATATTGAATATATATGATATAACGCAAACGCAGGCTTCTGTTAGTCATTTCGTCACAATTAGAATGAACGATGCAACCAAAAGGTAGTTTCCGTTTTTAGTATGTTTTAGTGCCTATGTCCCATCGATGTACACTAAACATCTCAATTTAATCAATTTCATGTTGTTTTTTTTTTTCTGAAATGCCTAATGACCCTTATAATAGACAAATAGCAATACATCTTTCGCATAGTTTTCATTTGAAAAAATCTTTGCAGATCAGAGGTTTCATTTTTAATAAGCTGAATTGAAAATAAAACTGGTTTCATATTTACTTTGTAAACAGTTACTAACCGTTCTGAATACTATCCAACAAGTTGCCAGTGTTAAGGTTGTGTGACGATCTCAATGATACATTTTGTTTATTTTTCCAGATCATCAAATTATGTTTCTGTGTCAGAACTATGGTTTCAATTCCGAAGTTTATATTTGACTTTGAACGGATGTTCTATATACGCCCTTTCTAATCTAATGCCCTCAAAAGTTATTCCACAAACACGTTTATTTTCGTCGTTTTACGATTTTTCCAATGTTATACTTAGAATTTGTTTTATTGTACTTTTCGTATCTTCTGTCTCTTGTATGTGCCAATGAAGTCAACGCATATGTTAAATACATAAAAAACGATTTAAGTAGGTGTATTTCCCCCACTGAATTGGAACTACTGTCGGGGAAATATCAACGTTAGTGAACCATCCATCAATTAGCCAGTCCTTCAGTTATAGCATGGTATAAATGATTATATATATATATATATATATTAACGGGCTCTATGAACAACATTACCATAAAATAGATACATCGAGCTTTTCTGAGGAGACATTTTTGTCAAAATGCGCTTCTGGTGCAGTAAAATTGGAACCTTTAATGTTATAACCTTAAACTATAGGCTGTGATATCCCGTTTGTATTAAGGTTTATATACGTACCATATTTTAACGATCACCAGCTCCGATCAGGAACAAGCAACCAACACGTAACATTTTCTCACAGGACAACCTAAGTCACCGTGAAATATAAAACTAAGCAAAATGATCGACAATATAAATGTTTACAACAGAAAAACTGTCAAGATCGGTAAATTCTCGATTCACTAAAATGAAAATTTTATTTTAAGTAACCAATTCTTATTCAAAAAACATTGCGAAAGTCAATTGCGTAATAAATGAAACTTTATCAGCACAGACATTATTTAATACTGACATACCAGTGCAATTAACTAACATTGATTTTGCTGTAAAAAAATTACTTTAGATAACGCAAGATATGAAATTGTTATACTTGATTCCAAACATTAGCATTTAAGTAATATAACAAACTCCATTAATGTTTTGTTTGAGTTTTGACAAAAATCAAAATTAAAACGAATTTATGTTGCGAAATAGGTAATGCAAGTCGAAGGTTTTAACTCTGACGCATTCTTGATAAAGATATACCCAGAAATGCGAATCAAGCTTAGAAAAATTAATACGTTTTACTTGGATTTCATCGACAACATTTTCTCATTTTAAAAAAACCAACATTTTGTACAACTCTAAATGAGCTTTATATAGGAAAGAACGAGGAAGTCACTCACCTTCCTGTAAAACTGAAGTACCAGAATGAACTGTTGTTGGAGATTTGATTGATAATAGGTTGCCATTTATTTATATCAAAAGTCTATTTTGTATGAAGCTTCAGGAAAAATCTCAGTAACTGCCTAAGCATTTCGAATTTATAGATTTGATTATTACTTATCATAGGAATGTAGCAAGATACATCTTATAATTTGGAACACAAACAAGTTTTATACATATGTATGATATGTTGAAGGTGAATATTGAATATTTGCAGGCTAAATCTTTTATTCATCGATGAAACATACAAAGGAATAATTTTATAATAATTGCATATAAATGTAAAATTTAAAGCTGAATGCACTTGGTTACATTTCATTATCATTACAACTCTCGACCAAATTGCTATAAATCCAGGTTCAATCCACCATTTTCTACGTAAGAAAATGCCTGTACCAAGTCAGGAATATGACAGTTGTTGTTCATTCGTTTGATGTGTTTGTGCTTTTGATTTTGCCATTTGATTAGGGACTTTCCGTTTTGAATTTACCTCGGAGCTCAGTATTTTTGTGATTTAACTTTTTGCTATGATACTTGTGTAAAACATCGCAAGCATAAAGTGCGATATGTTTTTTCTCGGTACAAAGACTAACACATTGCATATACTTTACGTGCAACTGTGTCACTAACCTCAATTGTCGTTTCATTGTAAAGTGCAACAGTTCTAAAATCGTACAGTATCTTGAAGAAAATTATAGCTAAAGCAAAGCAATTATAGTCATTTCTGCAAAGCAGAGGAGGTCAAACATTCACATGAAATGTCTTTTACTTGATTAAAATTATTTTAATTAAGATCGAGTTTGTTGGAATATTATACTTTTTGACCTCTTGTTGAGTTATTTGGTATATTATGGTCTTGTTCTGTGCGTTTTGAAAAGTATCTCAACTTACGTGTTTTTTTAGTTATTTCCCATGGATATAAAATGTTGTTTAAAGCAAAACTTCAATTTTGATCTTGATTCCATTTATTTTTGTGCATGCATGTACACGTGTATATTTCCTCTTTCAGATTGTTGTTAAAATTATAAATATTGATACTTTCTATTACATTTACATGTCTGTTTGATTTGCTCACACATTGTTGTCAATATAATGGAATTCTATGCGACTGTCATACAAATGAGAGGTTTAGGTAGCTATAAAACCAGGTTTAATCCAAAATTTTCTACATAAGGAAATGTCTGTACCAAGTCTGGAATATGATAGTTGTTTTTTATTAATTTGATGTGTTTGAGCTTTTGATTTTGCCATTTGATAGGGGACTTTCCGTTTTGAAATTTCAGTGGAGTTCGGTATTTTTGTTATATAACTCTTTACATGAATATAAAAGCATGCAGTAAATAGTTAGGTTGTAGGCGTGGCAGGATATTTGTATCGCGTTTATACTTGGATTTAACACTGACAAACTTGCAAATTCTTGCTTAATTTCTCACTGAACAGAAACTGAAAAAACAGGTAATCAACCAGGTTACTTGAATTAACAAAGAATTTCAAATAAATATAATAATAACTTGATAAATCATCCTCGCAACTGAAATTCCTTGAGATAAAGGGAATTAAAAATAGAAATATTCGTAAGCCCCTTCCGCGAATGATACGTATGGTAGTCAGATGGTATATGCCAAAAGTGGTACGCCAACGCACTCCACAAGCCTAGTTAAAAAATTCTTAAACCCTTACGATTAAGGACAAACACGGTAAATCCTAATAGGGCCGCACAAATACAATTGTTATGCATACCATTGCGAAGCTGTGACGTTTTATTTATTAATAGTATTCATTTATTCCGGAATAACGAAATGTGTAAAAATGAATAAACTATCGCTACCATATATCTTAAAATTTTATCATCAAATGGTATCTTAAACCTCCTTTCGGTAGTGGTACATGCAGTAGATTAAATCGATCGTGCAGATTTTTAGCTTTCAGGTATTAAGCGGATATGTTCCTAATGTCGTAACCACAATCCTGTTCCCTTTTACTGAATGCGCCCTACCGAATTAGACTTATCACCGGGTTTGTACTAACATGAGCAACACGACGGGTGCCACATGTGGAGCAGGATCTGCTTACCCTTCCGGAGCACCTGAGATCACCCCCAGTTTTTGGTGGGTTTCGTGTTGCTCAGTCTATAGTTTTCTATGTTGTGTTTTGTGTACTATTGTTTGTCTGTTTGTCTTTTTTTTTTAGCCTTGGCGTTGTCAGTTTATTTTTCGACTTGTGAGTTTGAATGTTCCTCTGGTATCTTTCGCCTCTCTTTTTCATGGAATTAAACTGTTTCTGTAATGTTTGTCAAAGATTTGTTAACTATTGAAGTGAATGATTACTAACAATGAACATGGCGATAGTTTTGCATGATTGTAAAGATGCTACATGTGAATTTGTGAGGTTATAACGTATTCACAAAATGTACAGAAGGTGGACACATTTGCTTTCGCATGTCAGTTTTTGTCAATACTATAAGTCCATGGCTTAGATATTCATGAAGTTTACGTGAAGAAGAATTTATAGTAACTGATTCGGAATAGGCGCAAATGACTTATATATTCCAAATCTGCAGTTTATTAAAGATGTTCTTTCATAAATCCATTTCATATATAAAACACTGTTTCTGAATAATATATAACTGAAATCTTAAAAGATAATTATATATTATGATATTGTACGGAGAGTATATTAAGTCAGAGCAGTTACACATTTCAAAATACTAAAAGAGCAAATACTAGTATTGATAAAACTAATTTATTGATTTGAAAGAAAAGGACTGATTGTGCATTAACCTTTGAAGACATAAATATATCATAATTTATCATAGATGTTGACGGGAACAGATTTCAAATTTTACTCCAGGATTTTTTTATCATATAAAGTGATATTTCTTTCCAATGTTCGACTGTCGATACTTAAGAGGTAATTTTGTGGTTGCAGCTGTAAATGTTCTTAAGAGTAATATTTGTACGACATTTGTTCAAACAAGCTTTAATTGATATATATATATAATGTGCAATAATTGTACCGACAAAAATTAACACTTGCAGCGAAAAAAAAACGAAATTATAATTGAAAATGCGAAGCAGGGGTTCTTGAATTAATCTATAGAGTACAATATTGAAGACATAAATGATTATTTCATAAAATAAAACTAAGGACTTATGATATGATTTCAAATGACTATAGTAGAGGATGTGAACAATTACAGGTCACCGTACGGCCTTAAACCAGGCGCAAAACTGATTCCTTATAGTTAGTATAGACAAAGCCAAAGGATAACAAAATCTGATACAATTCAAAAGAGAAAAACACCAGCCTAGTTAATACTTACACATTAAAAGAAAAACAATTATGGCAGACTTCAACCAACTACAACTGGATAGCTCCTGAAGTTATTTTATTAGACTATCACTTGATTATTTATTGATAACTGTATTTCATCTTGATAAATGCACTTTAACGGATTTGTTTAACATTTTTGACGATTCATTTATCAGGTTTGATAAAATATCATATAGTCATGTTATCTGAGCGCTAAGAACTCATTAACGCATATGAAATCGGTTGTTTACTGTAAAGGAGAGTAATAAATATAACCTGAATAAAGCATGTTTTCATTTCCTGTACATGCTACCGTTGGTGCTAGTTTCTATGTTAGTTCTTTAATAAAATGATTCACTAACAGAATGAAATGGAAAGGTATCAGATATCATATCGGAATAACAAGTACACGTACTGAAATTAAGTTTTCTAGTTGACGAAAAGGACAATAACTAATTGAATTAATGTATTAAAGAGGTGGTTTATTTAATGATGCGTTGTTTATGCTTTGTGCTTAAGGTTTCAACATATTTTGAGTGGATATTTTTATTATTTCAAAATACTTAATTTATATTTTGATAAAATTTATTGAAAGTTTTCCTCACTTACAACTACACTATCTACGTGTGAGCTCATCAACAAAATATCGCTTGCTGTTGAAGTGTCTATTACAAGATGCGGGTGAATAGATTTTACGAACTCACCGGAGTTTAAGGATTATTCAATCTACTCACGAGTATGAATGCTGTTTCATTTGTGCAATTATGTTTCTTGATGGATTGGGTGATTAACCTTGATTATGAGCGTATAAATTCGAAACTTGATAATGTATATGCGATTTAAACAAACAAAAATGTTGTTTTCAAATTACCCTTGCAGGCTTTGATCGGCTGGTTAATATACAGTATTAAATGGTGTAACTTCTCACTTACACCATACACCATTACACATACATCATTCCCTTCTTCTAGTACTGTCCCGTTTGAACAATACACGATTCGAATCATTAAAAATTCCAAAAGTGTAACCTGTTTTAGAAAATTTCCAAATATTTTTTTTAAAACGAACTGAAAATTAAAAACCATCTAACATTCCTCTTGCACCATACACTGTCCCCATGCACCCTGCGCCATACACCATTCAAAATGGCAACAGACTCAAAAATACCATACACCATTTAAACATACCAGTTATTTGGGAAGTTTACACCATTCAATGGCTTATGTAGGAGACGCTTACCTTGTCGACCACCTAGTCTCGCTCCTTCTGAGTTCATGAGTTTCCCTCAGTTTTTGTTTGTTACCTTGATGTCTTCTGAATCGACTTATGAGATTTGAAAATCGGCAAAGTACTATAATGCCCTAATTTAGGCGTCTTGGAATAAATCTGTGTATAGTTCTTCATTCTGGCAACCTAAGCTATAGGCCTAGTATCTATGATATGTCTTTAAATGCTTTGAGGACAAGCAATGAAAAAGGCAGGCTAGAATCCAGGATTTAGTGCATATCGGGTGAGTTTTTGAAGAGCATGTTATGCTGACAGTTAAACCACGGTTGTTAAATTATCAGAAGATATATATACGTGGTGAATATGCTGCAGGCATTATCACTTTGCCTATTTATTGAACGTGTTTCAGAGATTAAAACATTGTGATTTTGTATTAGGCCGTGATCACATTGACCTAAACTAGGAGTGGTGTTGCTGTAATCAGTATGTAAAAGAAACTCAATTGCGTTCGCATTGATAAAAAAATTAATGTTTACATGTAGTTATCATCGGATTTTGACTATATGCATTCGATAGTAATTATAGTCACGGTGCGTGTTAAGTGTACACATAACTAGATATTCAATACTTGAATTGTATAATGAATATTAAAAAACACTCGTTTAATAAGCCTTAGTTACCCCCTATTTAGACTCAAAGCAAACATCATACACATCATTCAAGTGAAAATGTCTTCCCTCATTGAGTTTGGAGGCGGGAATATGGCAGCAGAACCATGTGCAGAAAAAAATTAATAGTTTGTGCAGGAAATGCCGGCACGGGCGGACAAAGCAGTCAGCTGCAAATAAAGGATAAAGGGAATAAATAGGACTGCAAAAGTCAGGATACCCATTTTAACAACAATATATATATAAATTGCTATTCAATGGTAACAAGAACAACAAATGAAGAAGACTGGCACCCAAAACATGCCCCCTATTTATCAATATTTTGGAAATTGATTAGGCTGGAGAGACTTAAGCAAATACTCTTCATTTGAAAGTCTAAAATTTTCGCGGACATAAGTTTCAATCAATGTTTCATTGACAGCGGTTTCTCATTCAGTTCATTCCTTTCTCTTTTCTTACTTCTTCCAGGTGAAATGCCATGCAAAAGAAACATAAAAGTTAAAATGGCAGTTAATCCGCGTTGCTCAAATATATTGAACATTTAAATCCTTCTTTTTCGCCTATGGGTACCTCTATAGTTATACTGTAGCCGCCTGTGTTTTATATAACTTAATTGTGACATCCTTAGATCTCTCTAATTACTCCAAATTAGGAGAACTGTTTAAATAATTGCTACAGAGTCTATTCATGTTCCGTCGTTACTTTGCAAAGGTTAGTTAATGGAACGGCATATACTATGAAATTTAGTGCGAGGGGCTTTGGACTCGTTGTATCTTTTTAACAAACCAATACTTATCTATTGTATCTCCTTAATATATTAAACTTATTTTTGATTCAAAAATTTTGAAATTAAATCCCGAATTTTAGAGTAATAAGTCTTTCTTACTTTTCCGTGAAGTGCATCCTGAAATGTTTTCGTTCATTTTTGTATCTTGTATTTCTGTTTTCTTCGGTTTATGGTATTTGATTGCCTCTTTGATATCATCTGTTTGATAACTATCGACGAAATTTCATAAGCGTTAACTGATGCATATGAGTTAAACTAAATTCTTATTTGACGTTCTTCTTTCGCTTAGGAAACAAAGCCAACCTTCTAATTCCAACTTGATTGACGTCACAATTGAAATCGCAACGTCAGTTGTATTTTGATCAAAATGGACATTTGTGTTGGTGTTGCTTGCTAGGAAATTGAATAAAATCCTTATAAAAGTAAGTTTACACGTATATGTTCATTTTTATCGTGAAATGGTTAATTTTCTGTAACGTTTTGGTTTTATCAAATCAAAGTGGCTGCCTTTCGAACATGTATTATAGGTCCGCTTCGAAGCACAAAAGTTCTAAAACTTATCAGAATCGAAATAATTCTATCATGCCATGCTCTATGCTCATTTTTACATGGATAGGCATTATATTTGTCAAATTTTTCACCTTGCTTACGCTCGGTATAAAGATATTGACAAATATAAGGCCCATCCATGTTAAAATGAGTATAGAGCATGACATAAAAAATAAATTCTTAAATAGGAATGCGTACAGAGATTCAAAAATGAAAGGAAAGAAGGGTTTTTAAATCACTAATAAATGACAGAAATGAGCATTTAGCAAAAGAATTTATTTTCCCATTTATCAAACTCATTTCTATAGTAGATCTAAATATTATTGAATCGTATAGAAAATCAGATAAGGAATCACAGAAATGTACAGTTTATTGCATTCGAAGTGTTATTTTTTAAGGATTGACGTTCATAAAGAAACCCTAGAGATTTTTTTGTAACGTACGTCTTCTTTAATGGTGTTTTAGTCTGGAAGAAAATAGTCATTTGATTAGTTGAATTTGGGTTTATGAACTAGCTTTGAGCAAAGGCGAGTACTCTTGCATCTGTACTTTGTGGATTTTGTCTTTTTCTTGTTTTTGTTTTTGTTTTTTTTTTTGTCTTAGTTCCGATCTGATGAATCAAGCCCTTTCCAATTGATTTTTACAGTTTGTTCTTATGTTGTGCTGGTTCACCACTGTCCTCGGATAGGGGAAGTTAAGTGCCCAAAAATATATTAAACGGTGACGTATTCTTTAGTTGCCTCTCCAACGCCAGGAACCTGTAATCCTCTGGCTATCGTTTGTTTTTGTCTGTCATTTTTGTTGTAGTGTGAAAACATATATATATACAACAATTTGTTTTCTCTTTTTCTTTGTTTCACATTTTGTCACTCGTGTGCCTTTTATAGTTTACTATACGGTATGGGTTTACTTCATTGTTGATAACCATTTGGTGACATAAAATTTTTCACATTTTTTATCTTTACGGAAGTTGTTAAATTAGCAATCATGCCACATATCTTATATATATATATATATTTATTTATTTTTTAAGCATCCATACTGACAAGCAGAAATGAATAACTTTATTGAAATTGTGAGCATTTTTCTAGTTGTACAGGACCAATACAGTAACATAAGAGTACATTTCTGCACCAAAGCTACAACATCTGGCAGTGAGAGTGACTGGCCTGCTGGGAACTATTGCATCTTGAAATACACCACATGTCCAACAGGTAGTCAAATGGAATACATTTAGCAATACAGCATGCACTTTATTACAATTTTATAAAGTAGATCACTAACAAAACTAAAAAAAAGAATATATAATGCAATGATAAGTTGTATTCTGATAAACGCTACATGAGGATACATTGATAAAGAAATCTAAAAGATACATGTACCTAGCAAAAATTATAAGGTCACCTTTCAGTTTTCATTATTTTCATAAATACCTACACCAGTGACCTACACTTATATGCATTGTTTAAATAGAAATATGTACCGAAGACATTAGTTTGACATTATGAGTGACGTGTATGTTCATTCCGTCAGGAAGTTTTACGAGTGCAATCATGAAGTAGTAGACTGTTATGGAATATCTTTGTCACAGATTACCACAGATAAGCTCCAATTATCGTGGTATTCTCCAGTTCTCTTTCCACAGGTTTACAACAGTATGAGACTAACACTTTTTTTTTTATAATACTCACAATGAGCAACTCGGCGGGTGTCATATAGGGAGCAGGATATGCTTACCATTTGCGGGTACCAGATATCGACCCCGGTTTTTGGTGAGATTTGTGTTGATCAGTTTTACGTTTTTATGTAGTGTTCTTTAGACAGTAAAAGTTGTTTGTTTTACGTCGTTTTCCGGGTTTTTTCAACGATTTTGTCTCTCTTCGACAGGATTTTTTATTCTCCTTTTGGTATTTTCCGCCTCTTAAGTTCAATCAAATTTTCAAATTTGATTACAATTACTTAATCATAGAATGTGCAAATTTATTTTACTCTAAATTTTATAAGTCATCATTCATTTATAAGGTAAGCAATTTAATGTATGACCTGAAAGAAAGTAGCAGCTGGTAGGAAAGCAACACAAACAATCTGAACATTCCTGTTTCACTAAAACAACTTAAAGATATGGACCTTTTTGCCAGAAATTCTAAACAAAATAAAGAATATCCAGTTATTATTCGGCGAAACAACAAAATATGAAAACAAAACGTTATTAGTTTTATGTGTCCGAAGCGCTTTTCTGGGTTTACCGTCATCAGGAACGCTCAACACCGTGTTTTTGTAAGTCAAGGATAAATAAGAACCGAAACAGTTGAAGGGCTATATGATCAAAAAGCACCTACAAAAATAGCCTAATCAAACTAACCTGTTCCTTGACATCTTCCTACTACCAAACAAACAAATCTCCAAAATGTGGAATGTGATTTGTTTTTCACAAAATCTCGCTACCTCCGCAACCGTTGTTATCCGTAAAGTTAAAAATAAAAATAAAAAACTGTAATACGACAGTACCAATTTATATAAGCATGTAGTATTCATGAAATAAATAGTTCCAACCTTTGTACTATGTAAATATATATAGATTCTACCACTGCATCGAGTGTGATACGATATTTATCCACTCGAGACAGTTAAATTTTCAAATTTAAAACGCGAGGCTTGCCCGAGCGTTTTAAATATTTAAAATTTAACTGTCGAGTGGATAAATATCGTATTACAGATTTGATGGTGGAATCTGTTCTCTAATGATTTTCAAACAATATGCAGGCAAACTTATTCCTTCTTTTCGAATGATCTGCAAAAGATGTGTTCTTTCTATGTGACGTCATCAGGCATGGTCGCCTTTTTCATGCCGTCACAATAGGAAATTCAGAGGAAAGTAAGAAAATTCGACGTAATAATCGGATTTTAACCAATGATGAACTGAGATCAAACGAACCACACGTTGATTAAATTTTGTTTATACAATGGGTGCAGAAAGGATAGATTCACGAAGAATTAGAGAAATATATATATATATATATATAGATAGATAGATAGATATTTAAAAGGAACTTTGTTTTAAAGGCTTTACGGAGGGTTATATATCATGGGACGATGAAGACACTCAGAATGCCAACGAGAAATCTGGGACAGTACCATCGGGAGTATATAATACAGACACACTTATATACTACTGTTGTAGGTAAATATGAAGTACAGGCTCTAAGACTTGTTTACTACGGCTGTAATTAGATATAAAAACAAACATCGTTATAATGGTTAATTGCCTTTTCTTTATTGATTTATATTGAACATATTTTGTTACCTTTTTGATAATCCACTGATCGAGATTTAAAAGGAAGTGTTGAAATCTCAAAAATCTAGAAAAACTCTGCATCATGTTCATATGCCTCGGAATGTTCAGTGACTATTTCTAGATATGTATCAATGTCTATTGTCTTTTACAAACTTTTGTGTTGATGGAAGATATTATCTGTTCAATTTATTCGATACTTTCCGTGACTTAAAATATTACGCAAAATCTTATCATTCATTTATGACGGTACTCTATGAAATCTATTTGAAGTAAAGCGGTCAATAGTGTTGTGTACGACGACATAATTCCTCCCCAGAAGACGAGATATCTTTAGCTTGTTTTCAGTAACTACGAATATTGTTCCATTGGGTAGTATTTAGAATTCTTTTACGTGTACATATGCTTTTGTTGGCTGCAATGTTGATATTATATATATATAATTGCTTTTTATCTATGTGTTACGCCATTCTGAATGACTTGTTATTTCACTGATCAAAATTGACATTAGGTACTCACAACAATTCTTTTAACGCCAACACATGTTGATTGCCTGCTGCAATGCAACAGCATTGTCGGTGTTTTTTTCTCTTAACCAGTTATATATTTGTATATGTGTTTGTCCCTTACAGAATGTAATGTAATTGGCAGATCTTCGTAATCTCGTACAAAATAATATAAACTTATAAAACTCTGATAAGTAGGAAGATAATTCAGATTTTTAAAGAGAGATATGATAGGACCACATGTTAGCCCTTGAATTCACAAATCAAAAATTATTATACATTTATCAAATAATATCGTTCATATATTTCAACAAGACACTTGTCTTTTAGATACGTACATATATTTTTGAACCGTGTCTACCTTATGACTTCAAGCGTTTTTCAATATAATGCAAAACTCAAAAATCTGCAGAAATATTCGTTTTTAGATCTTTTCATTGAAATTTATGAAGGGAAAAAAGGATTTGTTATTTTTGCAATTCCAGGGTACCAGATAGTTACTTTCATCGTACCTTCTTTTTTTCTATTATTATAGATCACAATAGGGAATAAAAAATGTTTATAACTTCAAGAATGTTAAACAAAATTAATGTCTATATATATTTTACCTAAACTCTAGTCGATATGTAATTCGTGACATAAACTAAAATTTGAATGACATCATGTTAATAGATATAGAAAGATGTGGTGTGAGTGCCAATGAGACAACTCTCCATCCAAATAACAATTTATAAAAGTAAACCATTATAGGTCAATGTACGGCCTTCAACACGGAGCCTTGGCTCACACCGAACAACAAGCTATAAAGGGCCCCAAAATTACTAGTGTAAAACCATTCAAACGGGAAAACCAACAGTCTAGTCTATAAAAAAACGAGAAACGAGAAACGAGAAACACGTATAAATTACATAAACAAACGACAACTACTGTACATCAGATTCCTGACTTAGGACAGGTGCAAACATTTGCAGCGGAATTAAACGTTTTAATGGTACCAAACCTTCTCCCTTTTTCTGAAACAATAGTATAACATCACAACATAGAAAAACACACGATAAAATATCAATTGCAAGGCTTAACTCAATCAAAAAACGTAAATTAACACACTATGAACGAAGACTGGAATGCTGCTGTAAGTCTTATCGTTTAGATATAAGGGTCACTTTTAATACAGTGCAGAATTTTGCAAAAGTGTTATTAGAAAAATCAAGATTCTATCTTGAACAAAATACAACACATCCCTACAAAAAATACTACCAATGAGAATGATACCTAAAAATCTATTTACATTGTAATTAATTCAAATATTTTTTTTAATTCATAAAGCAATAAAAAAAAATTAACATTGAACATATTTACTTAAATCTATGGAGATCGTTTTGATTATGAAACTTGCAGCGTAATTATTTTTTAATCATCTTATTTTTGTCTTAAAGAAATGATGGTAGTGATGTCGCAGAAATTAGACTACCGATTGGTAATCCGTTTTACCTTTTACGGTACACTGGATTATGTCAGAAAGTAAAATCCATGTCTATGTCAGAAGAAACCATCACATGGGAATGTCAGGATGGCGGGGTTAAAAATGTTGGAGTCGTCAAACCATATGAAGATGGCTTTGCTGAAAATATCAAACTTCATTTCTGTTATTATAATTAGTTGTTGTTAATATAGGCGACTTTCAGTTTATGATAAAATGCCAGAGACATTACAAAAGTAACATTTTATATATAAAAAAGTTGTAAAAGATAATTTTGTTATATAAAGTCTGTACAAAAATTGTTCAAAGCAGTTATTGATTTTATTGGTATTGTTTATAATTTCAGCGTTCAATACAGTATATGTTAAAGCTACTTTGACATTTATAAACAGATAATTATATACTGTGTTTCCCCTAACAAAAATGCCCGTGTTAACACAGTGGTTGTTATGGAAAAAGATCAGAACACAATAAAGTTTGCAAAGTTCTTTTAAATATTCAATTTCTTTTGGTCAGTTGCTTTAGTTTAAGACCCGTAGGACCCAGTACATAGCAATTACACGTGTAACAAATCCTTCAGGTTAAAAATCAGTGAATGAAGGTTTAAACCAAGAATTAACTGAATGTTCGTAATAAATCCTTTTATTATTATTATTATTATTATTATTATTATTATTATTATTATTATTATTTGTGGTATTTCTCATTTTAACCGCCAGTTTCAACAAAATGGTTGAATGTAAAGAGTGTTGTTTGGTAAACTATTAAATACGCAAAAATAGTCAACTTAAGTGTAGTGTATTGATGTGTTTCCATGGTAACACCTGATCTAAACGAGACACGGAAGATACCAAAGTAATATTCAATCTCATAAGTCGAAAACAAACTGACAACGCCATGGCAAAAACGAAAAACCAAAAGATAAACAACAGTCTACAAAACACAACATAAAAAACTTAAGATGGAGTAACATGAACCCCTAGAAAAATCGGGGTGATCCGGAAGTGTACGCAGATTCTGATTCCCATGTGACATCCGTCTTGTTGCTTAGGTAAATTTTCGGTGATGTTCCATTCGATACAAACCATCTACAGTGTAACCATCATCTTAACTGATTCTTCATACTGGTATTTGATTGTATGAGTTTGTGACCGCATATTTTTTAAAGTTATTAAAGATACTGGGCTTATAGATAAGAGACAATAGTATTTTACCGATATTACAATCCCAATAATCTATTATTAACAAATAAATCAAAGTAAAAAAACTGAGGGAATTTCATGAACTTCAAAAGGAGCGAGATCAGGTGATGTCGTCGACTGAGTAAACATCTTCTGCTATACATGTAGCATCATACTTGTGAATCAGACGACTATATATTCTGGAATGTAAATGGCTATGACTGCGAAAACCTGTCATCAATGAGTTGAGACACAAACACATTACATCAGTCAACCAATTCCTGATGGTGACCATACAAGTTATATAGTGCCGATTACTGCTTGTTCAGTTTTTGTGCCAGAAGCACAACATTGTTAATGAAGTTATTAAGTAGGTGCGAAGTTAGTCTTGTGATTCTTTTTAATTTTGGTTCATTTGTATGTTTTGGAGTTTAGTGTGTCGACCACTTCGCTGAAACTAGTATACACAGGTAAAATAGCTACTGACGTATCACGGACGTACTACACAATACGTCCGTAAAACATCCGTTATATGGACGTTTAACGGAGAAATAGTACCACGTCCGTAAAACGGATCTTCCGTATTAAGCTAGGTTCACACTGCCGATCAGATTAACTCGATCAAGCCCGATCAAGACAGATTAAGCGATGGGGAAACTGGTCTTACTCGTTTAAGGTAGCAATAAACAGTTAGGAAAAATATTAAAATTTTCCTCATAAATTTTACCATCCCTTTTCATTGCCTTCTTGCAATATTAAGCTTACTGTTTGTGTCATATATGTGCATATGTATGTAATCAGAATCTTTCATAGATTTCATATCCAGTATATAAAATGGTAAAATTAAATTTCTTTTGGTGTATCCATGGCAACAATCTGCATTTTTGTTATAAAATATAGCAAAAGGGGAAAAGATGTCACATATTTCCCCAAAATTTGACCAAAAGTAGAATTTCAATCACTTCAAGTAATACCTTTTCTGAAACTGTTTACATATATCTTTCAATAAATCCAATGAAAATCATATGTCTTTCATCTCATTTTTTTGTAAAATTGCGTCAAAATCTTCGTGTAGAAAAAAAGTGTTTGTAAACATTACATTAATTTCTGGACCGATGACCGGTCTAGCTATGAAAATACGGAGAGTCAAACAGAAAATAGCCCATAAAACATGTAAAGAATAATCTTGATGTTCTTATAAACCACCTTTGAAGGCTAAATTAGTACTCAGCTGTCTAAAAATGAATTTTATTACACAATAACTTTCATATTTGAAAAATCCACCGGGGCCAAAATGCGAAACCAAACTCCTAACTGTGTATTGCTACCTAAGTACAATGTTCGGGTGGTCTACATTGCTCGTCATCGCTCTGACCTTCTATCCGACAATTTTTGACATGTCAAAAAGTTCGAGTAGGGATCGCGAAGCCAATCACTCGATAAGAGATCGGGAATTCGTCGAGTAGCGGTCGAATTGATCGGGAAAGGATCGGGTAGGGATCGAGTTGGTCGGAATACATATATTTAATCGATCAGTACTCGATCATCTCGACTAAAATCCGATCGCTTCCCGACCAACACCATCCTATTTCATCTGTGGTTTAGATTACCTCGACCATTGCCCGATCGCTTCACGATCACTGCGACTACTATTGTTTTTGATCCCAGACCAACTCGACCCATACCCGATCTCTACACGACCAAATTCGACCACTTTTCGATCTCTACGCGGTCATACACGAGTACACATGACTACTACAATATTCTATAAAAGGGTGTGCAGGTCTGATCAACTCTCATAACTTGCTATGGTGATCTCAGGTGATTCGGAAGAGTAAGCAGATCCTATACTACACGTTGCATCCGTCGTATTGCTTAACATACGCACCAATCGTGACAAGTCTCATTTGGGGTGTAATTTTCAAGAAAAGAAGAGTAAATATAGATCAGAAAATACAAACGGTTCCAATTATTATTATTATTATTATTATTATTATTTTAAGGATTTCCTTAACTCCTCTAAGGATCTCCATATAAACGTGCAATCAAGAAACTACATTTTTTTTAAAGCTCAGAAGAAGGCAAAACATATACCAAAGCTAAAGTTAAACTTTGAACAAAACAAAACATAATTATCTTTATTTTATCTTGGTAATTTTATAACACATGAGAACAAGATGTTATACTAAATTAACTGCATCGACGGTTTCACGGTGAAATAACAAGTAACTGTATTATTACACTGCTGAACTAAATAAATACTCTCTTGCCACTCAACTGATTCAGAACCTGCTGGTGAATTGAAAAAGTGCTTAAGATAATTTCTTTGACGGACCCTAGCGGATATTACATCATTCCTTCCATGGGTATGATCACCATCTGCCATCTGCCTTCCCTGACGCCTTTCACCAGGTTGTAGTTGATTGTGCTCATCCTCATGGTCGATGGCCTGGCGTTAGATAGAAGGATTCCAATTTCTGTGAAGATTCTGCTGTGTAATACATGCGAGAATTATGGATCAGTGGTCTCTGGAGACTAATTCAAGCAGCCAATCAGGCCTTGAAACCGCATGGCAAGGATACTAAATAAAGGCAACGGTAGTATACCGCTGTTAAAAAGTCATAAATCGAATAAGAGAAACAAATCCGGGTTACAAACTAAAACCGAGGGAAACACATCAACTATAAGAGGAAAACAACGGAACAACAGAAACACTAAACTGCAAAAAAACAAACACCAAATGCCAACATACATACAAACGGACTATTTGATAACAACTGCCATATTCCTAACTTGGTACAGGACATTTTAAGAAAAAATGGTAGGTTGAACCTGGTTTTATTTTTTTCGTGACAGGAATACAGTACAAATAAATGCAAGAACACTCAGCACAGAAAAATGCAAAAATAAATAATACAATAGTACATTACAACATGTAAACCACAGAATAAAAACAAAGACGTATTTTTGTGACGTGTATATTATCTTGAAATTCATACAATTATATGGAATGAGATCCAAACATTCACAATTATTTTCACAATACTAGTCCAAATAATTATCATGATTATGACGGTCTTGAAAGTCTATCTTAATTTAATGCTGTGACGATCATATTTTTTTGGACTAACACAATACTTTATCTATAGAAAATAGAAATTAACTCGACTATACTGACAAATTACACATATGTGAAATGTACCGAAAATACAGAATTCAAACCATAAACGATAATATATAACACAATATCCAACCGTGATTACAAAAGAAACATCATAACTAAATACATAAACGTTGGATGTATAAATACCAAGCCACGTCGTATAGCAATGCGAATTCACACTCGGCAAAACAGTCATATTCGGGAATAGGTCACGTTCGGTACTTAAGGTGGCTCGGCCCTTTAACAGTGCGCAGTTTTAACGCATGTTTCTAACGACGAGCACCTTGGAAACGATCGCTTTGAGGGTCTTCTCAAATGTAGTGTTGACGACATTGGAACGCGGACGTGTCTGAGAGCACCCTTTCCCGATGTCAACAAACGATGCAAAACTTTCTTCAAAAAGGAAATACGGTCAGAAATACAGAGTGGTTTGTTCATTTTCACATAAAAGGACATAAATATACATGATATGAGCATACGATTAAAAAAGAAATTATAAATATTGACATGTACGACGGTATCTGGTGCGTTCGCTTCGAAAACACATTCTCACCCTACACGTTCGATCCTTAATTGGGTCCGTTCGCACCCTATTTTCATTTAAATACCGGTTGAATTAAAAGATGTCTTTTAGATGTATATATGAATATATTTTGTCAATGACGCAATGTTTAACCGTAAACAAAGGATAGCGATGTAAACAACTGCATGTCACCGTACGGCTTTAAAAAACAAGTAAAACCCATATAGTATGCTATAGTATTAAAAGGCATCGGGGTTCATCTGCACGCTATCCGTTTGGCGTATTATAAAATTTGTTACTGCCATAAATCTCTTTTTACTTGAAATATCTTCATTTCCAAGTATTGGTAGGATTTTATTCCGGAGTATGTGAAATATTTTCTCACTGCAAAATGTTGATAATAGTTTTGAACTATGACAATTTTCAAGCAAAGACTAAATACATGACAGTCACACCTAACATTTTATTTAAAGATTTATATACTTTATCAACTCATGGGCACAAAATATCTAACAAATTTTCTCGTATCATAATTCTATGAATTCCGGAACTCTAGTCCTTTAACATAAGACCTCGGGGTCAATGTTTTCTATTTAGATATTTTCCTTTTACTTATTTTGCTATTTTGTTAATTTTCTATTTTCTGTTTTATCTATCAATATGCCAACCGAGTTCGTATTAAAAAAAAAGGAAACATAAGCGTAAAATTTAAATAATTCAATAAGAATGTGTTATTATAATAGACTACCGGAACTCGAGCAAAATATTTTGTTTTACGCAGAAAAAAAACCCCCGACACTTCAATTATTTGCTGTTTTCCACCTTTGATCATGTAGATGAAAATTGGTCAATAGTAACCTGGACCTAGAATTCCGACCTACATTGTATATCGGTCTATGCTATTATCCCTCAATACCGCATGCTTTGCGGAGAAGCGCAATATATTTGGTCTGACCAAGTCGGGATTTAGCGTATTACACCCGAAGTCTACCGGGCAGTTTCAAACACTTCCATCTAAAGACTTTATGTATAAACAAAATCTATACTACTTACTAGGTTCAGGAAAAGTTGGGATTGTAATTTTAAAACTCGGCCCAATACACAGGGACGCTATATATATATATTAGTCGGTGATATTGGCACACTTTAACTTCTGTCTTAATTTTTGACATGCGTTTTTTTAAAGGGAAGCTAATAACATGAATAAGGAATGTTCTTGATTTAAAAAAATGAAATTGAGTGTGTCATTGCGGCAAAAAATATGAATGACAATTTTCTTAATGATGTGTGGACATGTGTTTGACCCACCTGCTGCAAAGAAAAGTAATTATCGATCTATGATGATAATAAGAAAGGCAGTGGCTATTTTGCCAGCACCGCTAAAAGTGAATTTGTTATTTTGTAGGTTCTTTGTAAAGAGTGAAATTTAATATTTTATTTACTTTTGAAAGTACTATGAAAAATTATGTGCACTGTCAACATAAAATAAAAATAATTACTGATTTATCAGTAGTT
Source organism: Mytilus coruscus (assembly GCA_017311375.1). Taxonomy (NCBI): domain Eukaryota; kingdom Metazoa; phylum Mollusca; class Bivalvia; order Mytilida; family Mytilidae; genus Mytilus; species Mytilus coruscus. The sequence goes on along the minus strand of CM029603.1, from coordinate 27,703,834 downwards.
ATTAAAATAAGAAAACTGCTAACAATATTTGAGACGCATGTAATCGTTTGAGAACGTAACATTTATCAGTCAAAGTATAAATAACTATTAAGAATTTGTAACAAGAAAAAAAACAAAATAAAAATATTGAGCATCCATTTGTTGCAATGAAATCATATCTAAACATGTAGTTGAAATTATTTCTAAAATCAGTCAGTGACAGTCTAATACTACATATATGCATAAGAATAAAATCTCAGATTTGTTAACTGTGTGTTATCAAAAGTAAAAAATCTCATTGCAGTATAAATTTAATAAAACATTATACAATATAACAAAGTCAATCACATAGCTTAAACTTGCTTTTGGAATAATAGTTATTTATTTGCGTTGCATATGTGTAAACAAAATAGTTTTTAACTTGGCTTCCGCTTACCTAATGCCAACAAAATAACATATTTTCTATTTTTCCAGCATGAGTTGCAAATTCACTGTATTGCTGTTGCCGGTAAAATAGCCATTTCTATAGAAATTGAAGGCTTGAATTAAGATATTTTAATCAGAGCCGGCAAAATAGCCACTGCCAATGAGAAAAAAAATGATATTTTTTTAACTGGACTTTTAAATTTGAACTTTGGTTGATAGTTGTTTCATTGGCAATCATACCACATCTCCTTATTTTTATATCGTAGTGTTAACATGGGTATAGAAATAAGACTTTCCTAATCCGACAGATAACCATTGCTTAGACAGGGAGTTCATACAGCTGGATGTATAAATACGCAGCCTCGTAGGGTAAAAAGGGGGAATTTTGGCCATACCCAACATAGATTGTCCATTCATTTTCCAGTAGCAGTCCATATATCTAGCCCTCCTACTTTGCAGAACCTTCATATGGTACTTATCATCCATATGTTCTCATCCGTATTATGCTTGAAATATTTGCCAGTGAACGTTCAGCAAGCACAAATTAAACTGTTATTTTGTGTGCAACTATATACAAAAGAACGTCATTTCTGGTCCTTTTATCATACTAGTAGTTGATTACGCGGTATGGGTTTTGGTCATTGCTGAAGGCCGTACCTGGTGGAGAGTTGCATCATTACCAGTTATACCACATCTTCCTAATTTTTTTTTATATTTCATGGTGAAAAGTTTTATTTGAGGGTCACCTTAGACCTTGAATATCGCAGTTGTAATATATCTGAAAGACCAACGTTAACTTGATGTACCAAATTTGAAAATGGTGAGTAGACAGATTTGTTGGGATTACAGCGATATTGATTTCAACCACGATAGCTGTGAACACAAAATATGGAAATAAGTTTTCTTAAAAAACAATGCTTCCAAGGAAAAGGTGTGAACTATTAGGACTTGTTCCAATACAAACAAGACGTATTAGGATAGATCACATATTTTTCAAGTTGTTAAGACATATTCCTAGATACATCTGCATGTATGACAGTCACACCTTTCAGCACATTTTTTGTGTTAACAAGAGTGCACAAGCTGAAATGTCTCACCTGCTTTACTAATCATCATTGTTGATTGATTTTATGTTGATATTCCTAAAGATAAAGTTTTACTACAAGTATCAGAAAAAATTAATATTATCAATTATCAATAATCATGAAAATGAGGCCAAGGTCAGTTAAACCAAGCCAGCCTTACACAGTGGCAGATCCAGAAATTTTCATAAAGGGAGGGGGGCACTGACTGCCTAAGAGGGCCCGCTCCAGTCATGCTTCAGTGATTCCCGTGTTGTAAAATTGACGCGAGTCTTTTCATTTATGGAATTTGCACAATATTAATCACTTTAACTAGTTTGATCGGGTTCTCTTTAACTGACATAATAAACGAAATAAAGTGGAACTTAGGTGTATTCTTGAAACTTACTTTAAAGGGATATTTATCACTCAATTTACATAGTTTCATGTTCGTGTTGAAAATTCCGCCAATCTACATCTTGAACTCTTGCGCTTGAGTTATCGTTCTTTGGAAACATTAATCTCTTGACTTTTTATTATTAGAATGTATGTGCTCATTGTAAAGTTGTATATAACTATTTCTGAATTGCATGATAAGGTAATATTCTATGATGAAACTTAAAGACCTTATTATTGTTTTACTTTGTTTTCACGGCTATTAATTCCGCGAAACAATTTGCATAGCGGGAAACGGGCGTGATTTATGTTGTCAATCAACGGAGGAAAAACAAAACGGTAAGCAAGTTTAAATTGCCCAGAGCTCGGACGTGAAACTTTGAGCTCCTCACCTTTAGAAATTTGGGTTAAATATTGGATAAAGAATTAATATAAGGTTAATAGTTTTAGTAAATAATTATTGCCTATATTCTTATATATTTTAAGTCATAAAGCGATGAAGTTCGCGACTTGGAAATAACGGAATCTAGGTGTTTTACATTGAAAGTTATTTTAGAGTCCGGGGATTTGTCCTTAGCTAAAATTGTTGTTTCTGTTATTTATATGTAATTAATATTTAATACCGGGTTGGGTAAAATTCACCGTTTTGTTTTCCTCCGTTGATTGACAACATAAATCACGCCCGTTTCCCGCTATGCAAATTGTTTCGCGGAATTAATAGCCGTGAAAACAAAGTAAAACAATAATAAGGTCTTTAAGTTTCATCATAGAATATTACCTTATCATGCAATTCAGAAATAGTTATATACAACTTTACAATGAGCACATACATTCTAATAATAAAAGTCAAGAGATTAATGTTTCCAAAGAACGATAACTCAAGCGCAAGAGTTCAAGATGTAGATTGGCGGAATTTTCAACACGAACATGAAACTATGTAAATTGAGTGATAAATATCCCTTTAAAGTAAGTTTCAATTATACACCTAAGTTCCACTTTATTTCGTTTATTATGTCAGTTAAAGAGAACCCGATCAAACTAGTTAAAGTGATTAATATTGTGCAAATTCCATAAATGAAAAGACTCGCGTCAATTTTACAACACACTATATAAGCAACAAAATTTTTCCTACAAAGGGGGCACCATGGGCCTCCCCTAAATCCACCTCTGTTACAATCATTCCTTAAATCAAATATTTTGAAACATATAGTATGCAAGAAACAGACAAAACCATGAAAATGAGGCTAAGTTCAGATAAACCCTGCAAGACAGGCATATTTGTTTTCATTCATTATTTTGTACATATATCAGGCTGTTAGTTTTCTCATAAGAATTGTTTTACATTTGTCATTTCGAGGCCTTTTATATTGGACTATGCAGTATAGGTTTTACTCATTGTTGAAGGCCATAATCCATATGGTGACCTTTAGTTGTTTATTTTTGTGTCATCTGGTCTCTTGTGGAGAGTTGTCTCATTTACAATCATACCACATCTTCTTATTTAATATTTGAATACATTCATTTAATAATCATTCCATACACAAAATATAGTTGACTTATTGATTACACAATGTAGCATATTAAAGAGGACTTACCATGGACTAATGAACCATGAAAATGTGGTCAATGACAACTGCCAGACAGACATGTACTCCTTACATTTGTGAATCATTGCATACATCAAATATAGTTTATCTACTTCTTTTAGTACTAGAAAAACCGACAAAAACACAAAAACTTGACATTGACAAATGACCAATTGCTAACAGTATCTGATTAACAACCTATAATGGTTTACTTTTATAAATTTTGACTTGGATGGAGAGTTGTCTCATTGGCACTCATACCACATCTTCTTACATGTATATCTAATCAGGTAACTCTAACCTTGATCACTGATCCATGAAATGAGGTTGAAATCTTTGTTGCAATCTCTATCAATTTGGGTGCATATCTAATTTTACAAAACCATATTTATCTGATTTCAGTAATCTTGATCATTGTGATAGGTAATGAGGTTGTCAGTTAGTGAGACACAAGTTTTTCCAGACAATATATAATTTGTTCGATTGTTTTGTTTGCTTGCTGTCTCATTGAACACAACTATATATTCTATTTCTCCTTTTATCCCAAAAATATAACTTTTGAAATAGAAAATGAAAAGCATATGGATGGACAAAAAATGCCAAATGATGTAAAATAATTCAAGTGACCATATGGGTCAAGGGTTGGTGAGGTAAAAGATGAGGGAAAGGTATGTGCATTTACCACAACTGTCACTTGGTATTATGATTTCCGAAATCTACAAATCTCATTAGTTACATTCTGTATTAAAGACAACTGCATATATTGCAGTTTGCATATCATGAATCATGTTTGCAGCAAAATTCACTCAAGCAGCAAAAATAAATTTAAACAGCTCTATTAAAATTCATTTTTGAAACATTTTGATTTTATTCCTCAAATGTCTATATATGAGATCAAATTTATAAAACATTTATTAACATTGTTATTTTCAATATACTAGTAATTGTTGACATGTATACATCATGTACATGTACAATCATTAATTGATCAGCTCCATATTTTCATAATTTTTATATCAATATTCTTCTCTTCAGTGTTTTTTTTATATGACTTAATAATCTATTCATCATTGGGACATGTAGGTACATGTACAGTGGGTCCTTTTGATCTTGGATTTTTTTTCATGGATTTTGACAGCACTTAGCATATAGTTCCAAATTATAGTTTATCTTGACTTCTTAAGTGGATTCTGAACACATTGCATATAGACACCAAGTGTAGATGATCTTGGGTTCTCTCATATGGATTCTGACAGTACTTTGATTATACATGTAGTTCTGAGTATTGTTGATCTTGGCTTCTAATGTTGTTCTTAAGTTTGAGCACTTTACTTATATACAATGTAGTTCCCAATTGCAAGACAAGATGATCCTGACTTCTCATGTAAATTATGTCGGTACTTTGCCAATAGTTTCCATGTCAAGTTGAACATTCCAAGATCTTTTACAACAAATCACTACTTCCTCTTACATGTACTTGAAGCCTGAAATTAAATGTGAGTAATTCTGTCAGAAAATCAACCATGATTGACATTTAAATGCATAATGTAGTTCATATTATAAAACTAGAGGCTCCAAGGAGCCTGTGTTGCTCACCTGATATTTTGTTCACAATTGATGCATGAAATAATGCAACCATTATACTTTTGCTTTAGTTTCAGAGATATAAGCCAAAACTGCATTTTACCCTATGTTCTATTTTTAGCCATGTCAGCCATGTTGGTTGTCCAGTATAAACTTTTACTAAAAGAGTTATCTCCCTTAAATGGCCAAGTTGGAAAAATGATTCTGGAAAACACAAATATTTGGTATTTATTTAAACATTTTGAATAATGCAATAATGAATAAATCACCAAGTTTTCTTTCAATAAATAAACAGTCTAACCTATTAATTGCCTATCTGTCTCCAAATTTGCAGATTTGGGCAAAGATCAAGACCGATTGTGTACTGCGATTGTACAATCCAAGATGCTGGTATACCATGAATCTACCTTCAGGGGTCAATTGACAATTTTCATGTTGACTTATTTGTAGATCTTACTTTGCTGAACATTATTGCTGTTTACAGTTTATCGCTATCTATAATAATATTCAAGATAACCAAAAACTGCATAATTTCCTTAAATTACCAACTCAGGGGTAGCAACCCAACAGCGCGTTGTCTGATTCATCTAAAAATTTGGTGGCAGATAGATCTTAACCTAATGAACATTTTTATCCCATGTTAGATTTGCTCTAAATTTTTAGTTTCATTGATATAAGCCAGAAAATGTATTTTACCCCTATGTTCTATTTCTAGCCATGTCTGTCATGTTGAATGGCAGGCAGGGTCATCAGACACATTTTTTAAACTAGATACCTTTATGATGATTGTGGCCAAGTTTGGTTAGAATTCATTGTTCCAGGTGAGCTAAAAAATGAAGAATTTGTGGCAATCAATAATGAGCATGATGAGCAAACAAAATAAAATTACATGCACAGCAAGTATAAATAATGATTTTGTTTTTATATGTTGAATACAGATTTCTCGGGTCAACCAAATTATGTTGAGGTTACTTGTACCCTGTTTGGAATAAGGGATACACAAATTTTGTATTTAAAAATACTACGCACAAAACAATAATGAACTTTTCAACTCAAATATATGTGTTATTTGGTAAACTAAATAAGCCCTACAATGTATGTTTAAACCTAATACTTGACCTTAAGAAATTTTTTTATACCAAAGCGAGAGGGGGTAATTGTAAACAAATTATTATCAAGATGAATCCATCAATAAAATGTATTGCCTCATACTGTAGGGGTAAAATTTACAAATTAGGCCATTTATATTCCCAAGAAAACAAATAAACAATCAAACTCTTGAGGGATGGACAGGGTAAGGAACAAACATTGGAATGAGGATCAGGAAGAGGGAGTCAGGGAGCGTGAAAAGGGGGTATTGGGTCTGTTAGCTTGGTCTCAAGTGAAAATAAAAGTAACTAGTTTGGTAGAAGCTGAGGGTAGAAGTAAATCTTATGAAGATTATAAATAGAAAAGACCAGATAATTGTTTTAACAGCCTGTGCCCTTTGATCTTGTGTGTGTCACTTTATTTTTAAACAATAAAATAAACTTAATATCTTTATTTTATCATGTTATCATGGTTTATAATAGAATTATACTAACTAAAGCACAATTAAAAAAAGGAAGGGTGCAAACAGACCCAGTGTGCGAACGTGTGGGGTCACCGGTGCGAATGTAAAAGGGGGTGAACGTGAATGCGAGCTAACATGATTTTGGGTGAAAGGACCAGAATTCGAAAAGAGAGGATGAATATTCTGGGAAATATATTTGGCCAATTTTTGTATGGGAGCAAGGGGTGGAAGTGGAAGTAGGGGAAATATTTTAGATTAAAGAGAAGGAAATGGGAGTTGGGGATAAGGAGTGGAATCATGGACCCCTGTCCGAGGGCAGTTATAAAGGTACCCACATTAGACGTTAACGATAAATATTTTACTCGATTTGACCCTAACGTAGCTACGAAATAAGATTTTACAAATGACGATTAAAAACCAAGGTTCATTTGAGCCTTACGGTTGCGCAAAAGGACATTTGTGATGCTTGGCAGTAAAGGGCATTCCTACCCTGTCCATCCCTCGATATTTTTCTCCAACAGACTATACATGTTCACAACTTGCCTGTTAATGATCAAATAAACACATAAATAAGATACCAGCCATAACGATTATACATAGAACAGAAATTTAGCCATGCAAGGTTTCAGGCGCAGAGATTTTCTACAGTAGCGAGTATTTTGAGACAACCCCCCACTTTGTATTTTTCGTGATACTGATAACATTTGGTTGCCTTAAATATTAAAATCTATGTTTTCTTATGTAATGACTCTACCTGCATCGTTGTCTATTCGCCACTTTGTCTGTTATTCATGTACATGGTCGTATTCATCAGTGGTGTATGCTGATCCACAATGGCGACCCTGAAATTTCTGTTGTCCGATTATGGCGCCAATTTAGAGGGAAACAACTCGCGCCAGACAAAATTACCGTATTTCCCCAAAATAATCAAAATTTCGCTTTTTTATAACAAACAGTAATATGTTAATCACATTTATATTCAGCTATCGTCCATTGATATAATTGCAAACATTATTTTAATAAAGCCATCAATAAAGAATTCACAACAAAGTAATTATCCGAGTGCATTGAAATCAGACCTCATGGGGTAGAGGGGTTAAACAAAAGTCCGTAACTTTTTTAAAAGCCTGGTGACCCCATTTTTTTACCTTAAAATGCTCGAAAAGTTCATAGCTTTGACATATCCGTTTTTTTAAAATCTACCGGGAAATTTTACGAAAAATTGATTTAAGTAAACCAATATTTTAGCCTTAAACTGAAATTAGAAAATGCAAAATTTAGACATAAATCTGTAAATAAAAGGACTTTTAGGTCTAAAACAACCAAGAGAAACGTTTACATTTCAAATTTTAATGTTTTTCACATAATAATCATATTTACATGGTTCTAAAAGTCTTTGAATTTGATGTAGCCGTTATTGTTGAAAGGGTGTAAATGTTTGGAAATAGGGTCAAAATCGCACATTTCGCTTCCATTTGAGGGAAAACGAGCCTGGTGACCCCCTTTTTCTTTGCATTTTGGATTCAGCATAAAAGATCTACAAAATATGTGAAAATAAAAAATTCTACCGGGGTCCTTATTGGGGTGAGCCACCTTAACAGACAGACGACGTAGATGTTGAACCACAATCTAAGAAGAGGAAAAAATGTCGTTGGCTAGTTTAGACACAGACACATCGTTTAAATCAATCAATTCGTGATGGTGTCCAAAAAATAGGAGTCTTATTTTTAATCTATCCTCCTCATAACTTTGTTGGAGCAAATGCGTTTTACACCACTTGCCTTGCACGGGAAAGTCTGCAAAGTACAAAAAAACAATGTTTTATTATACAAAATGTATTCAAACGTAAGACTATTATCACAAGTTAACAAGATAACTTCGTTGTTTTTTCGCAAATTGAAATTCCGTTGTTATATTAAATCAATAGAATTCCTTATCTTTTGCATTTCATCAGTACCGGTAGAGACTAAAAGGAATACCATGATGAAAACTTGTTTTGAAAAAAAAAGAAATAAAAAATTGATACCCTAAAACAACAAAAGATATACGTTAGGATTATGATATTTTATAACTTACTTAATTTTGCTAAAGGCAGTTCCTAACTTTGTTATGAAAGACTAACCTGTAATTGAATATGCACTGTTCGTCGGAAAGGTTACGTCTGGAGTATGGCCTACATCATCCACGTTCTCAGTAGGAATGTATCATCTGCAATCATGATGTATTGGGTGTTTTTGTCATCGACGAGCAATAGTTCAGGTGACGGCGCGGTATACCGAGGTTGTTTTCTTTAATCAAAGTCCTTTATTCAGATTGGTTGAATAGTTGGGCGTCGGACGCACTTCTATTAGCACCAACACTGACCTATATGAACTTGAAGTCTGCGTCGATGAGGGCCAGTAGTATGATGAAGAACAATCTTTTGTAGTTGTAGTACAGTGTACCAGAGTTCTTTGGGCACTTTATCCTCACGTGCTAGCCATACAGTGATCTACAGGCTTGAGGAAAGTTTAACTTAGCTTGGATGTCATCGGCAATCTGTTGCCACCGTACGGGTGTGACGACGGCTGGCATCATCTCTTCTGAGTACTCATGTATTACAGCATCAAAAACTTCCAGAACAAACAAGCAAATTGTGTTTTAGCCATTCGAAATAAAGACATGAGCTCTGCATAAGAAGTGCCAGTTGCGAAATGGTGAAGGGAGACAGCCAATTTCAGTCTAGGCTCTGAGGCTTTTCTGAAATATATAAAAAAATATGAAAAAATTATAGATGTCATTCCTGCAAATATAAATGCATAAACATGTCAGCTTACCTAAAATTGGTGATCTGTTTTCTATTCTGTGTGAGATACGGTTTTTTAGCTCCCCAAACATATCAGCGTCCACTCTGAGGAAGTTTTTACAACCATTAGGGTCCTCTCTGAGCTCCTGCAACAGTCTGCCATACTACCCATACAGTGGTCGCCGTGTCAGCTAATGCCTCACCCAGATTTTATGGCGCCGTTGCTGTCTACGCCTTCTTGTTCGTTTTCTACGCTCCTGTTCAGGTTCTGTCACAGTTATGAACCTGTCTCTCTGAAACTCTAACGACCTTGCCCACAAATGCAACTGCTCTATCTACATGTAGATATTTTAAATGAATGATTTTACTCGAAGCTTCTGTGATCTACCGAATGATAACCAAAATAAATGGAGAATATATCCGTGGGACACAGATATTACCGCTTGCATATATCGTTATAAACATGAGGCGAAAGATACCAGAGGGACATTCAAACTCAGTCAAAAATAAACTGACAACGCCATGGCTAAAAAGAAAAGACCAACAGACAAACAATAGTACACAAAACACGACATAGAAAACTAAAGACTGAGACTAAAGGGATATAACTCAAGAACGGTAAAAGTGACGCCACCTAAATTCGAAATTGATCTGAGTTTTGTGGTAATAAGCATTGTGTATGTAAGTTTCATAAAATGTGGTTGAGGCCAACTTAAGTTAGAGAACGGAAACGAAAAATTCAGCAATTTTTCCATTTGTAAAGGGACATGATAACTCAAGAACGGTAAAAGTGACGCCATGCAAATTTAAACGTGATCTGTGTTCATGTGTTAATAAGCATTGTGTATAAGTTTCGTAACATTTGGTTGAGGCAAACTAAAGTTAGAGAAGGAAACTAATTTCGGGACGTACGTACAGACTGACAAGGGAAACACTTAATGCCCACTCCGCTGCGGCGGGGACATAAAAATCAGACGTTTTTATACTGAAATTGTACATACCCGACAAATTCCCGACTATTCCTATGACCCCTATACGATCAGGTCGATCTGGTCTGGTCGAGATCGGGTTGAGATCGAGTATAATTGATTTAGTCTAGCTAGGCGAGTAAACATCGTGTAGATATCGTGAATTGGTCGGGATCATCTAATAGATATTCAATTAATGGTCGGGTCGAAGTCGTGAAGAAGTCATTAAGGACTCGTAAAAGGTCGAATTGGAGTCGTGTATGGTCTGATAGCGGTAGGATAGAAGTCGTAAACAGGCCCGATCAAGAATTTGGTTACTCTTGGTCGTGAGAATTTGGGCAATCGGGATCATCGAGTTGATCTGATCGGCAGTTTGAACCTAGCTTTACAGACGTTCTAAAACAGGTTTTACGGACTTTCTCCAAACGTCCGTATTACGGCTGTATAATCATATGCTATATTTCAATTAAGAAAAACAATGCCTAATGTTTGTCTTATACATTTTCTTCTGTAACATTTAGAAACTGATAAAAAATGAATTAAAAGAAAATAATTTTTATGAGGTTTTAACTTATAACAAAGTTAAAGTTTTTGACATCACGTCATTAATTAATGGTATACTGCCCTGAAAAGGTAGCATGTACTTGTCTTTTGGGGTTTTGTGAAGGTACCATGCATTCTGCTTTGCCCTTTTCCACTGATTTGTATAGTTTGCTCTTATGTTGTACTGTTACACCACTGTCCCAAGTTAGAGTGAGGGTTTGGCGCCAGTAAACATGTTTAACCCTGCCACATTCTGTATGTGCCTGTCTCAAGTCAGGAGCTTGTAATTCAGTGGTCGTTTGTTGCTGTATAATTATCATAAGTGTTTTTCGTTCATTGTTTCGTACATAAATTAAGCCGTTAGTTTTCTCGTTTGAATTGTTTTACATTTGTCATTTCGGGGCCTTTTATAGCTGACTATGCAGTATGGGTTTTGCTCATTATTGAAGGCCGTACGGTGCCCTATAGTATTAAACTACCATGTCATTTGGTCTCTGGTGGAGAGTTGTATCATTGACAATTATACCACACCTTCTTATCTTTATGATATATATCGAGCGATATGTGTAAATCGCATGATCTTCATACGTGCTTTTCAGAGTATTTTAATATGTGTGTGACATATTGTAAATATTGTACACTCAAGATTTATGTATAAATTGTGCTTAAATCCTGATATATATATCAGTTTCACATTTGTAAGTAAACTAAAAGACATGTTTTACATACACATAAAATACTACATGTTAAATATATATGGCAAATCTCTGCATTACGTATAGAATGATATATAAAGGGCAACATACAGTCTTCATTACTAGACATGTGTCTATACAATGTGACAAGCTCTAAATTTTCACACGTCAACAAAGTTTGAATAGATTATACAGACTCAGTCGAGACGTGCCGTCAACTCCAAGTACTCCAAGTAAAAATTAAAACAAAACCTTTGATATACATGTATGACATACATTTCAAAACACCACTGACCAGGTATCTGCCCTACGACAAGGACATGAATATGTGGCTGGGTTAACTTACATTTGCAAGAAGAAAACACAAGAAATTAAGAAGTTTTGTTGTATATATCAAGTAAAGTCCAATTAATCAGAAATGAGAATTCTCTTTGCATTCAAATTGGTCACTTCCAGTTAAGACTTATTAATGAGAAATGAGAACACTTCTTACATTGGTGATTTAGGAAGAACTAATTGGTAGACCCTGTGTAATAAAAATTGCTACGTATATTTTACAGCGTATTCAAAATCTTAAAATACATTTTTGTGTTAAATGGATGTGTTGACATATGCTATATATGTTAACAATACAAATATATCATGTATATATAAGTATTAGTATCTAAACACTATCTGCTGAGTTTTCAACTTTCGATTTTATTGAAATCCTAGCAAAACATAATGATATTTCTTAAAGTTTATCATCTCTTAACAAAAACCGAGTTTTTCTCATAATTTTGACGTCAGTGAACAGTTTGGAATGTATTTATACTACCAGAGACATATAATGCTTTTTATGTCTCTGGTTATACCTTTATATAGATTTTTGTTGAAATCCAAACACAAAAGACGTTTCTCCAAATTCGTGATTTTTTCCACGAAAAGTAACTTTATCCCATATTTGACATCGAGTAACAATTTGGAATATCATTTTATACCTATATATCAATTTTAAATCCTACCATAAAAAAAAAAGATGATTCTCAAAATTTGGGATTTTCTAACCAAAAGGTACTATTTACCACGCTTCTATATTTTTGGTATCTTCGAACACTTCCAAATAATTCATTACACCTTTACATCATTTTGTGTTGAAATCCTAGCATAAGAAGACATTTTTCAAAATTTATGATTTTTGACAAAAAAATAGTTTTCCCAACATTAAGTTTTATCCCTTCTTTAAATAAAAACAAAAACAAAACAATTTTTGAGACCTGGGGACAATCTTGAATAGCATATTAAACCTATATATCAATTGTTCTTGAAATCAAACCACAAAAAGATAATTCTCAAAATTTATGATTTTGAAACAGAAATTAAGTTTTTAGTAAATACGGTACTTTTACCTGCAGTTTAAAACAGACAAACAATTTCAGTGTAAATTTGGAATAACATATCGTATCTAATATTCTATATTTCACTATATTTCATCAAATTTCATCCCCTTTTAAAAAAAAAAAAAAATTGACATCAGGCAACAATTTTTGATTAGCATATATGATTTATGATACCTATATATATATATATGTTACAGGCATTTTCTAAATTTAGGCATTTTGTAAAATGCCTGCAAACATTAAAAGGCATTTTCTAAAATAAAATTCCTGTAAGATTCAGGCATTTTGTTTATTGACTAATTTGTTTGGCCATTTTTAGAAAATGCCTGGAAAAATTGAAAGGCATTTTACAAAATGCCTGAAATGATTTTATAGAATTATTTATTAATAAAAACTGAGCAATTGAAAGTATCGAACAACAGGGTAGTTTTATCTATAATTAATGTTTTTGAAGCTTGCATTCTAAGAGTTTTAATAATTAAAAATAAAATTAATTATTTAAAATTCCAAAAAGCACGAACTCGACAATTATTTGTTATTTCATATAATGATGGATGGCAGGATATGTTACACATTTTTTCTGGTTTTTTTAAATACATTGTTTTGAGTAAAATCTGGTCTTAGCACTGCAACCACATCTGATTAAAACCTGACCATCACACATGCAGCTTTGTTAATACTTTTTCCGATAAAACACTAAATGTTCGACCAACATTCGGTTTGGCAAAAAGCAGACACATGAATATCTTCTTTTCATGTGTCCCCAACAGATTCAAAGTCACATTATCATGATTAGATTGACTGACATATTTTTTTTTTTGCTATGAGAGCATTTAATAGGCTGAAACACCTATACGCATGTCGGGTGGTGCATCCATAGCAGGGGACACTTACCATGTTGGGGCAAATTTGTATGGCGAACCCCATGCTTTGTAGAGGGAATCTGTTTGGCTGTGCAGAATGTATAAATTCGAAGCAATTTTTCTGTCTGTATCCAACATACATTCATTTCAAGCAACAGTCAAAATTCCTCTCCTTTATCCCGGTTAATCTATTGCAGAACTTAGCTCTTTAATCTATTATCAATTTGTTCTCGTCTTAGATATGCATGAAATATTTGCTACAGAATGCAAAAAAAAAAAACAACCAGTCAATAAAATACATGCTGATTAATCTCTGCTTCATAAAACAAACTTCTGTTTTAAATCTAGATTTTCTTAAAATTCGTTTCTAAATTTTTTTGTATTGCAAGAACAATTTGTCCTTCTGCCATCATGACAATATGATCATAAAATTACAATACAGAGCGAGTACATACTTTACGTAGTTTCACTAAAAAGAATATAAACTTTCCAATCTCGTTTTGGAAGATAAACTCAATTTTACCAAATAATTAGTTATTTTCTTTGCAAGATATTGTGTGTTAGTTCAAATTAATCTCAATTGATAATTATCTTTTTTTTTAACAAATTACCTAGCCTGAACAGGCAATTTATTGAATTTTGTTTCTAAATTTTAGTCATTTTACAAAATGACTAGGTATTTTCAGACATTTTATACCTGGGAAAGAGGGTAAACCCTAAGTTGCACTGAAAAGGTCTTGCCATGGCAAACATGGCAAAGCAGAAGTTGAAATTATACCGTGTGTCATAAATACTTATTTAAAGTTGTCCGTCTGTATCAATATCTTAGAACATATCAAAGTATATAGCAGACCTACTAGTTTTGGTAGTATCCATAATCTTATGTTCACTGTGATATATGAGATGTAAGCACTCACTAAAATGTGGGCTATTGGGTGACAGGACATCATAAATATAACTGAAAGTGAATTTAAACAACAACTTTGTAAGATGCTTTTTCTTTTTTTTTCATGAAGGTTCTGTGTGAATTATGCTTTATATGAGTACAAACACAAGTCGGACAGTAGGTGTGTGCAAAAAGTACCAATTGGAATTCCCACTAATAAAACGCTAATTGAAAAATGATTTTGATAGTTCATAAACAAGTATTCTTGATAATAAGTCATTTAGTATTACTTTCATCCGGTTTTATATGTATATGAAGTTCCAGTGAAATGTATGTCAAGAACTGAAAAACATTACAAATAATAGTTATCCAGTTTTTAGTTACTACAATTAAAAATGATTATGTTTTATCATTATACAATTTAACCGACATTTAGAGGTCGCCATGTCATCTTCAAAGACATCTTGGGGTAACTTAACAATTTTCAACGACATGTATAGGTCGCCATACAATCTTCAACGACATCTATAGGTCACAATTCAATCTTCAACGACATCCAAAGGCCACCATGCCATCTTAAATGACATGTATAGGTCGCCATACAATCTTAAACGACATCTATAGGTCACCATACAATCTTCAACGACATCCAAAGGCCACCATGCCATCTTAAATGACATGTATAGGTCACCATACAATCTTCAACGACATCCAAAGGCCACCATGTCATCTTAAATGACATGTAGAGGAAGCCATACAAATTCAACGACATCTACAGGTCATCTTGTCACCTCAAAGACATTTAGAGGCAGCTATACAATCTATAACGACATTTAGAGGTCACCATACCATCTTCAATGGCATTTAAAGCTGGTCATGCCATCTTCAACGACATTTAAAGGTCATCATACAATCTTCAACGACATCCAAAGGCCACCATGCCATCTTAAATGACATGTATAGGTCACCATACAATCTTCAACGACATCCAAAGGCCACCATGTCATCTTAAATGACATGTACAGAAAGCCATACAAATTCAACGACATCTACAGGTCATCTTGTCACCTCAAAGACATTTAGAGGCAGCTATACAATCTATAACGACATTTAGAGTTCAACATACCATCTTCAATGGCATTTTAAGCTGGTCATGCCATCTTTAACGACATCTAAAGGTCATACAATCTTCAACGACATTTAGAGGTCGCCATACCATGTTCAACGACATCTATAGGTTACTATACAATCTTCCATGCCATCTAGAGAACATCATGCCATCTTCAACGAAATCTAGATTAAGCCATACAATGTAACGACATCTAGAGGTAATCATGTCACATCAAACACATCTAGAAGTAGCTACACAATCTTTAACTTCATTTACAGGTCGCCATACAACCTTAAACGACACTTAGATGTCACCATGACATATTCAACGAAAATTTGAAGGTCGATATGCCATCTAACACGAAATGTAGAGTTCGCCCTGCCATCTTCAACGACATATAGAGGTAGCCATACAATCTTCAAAGACATTTAGAGGTCTATAAACAATCTTCAACGGCATCCAGAGGTAAACAAGTTATCTTGAATGATATCTAGAGGTCGCAATGTCATCTTCAACGACATCTGGAAGCCCCTAAGCTATCTTCAACACATCTAGAAATCGCCAAATCATTTTCAACGACATATAGAGGTCAACTTGACATATTCATCAACATTGAGATGTTGCCATGCCATCTGCAACGAAATATACAGGTCGCCAAATCATCTTCAATGCCATCTAGATGTCGCCATTCAACCTTCTACGATATCTAGAGACCTACATACCATCGACAACGATATTTAGAGGTCGCCATGCCATCTTCAACGGCATGAAGATGTCGTTATGCCATCTTCAACGACATATAGAGGTAGCCATACAATCTTCAAAAACATTTAGAGGTCTATAAACAATCTTCAACGACATCCAGAGGTAAACAAGTTATCTTGAATGACATCTATATGTCGCAATGTCATCTTCAACGACATCTAGAAGCCCCTATGCTATCTTCTACAACATCTAGAGATCGCCAGATCATTTTCAACGACATATAGAGGTCACCATGACATAATCAACAACAGGAGATGTTGCCATGCCATCTGCAACGAAATATGCAGGTCGCCAAATCATCTTCAACGCCAACTAGAAGTCGCTATACCACACTCTACAATATCTAGAGATCTACATACCATCGACAATGATATTTAGAGGTCACCATGCCGTCTTCAACGACATGTAGATGTCGTTATGCCATCTTCAACGACACAAATAGGTCACTATGCCATCTGTAACGACATCTACATGGTTGTCATGCCACCTTCAACGACATCTAGAATTCGCCATAACATCTTTAACTACAACTATAGATACCATGCAACGTTTAACGACATTTAGAGCTTGCCATACCATCTCCAACGAAGAAAAAGCATTGGCACCAAACACATTTTTAGCCTCCATTGTCTCAAGTCTACACATGTGAATTAATTGTTATACTAGTATTCAGTAGATTACAAAATTCATTTAACGAGTGATATACTAGTAGGTTTAAAAATTATTTAAACCGTTCTTTTCTAATTCTAATTTTAACTCTACTATTTCTTGTAAAGTTTTCCTACAAAAGTCTTTGTTATGCCCATGTAGTGGTCTGTTTGTTTGTATTTGTAATGATTATAACAATCATTCGTCAGGCAACAAATTCTATATTTCTTGTTTGTTTTTTTTTTTTTTTTTGTATTTCCCCAATACTAGCTTCCCCAAACTATTTTTATTACTTCCCGACTATTAATATCAAATAGTAGTGCTTAAATTAATAGTTCATCAAGTTGGCATCTCGTCTTGCTGTTAAGTGTTTGCTCTTAAGATCATTGTTCAAGACCTCCCAATAACCATCAAGATGAAAAAAATATAAAGTTCCTTTGCTATTACAGAATTATCAAAAGTGTGTAAAGATTTGTTTTATCTATTTCGGCCAGACTTTTAACATTTTGAAATGCAAAATGACAGCAATATGTAGAAATAAGCGCTGTATATGGTGATATCTGTTCAGATGTTATCATGCCTTGTTTGTTCAACTTTGTGGAATTTCAGTGGTGGATCCAGAACTTTTTGTAAAGGGGGCCCACTGACTGACCTAAGGGGGGCCCGCTCCAGTCATACTTCAGTGATTCCCTATATAATCAACCAAATTTTTCCCACAAAGAGGGCCGTGGGGGGTGCGTTTTGAGTACAGGCCGGTGAAATGTGAGCATGTACTGCACGCTCGCAGCATACATCAATATATGCAAACGCCATATTAAGGGGGAAGGCGTAAATGACAACTAAGAAATAGGAAGCTGACAATAGGAAAACTGAAATTGTCACCTTTGTCTTAGCTGTCAGTTTAAATTCGTCAATTTGTGTCTATATTAAGAAATATAGATATGGTGCAGACTTTCGTGTTTTGGTAATACCCTTAATTTTATTTTCACTTTAGTATATGAGATGAAAGTATTCGCTAAAGTGTAGTTTATTGAATGACACTACAACATCATCGATTGACTGAACGAGGATCTAAATACTATGTAAGATGCATTATTGTCTTTGAGAATATGTTGTATGAATTCTACTTTAAAACATGTTTCCAGGGGTAAAAAAAATATGTCTTTCACTGAAATTTTCTTTAAACTGACATTTTCTTAAAAAAAAAAATACGTATTAAATATCATTCTTTCTGCCAAAAAAATAAATAAAAACATTATTTGATGGCGGGCAGGAGAGAGAATGATATTTGGTAGCCAGGGGAGTATTGTCTGTTAGGACTTTGTCCTATATAGGTCAATATGTAACAGAACTCGGATTGTTGCCTTACTTCCCATGTAAATAAAGAGATAAGATTAGCACGTTCGGCATTAGAAATAGATTCATATGTAATATGATGGAATTACTTCGTTCTATAGTGTTTCGTAAGTATTCTCATTCGAAATATTGTCAGTAATTAAACATAGTTATAACAAATTAAGTATTGATGGGACAGTATTGAATCTATTGCAGTTACCTTAGGTTTTTAATTGTTTTGGTTAAAAAAAAACTTCAGAATTTTCTTATTATCAACATATCATGTTGTGAACGATATAGGTTTCATGACGACGTTAGAGGCAAACTTGACCTTGCTGCTATATATGTTTACAGTCAGATTTCTTATTCGATACTAACTTTTCAAGACATAAATCAAAAAATAAAATGTTCTTTTTATGTATGGTTGTCTGCGAGTATCGCGTTGGGTTGATGCCTCTGACATAAGGGGAATATTGAAAAGAATGCGTTTGGTCCCATTTCAAGTCAGGAATCTCGAATCTGGCTTTCTTGTTACAATATCGTAGATATTTTTCTTTCACGTTTTGGAATTTTCGGGTTGATGACAGTCATTCTGAAGTCTTGTTAATTTAAAATTCATTTCAACCATTTTAAGCCCGAATCGTGTCCTATTAATGTCTTTTCTGGTTCATTATGCTGTTAAGTTTCTGTCGAATTTCCTTTTATCTATTTACAACCCCGTCATATTCATTTCTTTTCTATGTACTTACATACTTATCTTTTTTTCTTTATAATCTTTTTAAAATCTTTTATTATGTACAACTAGAAATTTGCTAAGCATCCAAAATTCATTTTCATAAAAACCAACAAACAAACAGCCAACCAAACGACAAATAACAAAAAGATTTTGTGATAGAGGTCAACATGTCCATAGTAAATTTACTATTTGAAAATACATTTATAAGTCATTATCTTAAAAATTGTCATACTCGACAACTGTGTCAATTCTACAAAGTAAATACATAATGCTATTTCTTGATCATTTTCATTTAAGTAAGTTTTATGACAGTTTTAGAATAGATTTTATGCTCTAGTCAGTATGATCATGAACATGTTTCGTCCTTACATCATATAACTGGGTGAAATTTGCTTTCGACTAACGTCAACTTTGCTTTCAATCAACAAACCGAAATGTTTCAATACAGACACTTTGTTGTAACGAAAGGCTTCCCCAGCCTTAATCATGTTCATAAAGCATTATCAGTTATCTTCACATGGTTTGGATAACAAAGTAGAAACACTATCTTCGTTTACTAAACGCTGTTTCTCGACTGTAAATACAATGTTCTTTCAGTCGTGTTGGTTTCAATTTCGTGCGCTGCTGTTTGTGAAGACGTAGATACGAAGTCATGTGAAATATTAGCTGCTTTACGTCCAGATTTGTGTTCCAATCCTTGTTTATCTAAGGTGTGCACCCGATACTGTGGCCATTGTCGTAAGTATAACTCAATTATCATTAATATTAATATTAACATTTAATGTGTTTATGTTTTATCCGTTTGTTTGGGCAATATTTTATTTTTGTCTGGGCAATTATTTATTTTTGTCTGAGCAATTATTAATATTTGTCTGGCCAATTATTTCTTTTATTTTTATTTCAATCATTATTTTCATTTTATTCTTTTATCTGTTATTAAAAAGAATTGATTTTTTTAAATAAGAAAGTGATTGGATTTCAGCAAGTTGCATATTTTGATTTTGGCTTATTGATTTATTGTTGTTAATCGACCAGTTGCAAATATAACAGTCATAATCAAGACATAAACTGTCAAGTACATTAATATCTGATTATAATCAAAAACATACAAATGTGACTCTAACTGGAAAAGTGATGTTTTGGAGTGCTATGAAACTTTATTCATCTAAAAATAATTAATAGTAATTTACATATTGATTTTACTTGAGAGTGCACGTGGGAGATGGTTATGGCATCACGTGACCGCGTACTTACATATCCTATACAACCAAAAGTAATAAACTGTATTGCTGTAAGTACTATTGTGTATTATTATTTATTTTCTATATAAGCTGTTAAGTGTTATCAGTGCCATGAAATTGAGGATCCATCAAATTGTACCAATCTCATTGCCTGTCCAAGTACTGATCACGTGAGTATACGAAGACCCTACATTTATGCACATCTTTTTATTCTTTTTCGAATGTAATAAATCTCAAAACCCCTCAAAAATGCATGTATAGCGGGTAAACAAGCTGTCTCCTCCATCAAATTGAAACCAGGCTAGCATGGTCCTGTTGACCGGATGCCTTAGACTTAAATAAAACAGAATATATTAGAATATCTATATTTCAATTTGATTTTTTTTTCAATTAACCTTCTGTTTTGGAAGAAATGTAGAATATATATATAAATACCAAATTACTTCAGAACGTAATTGGTATTCGGTCATGCATAATTACATGAACGATCGCATTTGTTTATGAATTGACATCATAGAAAAACAAAAGGCAACTTATAAAATAAAAGAACGTTGTACTTAAGATGTGGATTAGGATATACATTGTACGCAAGGACATGAAAGTTATCATTCTTTGAAAAACAGGTAATGCAGCCTTAATTTAGTCTTCTTTTAATAAGACGTATAACATTTCGTCTGTGAAATATTAAGAAATCTCAATTAAGTAAAAGTGGTTGATGTTTTAATATTCAATTCATTACACACTGATGATGTTGATGAATTAGTTGTTGTTAACGTCCAGTGACAACTATTTCATGCATACTAGGACAAGAACATGTTAAGGTGGTACCTAACACTACAGGAGATAACTTTGTAAAATCAGCTAAACGTTTTAATCACGTTGTATTGTTAAGGAAATATTAAGCTTCTCAATGATCAAAATTAGTGTTTGTCAAACTGCTATGTAACCAGTGAAATTTTTCTGATAAAGTGGTTGGTTCAAATTTTTGAAATTTTATATTTTTGTCAAAGGGTCAAAGTAAACATTTTGTCAAAATTTTATGAAAATTAAACGAGCCAAATTAATATTAGTCAAGGTGTTGGGTACCACCTTAATACAATATATAAATATGATAAATTCTTTTGTAGTAGACCGACGTGCTGATTCACAAGGTTGCAGGAAGGCATGTCACCCCAGTCAGACACATTGTTCTGACTCCGAACCAAGGAATCTTTGCTCTAACTCCTAAATGTCTATTTCTAAGCGGAGAAGCAGCAAATACCATTTTTTAAGTCTTTAATTTGAGCGGGGATCGAACCCAAGACCTCTCACACTAGTGGCGACCACGCTATATCACGAGACCAGCGAATCGGTTATTACCGCTGACTGAAGAACTTTGAATGAAATCTAAACACTTTCGATCTTCAAAAACTGGAAGCTGCATATACTATATAACATTACACGTCAGCTATTCTCCATCAAATTATTACAACTGAAATTGTGAAAAAAAAATGAGAAGTCCGCAAAGATATCAAATATATTCAATAGTTTATAGTAAAGACTGCGAATATATCCAATATATATCATAGTTTAAAGTATGTTTTAACCTTATTTCAGTACTGTTATACAACACAAACATTTACAGATGATTTCACTGAAGTTTACAAAATGGGTTGTGCGATGAAAAGTGTAAGTACAACAGCTTGTCTCATTTCCGTAAAAAAAATATTCAATTTGATATACAGTTTAATTTTCAATACTTATCAATAAATGTATGACAACAAATCTGTATAGTTCTTTAACTATTGTTTTAATAAATCTATTCTGGGACCATTAATATCAATGAAAAGTCCAAGTTCTACAAAAGTGAAAGTTATGAATAAATTGACAAAATATCTTGTAGGTTTGTCAGCAGTATCTAGGTGGTGCAGAAAGCATGCAAAGGAATATAGATGTAAATGGGGCTTGTTGTATGGAGGATAAATGCAATAACAAATTACCGTTAGTCATTATGGGCGCAGAGGTTCCCACAACACAACAACCAGGTAAATTATGTGAGACAGTTCTATATGAACAAGGAGCACGAATATATAGATTGAAAGAAATAAATAAAAGTTATCGAGAGGACCACTTCCCGGAACTTTTTTTCGCAGCCAAACACAAATCTTTAAAAAAAAACTTTAATGTTTCTTCGTATGCATTTTAAAATATCTAATTATACAAATTTGCATACGACTAAGAAACACATACTTTTTCACTATATTATATTGATCCTCCATAAATATGAGTCACTATCCTAACAGATTTATATATTCGAGAAAAGAACTTGTTCTACTCCAACTTCAGAAAATAACCAATATATTCTTTTATCCGCTTGTTGGACCTATTCAAAAAGTTCTACACGTTGTACTTTTCTGCGTAAAGGTATTGTTTTAATTACTACAATACAACATACTCATAAGGCAGATAGTCAAAAAGAGATTAGATAATTTTTGTTGAAGTATTTTTCTTCCTTTTTTAGCTATGATTGTAAATACAACAGCAGACCCCAATTCATGTAAAAATTTAGATGATGGTGCATGTCAGAGATTAGCATTGGCAAGCCCAGGCATATGTTCTGATACATGCTTTGCTGAAAATGTTTGTCCACGCATGTGTGGATCATGTTGTAAGTACACTAGTCTTATCTTGAAGCGAGATTACACCTATCGATCGGATTTTTTTATTTAAATTATTTGTTTCATTATTTACGGCTTTTCACATAGTCATTGACATGGTATATGAATTCAGTTTAAGTTGTTGTGTAAAATTCATCGCATTTTATATAAATCACAATAGAACTTCTTATCGAAAACGTGTTTTGGGCTATCATTTTACACGCCTATAAAACTGCAAGAAAATGCATTCTGTATTTTTTACAAAGCTAAATTATAGTACGACTTTAATGCATTATTATATAAATGCATGCGTTAATTTTTTTTGTTTAATTCTTAGTGTTTATTTGTCATTTTGTTTGTTGTTTGCGTGTTTTTTTTTTTTTTTTTTTTTTTTTTCGTTTTTGGTTTCATCGAGACATCGTAATATTCAGCATCTCTAACCTGTTCAACTGTTACTTAATTGTTGTTTGCTTAACGCTCAATGCAAACACATACATAAATAATGTTATTACATAATGAGACTGCTGCATTTGTCAATATATATTTTCAGTGAACTGTTACACCTGTAATGATATCGACAACATTACAGACTGCACAACCATCAACGTTTGTCAATCTGGACATGTAAGATTAATAATATATGTATAAATCACCAAAAAAAATGCAATTTTCTATTCTATGGTTTTATCAACTTTAATGAAATCCAAAACGTCAAAGAGACCTAAGCGAAAAATACGACCGTGCAAGACCCTTATGGGTAGTCGAGGTCGTTAAAAAAAAAACTCGTCACCAAAGGTATATTCAAACTCAAAAGTCGAACACAAGCTGACAATACCATGGCAAGAAACCAAAAACGACCAAAAGTCAAACAACAGTTCACGAAACACAACATAGAAAACTAAAGATTGGGCAACACGAACCCTATAAAAAATACATATATTTGAATATGTTTTCTTAGAAGAGAATATTTAGAATTCGACAGAATAGAGGTTTCTCCACAAACGACCGAAATTTAAGCTTTACTTATGTTCATGTAACAGTTTTAGCTGACATTTGTTATTGGTGATCGAATATTGGTACAAGTCAGCTGTCTTCTTTTAGACAGAATTCATCAAATATAATGGATAATATTGGTTACAGCGCTTTTCTAGAAGCCTTTCATATGAAAAACACGGTACTTTAACAATTGAAAATTACAGAGTTGTCCTCTTTTTTCCATCAGAAAGAAAAATACTTTTTAAATGTGTTTATAGTAGATAGTTTGGAATTCACTAATATGCTTAAAGTAATATAACATACTGAACTAGTAGCTGAATAAATTAGTAACAACCGTTAGTAATGTACATAGAAATTTTCAATATAAATATATTGGCTTTTAGGAATGTTTTACCCTTGAGACATTAAGCATTGATCTGAGACCAGTGTTCAGAGTTGGATGTATAGAGGAAAAGGTACATTATTTTATTATAAATCTTGAAATTCTCTTTATATTGAAATAAACAAAAGGATAATATATTGGCAATCAAACCAAGAAAAAAACCATAATCGGAGCATGGCAACATATATGTATTACTGTTAAAATCATAATCGACCTTGTCGTCTGCAGTATGAGACGTAATTCCATTTTTTCGGGGGTGGGGGAGTTAATGAGTTATATGTATCAATCTCCATGTTTCGTTGTTCTTCAATATACTTGTTAAAGTTCTATATCACAATTCAACTACTAATCTTCATCAATCCTGGATGTTTTTTGTTTTAAATACTTTGTGTGGTTTTTGCAAGTCCAAATTTTTAAATCTTTATTTTTTAATTTTAAACCATAACCTCACCAGAATCTTAGAAAAGGAAAGAAATGTTATTGTTGCATTTTTTTTTTCATCATTATATATCTTAAGGGGGATTGAACTCGATCTGGTATTGGGCAAAACCAGAATGTTACCTTTAAGCTTTCTGCTGATCACATTGTTTGTTTTCATTTTTGTTCACCATTCAACATCCTTGTTTTTGTTATTTGAATGCAAAAAGTCTTGTCCTACACGTTACCAGTTTGTATTCCATCGGGAGTCAAATGACATAAAAACATGTTCCCAAGATTTACGATCGGCAGTAAAACACAAACCTGTTTGTGCATTATTTACTCTTTACATTTCGAAAACGCTTATAATTTTCGTTTGATTTACCGACAAAGTCTAAAATATCCATAAAAAAAGAGAAGAGAAATAGTCTCAAACCAATACCTCCATAAATATAGTATAATCTGAAAATAAAAACATTACGAAAACTAAATATTAAACAACAATGGAAACTAAACATTTGTGAAAAAATATGAACATCCGTAGTCAAGAATATGAGCATATTGTTTTGGAACGTCTTTCATTTATCTCTCACTCGCTTTTCTCTAGATACATAGTCTTATCCGTCTCATCGAATGTTTATTTTTTCTATCCCAAATAGTGCTTCGAACTTCTTATTTGAAAGAACATTTATTTACGTTAGAATCCATCAAATGATAAAAACAATTCAAATGCAAACACATAAACAAAAACAACATACAAACAACAAACAACAAATAAAGCAAAACAAAGCAAAGTAAAATCCCTAGTCGGAAGTTTAAAAATACACAAAATGCATCACCCACAAACATTGTTATTGTGCCGATTGTCTTTCTATGATAATGAAAATTATGGACAGGCTGCGAGTAAAAACCAATTGTTCGATCTTTTGTATTTTCCATTATATATAAACATCAGATACCTTTTATAAATTGTTCGGTTAAGAGTTATTTCCCTTCTTTGTATTTTCAGTTGTGCTCGCGATTTCAAGCCAATACTGGCAATATATTTGGCCGACGAGATGGGTTTTCTTTAAAAGGTGGATGTTGCAAGAGCGATTTGTGTAATGATCACGTGGAAACTATTAACAACCAACCGACAACAACAACAACCCAACATCCAACAACATTAAGTAAGTAATAATTCTGAAATGTTTAATTATTTTAAAATAACTAAATGATAACAAATGTACTGCACCAGAAACGCATTTCGAGAGTTAATGTCTCTTCAATGTCGCTAGAGACCAAGATATTTGAAAATCAAAAACCTAATACAACCAAAGTGTGAATAGATACCAAATTGTTTACATACCGATAAATTAAACAATTTGTAAATATTTTTTTTTGTGCTCTTTTTTCTACAAAGTCTACATGGCATTGATAACTATGAAAAATCCAACTGATAACACAATGATTTTTAGTTCTTTTAGTCGCAGAATTTTAAATATAGGAGCATCACACAATCATTTTAAATTCCTGTAGTCAAAGAATTTTAGATTTAAATTGTTAATATTGGAGAACAATGTTCATCCACAACTCTGTTCAGAATTTTAAAACATTAGACAATCAAAATCCTCAAAGCAAATGTTTTTATGTTTCAAGTTAAACTGTAATTCAGTGGTTGTCGTTTGTTGCTGTATATCATATTTGTTTTTCGTTTATTGTTTTGTACATAAATCAGGCCGTTAGTTTTCTCGTTTGAATTGTTTTACATTAGTAATTTCGGGACCTTTTATAGCTGGCTATGCGGAATGGGTTTGGCTCATTGTTGAGACCGTACGTTGATTTATAGTTGTTAACTTCTACGTCGGCCGACTCATTCACAAGCTAAATTAGGTCCGAACTACTATGTTGTAAGTTTGTTAGTGAAAGGCCGAATTCAATAACTAATATTCTTAATTCGTCATTATTACATAAGACTCAAATAAAACGCTATTCAAATTAGTGTATACACCAACAATTCATTAACACCTACAGAGCTGAATTGCCTTTGAAGGAATTCTTTCCTCATGACGCCAAGAATAAACTTTTCTGTTGCCAAGAAGCTCACAAATGAAATAAGACCTAACATTCAAGATCGTCACCATTGGTTAAACCGTCAAAAACTTATATTTTAAGTATTATACTTACAACAGTATTTTTGTTTGTCAGTTTGTATGGTATTGTTCTCTTCTCAGAACAATTCTTCCTTAAGAATATTAATATGAGTTTGTTAGAACAATGTTAATATTGTAAGATACAAGCTAGCGTTATTATGTAATTCATATAATGATACGACGTTTTTTTTTTATGTTAGGTTGTAACAATTTACATCACCATTGTCCGACCGGATTCCACTCTTTGGATTCTTCTTGCTACATGATTGGTCCACAACGTATGGAATGGAAACAAGCCAAGGTTAAAAATCAATATTATGCATTTTTATTTTTCCTTTCACGTCAAACCTCAATATCAATGTGTAAATTATTAAGTCAACTATGTTGGTTTTTCAAAATTTTCATGTCAAACTGATTTATTATTTGTATTTGATTATTATAATTATTATTATTATTACTATTTTTATTATTTTTATTATAATTATCATGCTGATACGTTTTCTTCTTTGAAATTTAAGTGTGCTGAAAGGGGCGTTTAACACCGACAATCTTTTAATCAACCCTTTGAAGTTAAAGAAACATGCGTATTGCATTTCCTTCACAGACAACCAACAAGGAAAAACAAAACTAGACTGTAATTGCTAGAAATTATTTGGAAAGCTAACTGATAGTCTAATTGAACATAACTTTAAAATTGTTAAATAATTCAATTCTTACAAGAGCTATATTCTTAAATAAGTAATAGTAAGTCTATTAGTGTTAACTATTTTATTTCTTCAGAGCTACTGTGAATCTCACTGTGCCAGACTAGTTGACTTTTCATCTAGGTCTAATATGCAAGATGTTTTTGCCTTATTAGTTCCGCATCGTCAAGGAATATATCAAGGTTAGAATATATTTTTTTTTTTGTACACAGACGACATTTAATGTGATTCGTAAGATAATGGGTAAATACAATTCAACATGTGGTTTTGGCCTCTTATCTATTTCCCGCATGAAGAGATATTTCTCGTATCAGAATGAACTGAATGTAATATCAATCAGTAATACGAAAATGCGTTCATTTGAATGGCCTATTCTGCAATGTGTTTCGAAATTGCGACATTTCCATTGGTTATTCGCTAGGTCAAAATAATATACATAACACTCACATGTTTCACCTGAAACTCACGTTTTTTTTTTTTAATTAGGTCTTTCCACTTTTCCGTGGAAAGACCTATTGTATTTGTTCTGATTATTATTATTTTCTTTTGCCAAATTTTGTTCTCGCGTAAAATTTTTGTTTCGCAAGATGTCGCTTAGATATTTCTTTTATAGTATCATACAGTTTATGCTCTTTTTATTTTCACCCAATTTTAGCCGAACAATTTTCTTTGTAGGAGTTATCTCCCCGAACACTGTTTTCCTTGTGACTGCATCTCCTCCGTAACCGTAAAAGAAAGCGACAAATTTACTTTATAAAATTGCTCGTTATATCCTTTGCATGATTTGTCCTAGTTTGACCGAAGCGATATGAATATTCCATATGAGAGTTATTTCCCCTTATGCATTTGATATAAGTGATATGCATTTCTATCTTGTAATCCATAAGTGATAGAGACCTAGGATCTTTTGATTTGAGGTCCTTGGTAAAAAAAAAAGAAAATAAGGTCAAGGTCAGAGGTCAATGTCATATTTTAAATTTTGTTGATTTTGGCTTATTTTCAATACTTTTCAAAAACCGTATAAGGTATTGACAACATATTTTTACTTAATTGTAAGTTGCGACATGTCGTAACACATAAATTTTGGTTGAAAGGGTACGCTAACATTAAATTGGAGTTTTCTCCCCTCTTAAATTAAAAATTAGGCATATAGTGATATAACTCATTAACAATACATAATTAAGACCTATGGTCTTTTGATTTGAAGCCCTTGGTTTATGACCTTGAAAATGAGCTCAAGGTCATAGGTAAATTTGATGTTCTATATATTGACCTTTGCTTTTACCTCATATGTATACATGATAAAGCCATGGGACTTTTTGCATTACGTTGCAAGCCACTTGACCATGGAAAAGCCAACCGGAAGTGACCATGTGTAAACCGGAAGTAGCTATTTTTTTGTACTTATTTAATGTAAAAGTATATTAAACCATATATTTTTGGAATCAGTATCAAGTAAACTATAAAAAAACCGGAAGTGACATTTTTCAAACCGGAAGTAACAATTTATCTCCCTTCTTTAGAAAAAAAAATATATAGAAACCATATATTTTTGGAATCAGTGTACAATAAGCTATCATTTGACGCTGGATATGATATTTTAAACCTAATTTTAATAGTTCTATATCAAAATAAATCTTTATGGGTGGAAAGAACTTCAGTTGTTCTCTGAACAATTGATTTTTAAGTATTTTTTTTTCCTTCTTCCGCCACTTTTATTTCTTGCATATAAATTTTTTTTCGCAAGATGTCGCTTAGATTTTTGATATATGATATCGAACAGTTTATGTGCCTTTGGAATTCACCCTGCGTAACCGAATACTTTTCTTTGTAGGAGTTATCTCCCCAAACACTGTTTTCCTTGTGACTACATCTCCTCCGTAACCGTAACAGAAAGCTACAAATTTATTTTATAAAATTGCTCGTTTTATCCTTCGCATGATTTGTCCAATTTGACAGAAGCAATACGAACACTCCATATGAGAGTTATTTCCCCTTATTCATTTGATATAAGTGATATGCATTTCTATCTTGTAAACCATAAGTGATAGAGACCTAGGATCTTTTGATTTGAAGTCCTTGGTTCAAAAAAAAGAAAATAAGGTCAAGGTCAGAGGTCAAGGTCATATTTTAAATTTTGATTTTGGCTTATTTTCAATTCTTTTCAAAAACCGTATAAGATATCGACAACATATTTTTACTTAATTGTAAGTTGCGACATGTCGTAACACATAAATTTTGGTTGAAAGGGTACACTTACATTAAATTGGATTTTTCTCCCCTCTTATATTAAAAATTAGGCATATAGTGATATAACTCATTAACAATGCATAATTAAGACCTATGGTCTTTTGATTTGAAGCCCTTGGTTTATGACCTTGAAATTGAGCTCAAGGTCATAGGTAAATTTGATGTTCTTTATATTGACCTTTGCTTTTACCTCATATGTATACATGATAAAGCCATGGGACTTTTTGCATTACGTTGCAAGCCACTTGACCATGGAAAAGCCAACCGGAAGTGACCATGTGTAAACCGGAAGTAGCTATTTTTTTGTACTTATTTAATGTAAAAGTATATTGAACCATATATTTTTGGAATCAGTATCAAGTAAACTATAAAAAAAAAACGGAAGTGACATTTTTCAAACCGGAAGTAACAATTTATCTCCCTTATTTAGAAAAAATGTATAGAAACCATATATTTTTGGAATCAGTGTACAATAAGCTATCATTTGACGCTGGATATGATATTTTAAACCAAATTTTAATAGTTCTATATCAAAATAGATCTTTATGGGTGGAAAGACCTTCAATTGTTCTCTGAACAATTGGTTTTTAATTTTATATGTAATGTTAATGAAATGCCCAATTCAAACATCAATTAACTTCATTATAACAAATCTTTTCAATTTATGTCTAACTCAATCATTCATGTGCACCAACATGACTAATCTGCCTGTGTAGGAATTTTGTTGTCGTGGCACCAAGAAACGGATTTTAATCGTGCATTCGTGCAAAGGCTCGTTTATTATTATATTGAAATTAAATAAGTCGACTGGATATCAAATCCAATTCTGACTCGTAATGAAACCTGAGAATACCACGACATTACAGAAATGAGACTGTAGTTTTAAATCTTCAAGCTCCTACATTCAATACTTCATACTCTGAAAGATTGGAATGAAGCGGTTGGAGTTCTTAAGGCGAGGCTGTGTTTCTATTACCGATAAATAGTATTACCAAATTTAAGGAAATGATGATTTTTATTTACTACTTCTTAATTGTTTACCTAAATAATGATTTGAGGGGTGAAACAAACGTAATTCATTAACGTATAAAAAAATAAGAAAGAATAATTAGTCTAGGCCTCGTTATACAAAGGCAGCAACGATTAACTTGCTCACCTTTTGTGTGTTACGTGCACGTAAAGATTATAACCCAGTTGTTGCCCTTGGTGTGTGTGTGTGTGTGTGTGTGTGTGTGTGTGTGTGTGTAAAGGGAGAGGGATGCAGAAGCTTAAAATATTTCGTTGTCTTAATACAAAATTTACCGATTTATTGGTCCTTGTCAAAGAATAATACATAGAAAGCGATATCAAAAGTCGCAAAAAAAAAAACCACCAAAAATACACCAAACCACGTCACCCATCACACCCAACATCCGGAAAAAATAGACGTGTAAACAAGGAAAAGTAACTAGAAATAACACAGGGTACAGACACAAAATGTTGTGGGGTACGCAAATTCTGACTATCAAGAATGTATGTATTATATAAACTAAAATACACAATTAAAAACCTGCACAGTATATACGTACTTACAGGATGATTGCTTCTTTGAACAAGGAAAGACAAAATGAAATGTAAATCAGATAGAAGGGTGATAATGTGCTCGCTGCAACAAGAAGCTAGTTAAGGTAGCTACAGATTTTGTTTGGAACCTGCCGCTCAAGAAAACTAAAAAATAAGAAACAAAACTCATAACAAGTTTCAAGACGTCTCATTGTAAACTTTAATTGAAATCTGCAGTAACTGTGAGAGGCCAGCATATCTAAAAAGATACTACGGTTTAAAAGAGTTTACAAATGTTCCTTTTCATTGTTTTCGTTCTAATAACAATATTCCAATAATAGGTAGGGTGAGAAATACCGTCTAATATCATACAATATTATTACAGATTACAGGAGTTAAACAACATATATCTAACTATAAAAACATCATCATTATTAGGTCTTTCCACTTTTCCGTGGAAAGACCTATTGTATTTGTTCTGATTATTATTATTTTCTTCCGCTAAATTTTGTTCTCGCGTAAAATTTTTGTTTCGCAAGATTTCGCTTAGATATTTCTTATATATTATCATACAGTTTATGCGCTTTTTATTTTCACCCATTCTAAGCCGAACAATTTTCTTTGTAGGAGTTATCTCCCCAAACACTGTTTTCCTTGTGACTGCATCTCCTCCGTAACCGTAAAAGAAAGCGACAAATTTATTTTATAAAATAGCTCATTATATCCTTTGCATGATTTGTCCTATTTTGACCGAAGCGATATGAATATTCCATATGAGAGTTATTTCCCCTTATGCATTTGATATAAGTGATATGCATTTCTATCTTGTAAACCATAAGTGATAGAGACCTAGGATCTTTTGATTTGAGGTTCTTGATCCAAAAAAAGAAAATTAGGTCAAGGTCAGAGGTCTAGGTCATATTTTAAATTTTGATTTTGGCTTATTTTCAATACTTTTCAAAAACCGTATAAGATATTGACAACATATTTTTACTAAATTGTAAATTGCGACATGTCATAACACATGAATTTTGGTTGAAAGGGTACGCTAACATTAAATTGGAGTTTTCTCCCCTCTTATATTAAAAATTAGGCATATAGTAATATATCTCATTAACCATATATAATTAACACCTATGGTCTTTTGATTTGAAGCCATTGGTTTATGACCTTGAAATTGAACTCAAGGTCATAGGTAAAATTGACGTTCTAGATTTTGACCTTTGCTTTTACCTCATATGTATACATGATAAAGCCAGGGGACTTTTTGCATTATGTTGCAAGACACTTGACCATGGAAAAGCCAACCGGAAGTGACCTTGTGTAAACCGGAAGCAACTATTTTTTGTACTTATTTAATGTAAAAGTATATTAAACAATATATTTTTGGAATCAGTATCAAGTAAACTATCAAATAAAACCGGAAGTGACATATTTCAAACCGGAAGTAACAATTTATCTCCTTTCTTTAGAAAAAAATGTATAGAAACCAGCTAATTTTGGAATCAGTGTACAATAAGCTATCATTTGACCTGGATATGATATTTTAAACCGAATTTTAATAGTTCTATATCAAAATAGATCTTTATAGGTGGAAAGACCTTCAATTGTTCTCTGAACAATTGGTTTTTAATTAAGATTGAATTTATTTTCTGAAGACAACGTTCCTGTAAATGTACTCAGTCCTGGGTTAGAGGTCTAGAAAAATAAGTGAATAGCAATAAAACTTGAAGGATAGAATATAACAAATGACACTTTAAAGTAAAGTCGACTTAATATCAAATAACATAAACGGTACCAATTTTAAATACACCAGATGCAAAGCGTCGAGATTGACAAGGGAAGTGTTAGTGTAAGTGTTACCTTCTCAGTTTTAACTTTTTTGATTCGAGAGTCTCGGATGAGTCTTTGTAGGCGAGACGCGTGTTTGGTGTACAACATTTTTAATGCACGTATCTATGATTACTTTATTTGATAGCAATGAATCATCATATTTGTATAGGGTACATAATGTAAAAAGATAGTATTGTTTTGTCTTTCTGCTTCATTCATATATCTGATGCAATTATATTATTTTTAAGACGAAAGAGTATGGACCGATGCTACATACAGCCATAGCAATTGGGTATGGAGCCACAGTGGTCATTACATCAGTTCCCGTTCCTTTAGAAATTTAGTCCATAGTCACTCCACATCTCAGGCATGTGGCTTTGCGATGGTTCATACCAGCTCGGGAGGATTTGTTTTTGCAGCGACTACAACCGAAGACCTGGTAGCCGATAGTTGTACCAAACAGCATCTTCCGCTCTGTGAAGCTTCCAGAAATTGATGTACATGGTCGATTTTCAAGTATTGTATGTCAAAGAAAGACAGAATTAGAAATAAATAAACAAAAATATTTCTTGTGGTGAATGTGTGACCCAAGCCTTGTCAATGGTTGGTACATAAAAATACACGTGTGTGCATTCAGGTACTTGCATGCAAATACATTTATTGTTTTTTTTTTTAATTTTCTGTTAATAATTTTAGAAATAGTTTTAGATTAAGGAATGTTTCTCACTCATGCATAACTCTTATTCCTCTCTGAGTTTAGCTTTACGTTTGGGTTTTTCCGTTTGATCGACTCGTCAACGTCTGTATGAGATTTTGGATTTTGAAGCAGTTAGAAAATTTCAGAAAAATCTTATCAAAGACCATCATTTAAATAATTGGTAAATGACTAAATTTTCTTCTTTCCGACATGTTCATTTATTCAGATGAGGCAGGCTTCATACAGGAGCTTCTAAGGAAAAATGGAAAGACGCTAACATGATCACTTACTTTTATATTCCACTTTAAAACATAATGTTCTATCACGTTTGGTGACTATGTAAAACGCATCTATCTAATCGAACTAAAAATAAAGGATACCACAGATAAAGTTAGGTCTGCCGCATATCTTGAATAACATAAATTCAATAGTTTGAAAAGTGATTATACACTAGAGTAAGACTAGTTTTTATAACGGTTCACTTTATAACAGGTTTTTTTACCGTGACAGAGTAGGATATACATTAGGGACCTTATTTGGCCTAATATGTATTACACAACCATATGCATTTGGAGTTAAAATAATATATATAGATCGTTATTGTCATATAAACATAATTATATTGTGTGACAAAAAACAAAAAACAAAAACAAACATAATATAGCAAAGAAATGACAATTCTAAAAGAAAAAAAATTATAAGACTTCTGCCCTCAGTTCTAATGACTGTTTTATAAAGGAGCCAATATTTTTAACACGTTCCATGATAAAGGGGTTTAGCATTTCTTTTACTTTTTGTTCTTGGTTAAGAGAAATAAAATTATGAGAAGGTAAACAATTTTCAAATAGACTATCCCTTTTTTGTGTGTTAATTTTACATTCAAGAAGAAACTGTTTTTCGTCCTCCAATAAACAATAGTAAACAACTGGCACAATTGCTAAGTGAAAAACTTTCAAACATTATGATATGAAACCACCAAAAAATGAATACATGATGATACTCACACACAAACAGCAATACACACACCAACGAAAGTATAATACATAAAACATACAGCATAATCAGAACGTTTCCGATACAAATGACCAATCCGTTCTAAACTATTTATAAAACCAAACACTTCAATGTGCGGATGTTGGTACCCAACGCTGATATACGATCAAAAGTATCACGAAAACATATTGAAAACAAAAAAATACAATGCAACGTTTTGTCAATAAGAATGAAAAACGAAACAAGCACTTGCTTAAAACAATGTTGTCTCAAAACTATAATTTGAGCAACACGAACCCTAAGACTACAAGGAAAGTGTGAACAAAAATGTTCTTTAATAGAAAGTTTAAGTCATTACTTCAAATATTTCCTAGAAACCATCATCAAATGAAAGTAACAGAATAACTGTATACTAGATTGTGATGGATATGTTCAGTTTGTTGAAGTAATGGTTTCAACCTGTTTCCCTCTCAATGAACTATAACCGCCTGGCATCCATCGGTGTTGTAACATCTTAAAAGCAACACGAATACTGACAAGAGTGGAACCGGAACTGGTTACCATTCGGAAACATCAAAGTTCGTTAATTTTTAGTTTTGTATGCAGTATTTAAAAGCCACTGTTTGTTTTTCGTGATTTTCTGTTTAATAAGGCTTTCCACCATATTGTTTACTTCCTCTTTGTATCTTTTTTTTTTTTCTATACCCCTCTTACATTTGTGTAAATTGAATGTATGCCATCGCAGGATATGTTCGCTAATAGCATACCAGTATATCGTCTATAATTCAGTCAAATAATTTCAAAGACAGTTCTGCATTTTTTGCACTTGGGATTCATATCGTTCCCTAAGTGGTATCCAAGGATCAATTGCAGCACTTCCCTTCCTGTACCTTACACCTAAGACCAATTGACGACCTATGCTATGTAAAATTTTAGTCCGCTGAAGCTTTTTCTTGTCAGCTTGATCTATGGTTGTAAAACAGTACAAGATGAGAAGTGGCTTTGAAATATAGTATATTGCAGTTTTTTTATTTCCATATATCGCAAAGGATGACAATGTTCTTTGTCATACTTGTACACAAAGTTTGTATTTACATATGGTATGTTGTCTCCACTGAATAAAAAAACTACAAGTTTTCAGAGCTCTATTCTGTTTATTCGTTTTCGTATTAAAATCAGCCCAGAAATATTCGAAATGCGTTTTTGCAGTGGCAAATGTTTATTATCCCTTCAGTGGAATTAGAATTCAAGCACGTAAGATATAAACAAAACTCTTAACTTTTCACTACAAGAATAACTGTCAGTTAAAACTGCATGGTGTTCCGTATTCAATTATTTGTTAAATGTGTTAATCCAAAATGAAGGTGAAATTGTTAAATTGTGTTCGGTGCAGTATGAAAAGCAAACAGTCCACATCCGATGGGCTTTTGTTTTTTGACATTTTGTAAGTATTCTGGAATAATTTATATGCTTAAACCTTTGGTCTTGGTCTTCCTTAATGATAGAAGTTAACAAAGAGCAAAACCCATACCACATAGTAAGCTATAAACGGTCCCGAAATGAAAATGTAAAACAATGCAAACGAGAAACCTAACGATCTAAATGATATAGACGCCGACGCCACTACCGACGACGGAACATAGGTGTGTTGTGTCTCACTGCCGCTACATTAATGTCGCAGGCTCGACACAAATCAAAAGATTTGTACCTTATTGTCAACAAATGAGACACTTTAAATCAACTCACACTAAAGTTACAGGAAATGGGAGGATCGGACTTAGCGACAAAGTATCAATTCTATAAATTAAGAATTCTCCGATTTTTAGCGTTTATACATTTGAACATATACGAATATCAATCTTTTATTTTTATAAATTGCATTGTCTGATATATTTCGCACTAATTGAAAAAAACAAACTTTTTGGAATATCTGTTTCACAGGTGACGACGGATATGTTCCAGTTGTCGTAACCACAATCCCGTCATCTTTTCCTCGAATGTGAACTACCAAATAAAACCAAATCACTGGATTTTTACCTTCATGAATAACACGACGGGTGCCACACGTTGAGCAGAATCTGCTTACCCTTCCGGAGCACCCAAGATCACCCCGATGGATTTATATTACCCATTTATACCGATCTATTGAGTTAAGCCAATTGAAACTGTTTTTTTACATTTTTATACGACCGCAAAAAAATTTTGCGGTCGTATATTGGTATGACGTTGGCGTCGTCGTCGTCGTTGTCGTTGTCGTCGTCGTTGTCGTTGTCGTCGTTGTCGTCGTCGTCGTCGTCCGAAGACATTTGGTTTTCGCACTATAACTTTAGTATAAGTTAATAGAAATCTATGAAATTTAAACACAAGGTTTATGACCACAAAAGAAAGGTTGGGATTGATTTTGGGAGTTTTGGTCCCAACAGTTTAAGAATTAGTGGCCAAAAGGGCCCAATAAGCATTTTCCTTGGTTTTCGCACAATAACTCTAGTATAAGTTAATAGAAATCTATGAAATTTTAACACAAGGTTTATGACCACAAAGGAAGGTTGTGATTGATTTTGGGAGTTTTGGTCCAAACAGTTTAGGAAATAGGGGCTAAAAAGGTCCCAAATAAGCATTTTTCTTGGTTTTGCACAATAACTTTAGTATAAGTATATAGAAATCTATAAAATTTAAACACAAGGTTTATGGCCACAAAAGGAAGGTTGGGATTGATTTTGGGAGTTTTGGTCCCAACAGTTTAGGAATTAGGGACCAAAAGGGTCCAAAATTAAACTATGTTTGATTTCATCAAAATTGAACTATTGGGGTTTTTGATATGCCGAATCTAACCGTGTATTTAGATTCTTAACTTTTGGTCCTGTTTTCAAATTGGTCTACATTAAGGTCCAAAGGGTCCAAACTTAAACTTAGTTTGATTTTAACAAAATTGAATTCTTAGGATTCTTTGATATGCTGAATCTAAACATGTACTTAGTTTTTTTATTATGGGCCCAGTTTTCAAGTTGGTCCAAATCGGGGTCCAAAATTAAACTTTGTTTGATTTCAACAAAAATTGAATATATGGGGTTCTTCGATATGCTGAATCTAACCATGTATTTAGATTTTTGATATTTGGACCCGGTTATCAAATTGGTCCACATTGAGGTTTAAAGGGTCCAAAATTGAACTTTATTTGATTTCATCAAAAATTGAATTCTTGGGGTTCTTTGATATGCTGAATCTAACCATGTATTTAGATTTTGGATATTGGAATACCACAAAGGGATGGTAAGAATTGTCTTTGGGAGTTATGGCTCAAACCGTTAAGGAATAAGGTGCAAAAAAGGGGGGAAAAGGGTTTCCAGGTTAATGGACAATTACTTAAGTACAAAACATAATTTAAAAGGCAGTGTAAGGTTGGTAATTGAAACTCATTTGAATATCTCTACTAAACTGCTTTTAAATTATGTATATTGAAATTTGCCAAAACTTTATTATTAATAAATTCCATTGAAATTTGCCAATAACTTTAGTTTAATGAACTTCATTGAAATTTGCCAATATAAAATGTTGCTGAAGAAGCTTTTTGTTTATCTCACATAAACTGCTTTTAAATTATGTATATTGGAAATTTGCCAAAAACTTTATTATTAATAAATTCCATTGGAAATTTGCCAATAACTTTAGTTTAATAAACTTCATTGGAAATTTGCCAATATAAAATGTTGCTGATGAAGCTTTTTTGTTTATTTTTAGCCATGATTATTATGTCATTTTCTATTTTAATAGGGTCCAAAATTAAACTTATGTTGATTCTAATAAAAATTAAATCTTGGGGTTCTTTGATATGCTGAATCTAAACATGTATTTAGATTTTGATTATGGGCCCAGTATTAAGTTGGTACAAATCAGGGTCCAAAATCACTCTTTGTTGATTTCAACAAAAATGAATATATGGGGTTCTTTGATATCCTGAATCTAACTGTGTATTTAGATTTTTGGATTTTGGGCCTACAGTATTGCGCAATAGCAAGAAATCTTCAATTGCACAGTATTGCGCAATAGCAATAATCTTCAATTGCACAGTATTGCGCAATAGCAACAAATCTTCAATTGAAAACAAATACAAATATTTAACCAATTTCGATGGGATTAATTAAGTCTTTAATTTTTTGGGTTTTTCTAACCTTGTATATTTTTTTTGGATATTGGGCCCCATTTTTAAATTGGTCTACATTGAGGTCAAAAGGGTCCAACATTAAACTTTGTTTGATTTGATCAAAACTGAATTATTGCGGCTGTATGATTTGCTGAATCTTATTGTGCATTTAGATTTTTATTTTGGGTCCTGTTTTCAAATAAGTTCATATTAAGGTTTGAAGGGTCCAAAATTAAACTTTGTTTGATTTCAACTAAAATTAAATTATTGGTGTTTTTATATGCTGAATCTAACCATGTTGT
The DNA here is from genome assembly GCA_017311375.1 of Mytilus coruscus. Lineage (NCBI taxonomy): Eukaryota > Metazoa > Mollusca > Bivalvia > Mytilida > Mytilidae > Mytilus > Mytilus coruscus. Next base: position 27,664,270 of record CM029603.1, on the reverse strand, counting down.
TAGATTTTGGATATCAGACCATTCTAGGTAAATTAAATGTCCCATTTCAAATTTTTAAGATCTTTGACCACATTTATTTTGTGTCAGAAACCTATATTATGTTAAAAATTTAATCACAAACCAAATTCAGACAGTATCAAGCTTGAATATTGTGTCCAAACTTGCCCCAACTGTTCAGGGTTCGACCTCTGCGGTCGTATCAGGCTGCGCTCAGCGAAGCATTTTATTTCTTATGCTGTGCTGTTACACCACAGTCCGAGGTTAGGTCTGGGTTTAGCGCTCACATACATGTTAAACTCCGCCACGTGCACTTTCTTTATGTGCCTGCCCTAGTCAGGAGCCTGTAGTTCAATGGTTGTCGTTGTTTCATGTGTGTCATATTTGTTTTTCGTAGATTGTTTAGTTATAAATTAGACCGTTAGTTTTCTCGTTTGAATTGTTTCACTTTTTCACGTGGTGGCCTTTTGTATCCGACTATACGGTGTGTTGAAGGCTGTACGGTTGCCTATGATTGCTTACATTCACTGCATTTAAACTCTAGTGGATAGTTGTCTCAGTTGCAATCACACCACATCTAACTTTAATAGAATCTCACTGATAGGTCATACATACTGACATCAGTGTATATAAAGTGCGAATCCAGTTAGTTCATTTTCACTGTTGTATGCGAGTATGTCTATTGTAGAATAAAGGATGATGGGAAAAACTGCGTTTGTTTACTTTTTGAAAATACAAAATAATAGATTTGAATGTATGTTTTAACAGAATTTTATACGAATATAACTTTTTAATGCATAATAACAGGATTAAAGTCCAAAACAGTGTTATTTAAGCAGCAGAATCCATAATATTGATTACTGAATGCGATTCATTTTAACTATAGATGCGATGAATTATCACTGTAAGTGCAATCATTTCTGATGTGGAATTTTTGGAAGAGCGATGAATTTTCATTGTCGTTTTATATGATTATTCGACATACAACAACTGAAAATAGTTTTAATGACTTTAATATTGATGATATTTACAATTGAAATGCACGCTAGTCGTAGATGCTTACTTGAATATACACGGGTATAACCACGTTCATATCATGAATATTCAAATATTGTTGGTGAGTTTGCTGGATCCGAAAATTTATTGGAGCAGAATATCCATGAATATAACGTTTTTCTACGACGAATTTTCTTTGAAAAGTTTTATAACTCGCTTAAAAAAGCTTTGAACATTTGTCACGCCGTGTGATACATATTTCGACCGTATTGATAGGATTTTGCACAACGAACAGTACAAGAATGTACAACGAACGGTACTAAAGAAAAAAGACAAACTACAAAGAGAATGAATCGTACAGTGTCAAACATTCTGAGGTCAGTTTTTCAAGTAATAGTCTTTAAATAAAATTAAAACAACGGGTTTTTCATTCGTATTATGTATTTTAACAACAACAAAGCACAAAATACACGGTCGCATTTAGTGAAAGAGCCAACCAACTATGCTCTATTTGTAGTTTATTCAAGTTGGAGTTACACATAGTGTTTGTTTCGCGATGTTTACAAGTAATTCACAGACCTATCTATTTAAAATAGTCACATGTTGTTCATGTAATATAAATGATATACAATGCTGCCAGGAGCTGTAAACTTTGTTTTCATAAACATTGAATACTTAACTGAAAAGTTAGTCAATTAGTCTTTGGTGTAAATATAAGAACGGTATATCTACCAACATTGCTTCGCGATGTAGCGATTAACGTCCGGAATCAACTGTACGGCGGTTATACCCCGTGGTATACTGTAGAACCATTTAAACATGTAACAATAAACTGTTTTCAACATTTCTCCATTTCTCACAATTGCGTATTGGCTTATTTGTAACACCGACTTATAAGAGATTCAAGCATATTAAAGGTGACTCGACTGTTGCTAGAACTTTTTTTACTGTATAAGATTTATACACAATGGCATGATAAATATCAATTATCCAGTCAGCAAAGCGTCAATTGTTTGTGCAAGATGAAAACGTTTCCACTCATTCGATCGTGAAATGAAGATCGTTTTGTAAAATGCTCTTTATTATCTCAAATGCATCCATTATAGCTATTTTCCTAACGCTTGTAGTTTAAAAGTTTGGTTGGCTTGCTTGCTTTGTTTGTATAAACGTTTGCTCAATCTTAATTACAATGCGTAGGCAACATTTACACAATCAAGGCCAACCACACCTTTTAACTACAAGCATTAGGAAATTATCTCTAATGACGTTTAACTTATTAGTATGCGATGTAGATTTAGACCGAAACAGAAATTTGGATTGCTTAATTGTCCAAGATATATATGTATTTAATGATGACGTGTCATAGGAAAGAATAAATTTTATCCTACATATAGATCAGGACAAATTATTTGAGAAAATAGAATTGACTATATTAGCAATAAATACCATGTTTAAGGAATTTATTGATATATTACCTCAGACTTTCACTCACTAAGTATGCATACATAATCAATCCTTCTGACTTCATAAATTTTGTTAGAGTCGGCTGAATTAAGACTTTATATAATAAAAATTAATTAATTTCCTTCTGTGAAAATGCATCGCATTTACAATAGAAATGAATCGCCCTACAGTGAAAATGAAAGAATAGTATCATTATTCGACAGTAAACATGAATCGCATAACGAAAACAGCATAGTGAAATTTGATTGAATATCAACAAGCTGAATAACAAAACCTGTTTAAGTTAAACAACATTAATAATTATGTTAAAAGGTACATTTTTCTGCAAATGAAACTTAACTGCTACTTTTAAATCTCTTGCACGCTCTGTTCATGAACTTTTCTTAATATTTATCTATTTGTGTATCAATTTTGCACCTGGATGGATGTAGGCGCGATAAAAACCCGTCCGTATCTCATACCTATATCATGAATTTATAAAAACAGTATAAATTATATATTATTTCTTATTTTATTCAAAAATCTTGAATTTGTCGTCTGTTCATTTATCATTCTACATAAAAAATTCATCACGGATACAGTCAAAATGACTTTTTAGGATTCGCACATTACATACACTGGACATCGCTTTTCTTCAAATGAGTGATTTATCCCTCGATAACATTCATGCGATATTTGGTTAGTATAAATATTTTTTCACAACTTATAAATTTGTCATCGAACTCGAGTAAAGAAACTATAATAAATTCTTTTCAGCGCTGCCGAGCTCGTTGAAATAATTTGATTTCATGAGTGCAAATCTTCATATATTATTCTAAGCACCATGAAAAATTATTGCTCAAAATAGGTCTATTTTTCAAGTTATAAAAAGGCAAAACTTTTTTTCTTTTGTTTGATCTTTTATTATTTCGATACAGCATTTTTTATGATTACTACATTAAAGAACATGATCATTAGGTAGAATACCAGAAAACATCGTTTGCGACAGTACGAAACAATAACTAACATGAATTTAAAAACTTTGGGATACCTTCACACCAATGAGAACTCCGAAGAAAAAGATAACATAAACAAAATAAAAACAACAAACACCTTGTAAACGAACGGACTCAGTCTTAGCAAAGAAACATGCTCAGTCCAAGCATAAACATTTTCTAATTTCTCAGTCCAAGCACTATAGTTGTGACGTTACTTATGTTATAAACATCTGCATGAAGAAAATACGATAGTTTGCATATGTTTTACATATATAAAGATTTTAACAATTGTAAGTAGAGACAGTTTGGAACCCACAAGATACATATATCAATCTGTCAATTATATCGTTTTTATATGATTTTCCAAACTATGTGATCTTGAGAGAAATGTCATCAATCATGGTCGCCTTTATTCGTTACGTCCCAATAGCAAAATCATAGGACGTTATTAAAAAATTGACACAATCATTGAATTTTGAGTATACAAAACGGATATTTCTATTGGTATGAGCCTAACCTATATATTGGAACTATCTCTTAGCGGATTTGATGCAAACACTAATACGCTATTAAGAGCATTGAGGCAAGAAGTAAAATTGATCATCGTACAAACATTTTTAAATTTTCAATTTACTATGCATCTATAGGGGTCTATTCGTGGATCGAGTTGATCGAAAACTTATAACTGAGGAAACATGAATTATCATTGGCACAAATGTTGACCTGAAATAATTAATCTATAGGTGAAAATAGCTTACCAACCATGTCATAACTAACACAACTGATAAGGAAAAGTAGATCAAATTTTGTACTATTGACAATCTTCATTCTTATTTTCATCATGGTTAATATTCTATGTGTTCTTCTGATGGGTAATTATTAAACTAATTATTTTCGAATCGTCTCCTTCGTCAAAAATTATAATGAACTTTGGTGGATAGTTGTCTCATTGGCAATCATACCACATCTCCTTATTTTTATATTTATGAAGTTTCTAAAATCGGATTGAAGAAAAATAAAATTGGTGAGATATTTTGATGCAATCTTAAACCACTTTATATAGAATTAGTAATCAAATAATAAGTTGATTTCACCAAGCGGTAGCTTTAGATGGTAATTCGTTAGAAAGGTTCCATGTTTTGTAATCTTTAAAAGGTTATGAAAACTACAAGTAATCATAAAATATCGTTATCGTTATTGTTTCGTTTTTTTTGTTTTTTTCATTTGCTTTCCTCAGTTTTTTGTGTTTGTTACCTTGACTCCGTCTAAATTGAATTGAACATCGGTAAACTACTGTTGCCTTAAAAGAGAGCTGAAAGATACCAATGGAACCTTCAAACTCATAAGTCGAAAATAAACTGACAGCGCCATGGCTAAAAAAGAAAAAGATCAACAGACAAACAACAGTACACAAAACACAACATAGAAAACTAAAGACTGAGCAACACGAACCCCACCAAAAACTGGGGTGATCTCAGGTGCTCCGGAAGGGTAAGCAGATCCTGCTCCACGTGTGGCACCCGTCGTGTTGCTCATGTTAGTACAAACCCGGTAATAAGTCTAATTCTGTAGGTCACATTCGGGGAAAAGGGGACGGGATTGTAGTTACGACATTTGGATCATATCCGCTATCATTTGTGAAACGGATATTCCATAACGGTTAACCAACTCGTGATGGCGTCCGTAAAATTTACGAAGGGATGATTTCAACTTCACCACTTGGAACTCTTGGTTTAATAGCTTCCTTGTGAGCAGCAACCCTCCATCATGGAAATCAAGATAGGAAATACAAGCCCTGGAATATCGTATCAACTGGGATATATATACTCCGTATGCAGGCGCTGCTGTCATGATGCTATATAGAAATGGAAAGTTCACAATTGGGAAGCTGAAATCATCTCTTTTTGTAGTAAAGATTTGTTTTCAACCGACCCTCATTGTCAATTTCTAGATGTAAGTGAAGATATGAGGCAGACTTAACTGTATCTGTTGTATCCTTAATCAAGTTCGATGGGATAGATGCGTTCAACATAGTCACCAAATTTTGAATTATTTAGTGAGAGAACATCATCTATATAGCGGAAAGTAAAGTTAAAGGATACTGATAACTTCTTTTCTTTCTCCTAAGAAGTTCCTGTATGAAGTCATTGTTAAATTACCATCTAAAAATACACAGAGGCAGGTACAAGTAATTGATAGTGTGAATTTTGCATAGTTAGGACGTTTCTTCTGAGTTTTGAAATATTGAGCGTCATTTTGAAAATGTTATCCACATCATGAGAACACAGACACAGCCTACGATAACTTTACCTGAAATGTGTTATGTTCGATTAGTAAGAAGAATATGTTTGCATGTCGTATTTCTTTTATGGATGTTATAGTTAATCATATAAAAAAACTTACTAGATTGCGTCAGTTTCATGATGCCGAATTATTTTCACAAAGCGGTAGTGAGTAATATTAAAACAACCTCTGATTCTGTTTATCATACAGATGATCTTCTAGAATGAGAAACACGTGATTCCCATAGAGATACAGAAATGAGGAACACGTGATTCCTATAGAGATATAGAAATGAGAAACACGTGATTCCCAAAGAGATACAGACACGTGATTCCCATAGAGATACAGAAATGAGGAACACGTGATTCCCATAGAGATACAGAAATGAGGCACACGTGATTCCCATAGAGATACAGAAGAAAGATTTTGCGACATTATTTGGGATGTTGTTTTTTTTTCTCAAGTAGATGAAAATGAAATAGTGTGGTGTTGTTCAGTAGGTCTACAAATCCAGCGAAGGGCCTAGAGTAATAAACAATAGATCGTTTTACTATCATATCATTGTGAAATATAGTGACAAAATATTACCTCCCCTGTAAACACTGAAAACTAGATCTTCTTAATATTTGTCCCATTTTAGCAAGGACGCTATCAATTATGGATTCACGCGGGAAAACGGTCTGGTAAATAGTAAAAATTGAAATAAAAACAAAACTTCCATTTAATGTTATCATTACCCTCCTTAAGTAGCAAACGACGAGTACAGCAGGCTATAGAAGCTTGATGTAAAATTGTTTTAAAATGTTGCTATGCGTATAATTTCCTGGAGTACCAACTTCAATGTATTTTTCTACTGGCTGTATACCTCTCTGGAACATGCTAATATCCGTATATATATATATAGCTAGATCAGAGAAAGTCAGGGAAAAAATCCAAAGGAATCGATTGATATGCAGCAAAGATTGGCACTTTTGAAATTAAGTTACTAAGCAAATTCAAACGGACCTTATCTCAATGTAAACATTGAATGTGAATAGATCGAGAAGACCGCATATACATGTAAAAAAATTGAGACGACCTTTTCTTAAAATTGTATAAAAAATAGTAGAAAGATACATACTTTATAAGAATAGTTATCCTTTCTTAACCTGCACAGACAGACTTAATTTTTATATTCACGAAAAGAGCAGACCGGTGTGCTCGATAACTTAGGTGTGAAAAAATAAGTATACTTTGGGAAATTGTAACATGCTAAGGACTTTGTAGAACACTCCGAAAATTGGTGACCCGAAAAATCTTTAGATTTTGTATGTACATGATTTCTATATTTCTAGGATTTTGATTGGTTAACGCACGTCGTTACAAAGCCCATAGCCCCGGGTGTTGCTAGACTGGTACCCGGCCGTTATTGAAATTCTTGTTAATATTTGTATATTCCGAAGGCATACTGAATATTTTACGGAGGGAACCAACCTAGGTGTTGCTAACCCATTTACCCGGGCGTTGCTACCCATTACACCGGGGAGCTTCACGCGCGTTTTCCTTAGTTCCATGGTTGTTCCTTGTGAAATATTGAATTCTGTAGATTATCCATGATGTCTGTAACTAAATATTTAATCCACTAACGATTTTAACCTAGTATGCCGATCATTTGCACTCATTTTAGTAAATGCATCACTTGGCTGCCACATTGTCAATGAATAGGACTACTGACCTAGCTATGCAAGTGACCCACGTTGATGTCACACCGTCTATGACGTAACTCTCACAACACTGAGCGACAAATTTGATTCATTCCTGATTCATTCCAGTTTCTCTGTCTCTGGATTAAAAACGTCTTATATTTGACTACCTGTAGGGTTTTACCCTACACCCCGTTAAAAATATGTCAAATTCTTAAATTTCAATAAAACTTTTTTTTAAATGAGAAAAAAAAAACGTTGCTTTCACGTTACTTTTTGTGGTAGAATTTCTCTAAAAATCGCCAGATTTGGACTTAGACCGAGGATAAATTTGTTATCTACGTTCATATCCGTAGATATGGATATTTTAACACCCTGAAGTATCCAAGTACACCCTGAGGCAATATCCATATCTACGGATATGAACGCAGATAACTTATATTATCTGTTTGTCTATTTTACTTCGTGAATAACTGTAAAACTCATATATCCCTGGAATAAATGAAATCTTATCATGTCTTACCAATATTATCAGTTTCTACTAAGTTGAAAGAGAAAAATAACTTCATATTTTTTTCAGTTTCAGGTGCCACGCTTTGTGCAGCAGCCTGTGATGACGTGGACACGAAAGCGTGTGAGCTACTTGCTAACAAACGACCAGATTTATGCAGTGACCCTTGTTTGTCTAAATTGTGTAACCGCTACTGTGGACACTGCCGTGAGTACCTGAGTACCTAGAGAGAGTAGAAGATGATGATATATTTTTTTTATCCTCGATTATTTAAATTTTCACCATCAAACATTTAGTTATTTCATGGGTAATGGAATGCTTCAATTTACACTGCTTAATGCTTTATGACGATTAAATTACATATTTACATTTATTGCACAATTATAAAAAAAAAATCCATTGCTCAAATCTAATTATTTTTTCAGCGGTGAAGTGTTATCAATGCGATGAAGTAAATTTTCCCCAGAACTGTTCAAACGTCGTAGACTGTCCATCGAAAGATCATGTAAGGTTCACTTGGTTATGTCATGTTTATTGTTGTTTATAACACAGTGCTTTTATGTAGTGATATGTTAATGCAGAGTTAAGAGTTATGTTTCGTGAAAATAAGACTATTTTCGTAAAATTTGATCCAATAGTTTTTTTTTTCTCAAAATTATCAACAAATGTGGCGATTTTTTCTTATTGATACCCGAAGCCTGTTGTGCTGGTACTATCATTATATCTCGTAAAACTTGGAAATGTGCGAATAAATATTCAATTGTATGGGGCTATATTACTCTCAGATGTTATGTCGTGAAAATAAGACCAGTTTCGTAAAATTTGATCCAACAGTTATTTCTAAAATATCAACAAAGGTGACAATTATTTTGTTATTTATACAAAAAGCCAGCTATGCTAATTTTATCAACTGTTTCGTCAAAACTAGAAATTTACAAATAAATATGTCATATTATTGGGATATATAATACTCCCAATTTTTTTCTTTTCTTCTTTTTTTTTTAAACTGGCTAAATATTAAAATTGTTCATTGACAAATTTCCTTAAATCAGTCCTTCATTTTGTGCACTATGAAATTTATAGCCTGCATTTTGTTAGGCAATTAATTCATTTTCATTCTGTTTATGGCAAAGTTGTTTATTTTCTCCTATTTTGAAGTCATTGTTTTTTCTTCTTTTAGGGTGCCAAAGATGAAAGAATGCAGTAAATTTACAAAAGGAGTAAAATTTTCCTAGTAAAGGAAACCTTTGTTGGTCGTAATATTATGAATGAGCTTCATGCATCTGTTGTCGTTTCAGACTACGCTTCTCATTCAAAACATAAACCTAATTCATATTTAAATTAAAATCGTATTGAGGACATTTCAATGGTGACTGCAAAGATATATATATATATATATATATATATATATATATATATATATATATATATTTGATAATAAAAGATTTTATTTACACCAAGGATTTGTATATGTACACACATAAACAATCTTACTTTTAAACTGCCATCTCTTTACCCCAGAATAAAAAGACAAACCACTACAAATGATTAAAAGACAAAACCACTACAAATGATTGTCTCGTGGAAATAAGGTTATGAAATACTTTTAAATAGTGTCTTCCATGTTGCTTTGATGTATGACCTCGGCTCCCACTTCAATGTTGTGTTTTTATAGATTTTTGTTGCTTCGAGGACACACATATCCATCTATGTATGCAGTATTGTCAATTGTTTTTGTTGGTGGGTCTCGCTTATGTCTTCGTCACTTTCACTACCAACAAAGAGTTCGTTATCAGTTTATTCAACTAGGAGTATATCTAAGTCGTAACTATTAAGATTTTCATCCCACCAAATAAAATCGAATTTTCCATATTGCGTGCACATGAATGAAGCTTTATTCAAATGAGAAATTAATTGTAATTTTCTTAAATATTAATTTTCAATACACACTTCGAACATGAAGAAACCATAATTTTACCGAAAATCATTTAAAAACAACTCAATGCAAGCCTATGATGAAACTGTCAAACACTTAGAAATCAAACATTTACCGACAATCCTATAGAAAAAACTCAATGCAAGCCCAATTAATGATGAATATAAAATAAATAAAATTTTAATAATTTATAAATATCAAGAATAAAAACAAAGCCTATCATGATTAACAATTAATTAACAAACAGATTAAAGTTTTTTCCACATTAATTAATTTTACATTTTGTGAATTGTATTTTTGAAAGAGTGTGGACACCTGTGGTGTAACAACTTCTTGTTTACAAGGTGTCAATTAAAACTCATTATTTATAACATGTTCGTGATTTACCAGGTCATCGAATAATTCAAACCTAATATACATGTCACACTGTGAAATTATGTCTCCGAGACAGGTGTATATTCAATAGAAACCCATTATGAAACTATCAAATAAAATTAACTCTGACACAATATTTATCAAGTGTTAATTATTTAATATCAGTTTTTTAATACAATATCAAATTATGTCTCTTTCCAATAATACAAATCTAAAATCAAAATTTTGCAATAAATAATTATATATGAACTCAAATTATTTAATTAATTATGATAAATTTAACACTGAAACAGTTTATGTTATGCTCAAACATTCGTCCTTACTTCGAGTACTTTTAATACTTTTATTAATGACTTTATTACCTAAGGAGATCTCGCGAGGTTTAGTGGCCGCGTGTTTTACGGGATTTCGCCGAGTTGCGAATCTCTTGTATTATATGTCTCTGGTTAATGGTAGTATCACTACTTACCAATCAATTCTACTATAATTCATTGGCTATGCAAATTATCTTTGTTAGATAAATTTCTTATATAATATGGTTCATTGCCTTACGTTTTATGGTTTATGAAATGAAATGTTCCTTGCACTTGAGATCTTAATACTAATACATGTACATGTTGAAATGGATATAATTTCGAAAGCATTACAGAACCGAACAGACAAGGAGATGGAACGCAATCTCCAGGACTTGCATTCGCGGTACTGCCAGTAGGAAATAACGAGGGGTTTTTATGTCAGAAGCCTAGGATATAAATTTCAAGCCCGAACTTGTAAATAATGCCATTTCCGAGTTTTAAAGTTTTATGACAGAACTTTGTTTTTTAACAATTAAAAGATGTTTTAAACTTTGTGCTTTATAAACTCCGCTGGCGAAAGGAAGAGGTACTCCTTCGTTATTCTTATTTTTTGTTTGCTCAAATATCCTATGCTTATTTTCTATTTTCGCTCCAATGTCTTAAAATTTTGGCGCTCAAATGTCCTATACTCTGGCGCTCAAATGTCCCTTTTTATCGCTCATATGTCCATTGCCGTACTATTTATGGTTTCATTGTATGGAAAATACGAAGTATCTCCAGAAAATTAGTGAAAAGTTTCTTATATTATGAATATACCAGATATGAATAAGCATAGCATAATAGAGATGTGGTATGATTGCCAATGAGACAACAATCCCCCAGAGTTCAAATGACGTGGATATAAGCAATTATCCCCGGCTTAGTATATTTCTAGGATTTTGATTAGTTAACGCACGTCGTTACAAAGCCCATAGCCCCGGGTGTTGCTAACCCATTTACTCGGGCGTTGCTACCCATTACACCGGCGAACTTCACGCGTTTTCCTTAGTTCAATGGTTGTTCCTTGTGAAATATTGAATTCTGTAGATTATCCATGATGTCTGTAATTAAATATTTAATCCACTAACGATTTTATCCTATTATGCCGATCATTTGCACTTATTTTAGTAAATGCATCACTTGGCTGCCACATTGTCAATGAATAGGACTAGTGACCTAGCTATGCAAGTGACCCACGTTGATGTCACACCATCTATGACGTAACTCTCACAACATTGAGCGCCAAATTTGATTCATTCCAGTTTCTCTGTCTCTGGATTAAAAACGTCTTATATTTGACTACCTGTAGGGTTTTACCCTACACCCCGTTAAAAATATGTCAAATTCTTAAATTTCAATAAAACTTTTTTTAAAATGAAAAAAAAAAAAAAACGTTGCTTTCACGTTACTTTTGTGGTATAATTTCTCTAAAATCGCCAGATTTGGACTAAGACCGCCTCAGGGTGTACTTGGATACTTCAGGGTGTTAAAATATCCATATCTACGGATATGAACGCAGATAACTTATATTATCTGTTTGTCTATTTTTCTTCGTGACTGTAAACTGTAAAACTCATATATCCCTGGAATAAATGAAATCTTATCATATCTTACCAATATTATCAGTTTCTATTAAGTTGAAAGAGAAAAATAACTTCATATTTTTTTCAGTTTCAGGTGCCACGCTTTGTGCAGCAGCCTGTGATGACGTGGACACGAAAGCGTGTGAGCTACTTGCTAACAAACGACCAGATTTATGCAGTGACCCTTGTTTGTCTAAATTATGTAACCGCTACTGCGGACACTGCCGTGAGTACCTGAGTACCTAGAGAGAGTAGAAGATGATGATATATTTTTTTATCCTCGATTATTTAAATTTTAACCATCAAACATTTAGTTATTTCATGGGTAATGGAATGCTTCAATTTACACTGCTTAATGCTTTATGACGATTAAATTACATATTTACATTTATTGCACAACTATAAAAAAATCCATTGCTCAAATCTAACTATTTTTCAGCGGTGAAGTGTTATCAATGCGATGAAGTAAATTTTCCCCAGAACTGTTCAAACGTCGTAGACTGTCCATCGAAAGATCATGTAAGGTTCACTTGGTTATGTCATGTTTATTGTTGTTTATAACACAGTGCTTTTTATGTAGTGATATGTTAATGCAGAGTTAAGAGTTAGGGCAACGCGAACTTGTTTTTGAACTCAATTTGTTTTAGAGAATAAATCTTTTTTTTATGAAAAAGAGGAAGAAGATATCTAGCGAGCAATCAAAAACATAAGTCGAAAACACAATACTAGGACCGAAAATAAAAACGAATAAAAGACAAAAGACAAATAATTCCACAAACACTACACAGATCACTCAATATTCGGCAACGCTTATCTCACGAAAAGCAGTGGTGAACTCATGTGCTCCGAAGGGGTAAGCAGTTCCCGTTGCAATAGTGGCACTCATCGTGTTGCTCATAGCAAGAAAATATGCGGGGGAAAGTCGCATTCGGTGATGTGATAAATAATGAAAATTTGATGGGGTTGTGGTAAAGACAAGTGAAACATAGTACTAGTATCCAGTAACGGTCAACCAAATCATGATGGCGTCAGTAAAACTTTTAAAGTTTATAAATACACTTAGTTGCAGTAGAGTGAATAACGATTTAGTTCTTCTTCTTTAGTTAAAATTCTTATGTTAATACGTAATTCCTTGATCACGCAGTTTATTTATAAAATGAGTTACTAACTAAAACAATATTAGAGTTGTCTGAAAAAAACACAATTATATATTATATAATCCAAAGTGTCATTAATTTTATATTTCAGTACTGCTATACTACACAAAGTTTTGCCTCCGATTTTAGGGAAATCTACCGGATGGGATGTGCTCTAAAATCAGTAAGTTTTATTCATATTTTGGCTTTATATCATTTAGAGCTCTGAATGTATTACTTTATTTTCATGAAACTATTTCAGATTTAGAAATACGATGTCGCATTTAAATTAATGTTACTGTTTACAACGCGAAACAACCCTTGTAACAACTCATGAACGGGCGAACAGGTAACCAGTTACAAGGGATATGTTTACCCCAAAACAATTCACCTGAACCTCGTATGATCGTTGGTTAAATTTCTGGCCGGAGCGTATTATGAAGTTTATTTACTAATACATCTCAAAGGATACAAATTGACAATATGTGCACGAAAATGAATTACTTCCCTTTTATTGGGTTTGGTATAGCTTTTTGCTCCGATGCGATGTAAAGATCTAGATTTTCACGTATTGAAATTTTATCGTAACAGATATGCAGTCTTTACCTGGGTCCAGATACCAACAGGAGAAACATAGACGTAAATGGAGCCTGTTGTATGCAGGACATGTGTAACAACAGATTACCCTACGAAATAATTACTTCACAGACACTCCTACTCAGTCCTACTCTACAGGTTAGAATTTATGTTGTGTAAGGAGACGCAAGTGGACAGTAAAATCATAAATAAAATGATTTATTTTATATACCGGTATGTAAATTATGGGCCGATTTGATTTTTTCAATGTAGAGATATTGGAATATTTTTTCACTTATATTTTTAATGTCTAAAATTGCGTGAGACTCACGCATTTTCATGCTTAATTTGTGGCATTTTCCTTTAATCTATTATTTTTTTCTCTTTGATCTTTAAATTTTTTCCAAATTTCACGCATTTGGTACATGAAAATTTGACAGCCCTGTGGTTTTGACGTTGTTCATGAAATCTCATTTGAAGTAGAGCCACGAAAAGTAAAGTGTGTGACGACATGATTTCAAAACAAATGAGCTCTTTTTCATTAACATTAAACATACTGCAATGCAGTATTGATTATTATTGTTTTGATTTTACTTATTATGTTATGTGTTTTATCGTTATAATAGAGGAGGGTGTGGATGGGGGTTTACAGAATAGAAAACATTGGACAAAAAATATAAAGAATAGAGAAAAATGTACCAAAAAAAGTAAAGAATAGAGAATAATGAAGTGCTCAAATATAAAGAATAGAGAATAATGGGCAAAAAGTATAAAGTATAGAGAAAAATGGTCTAAAACTTAAAGAATACAGAAATGAAGGACCCCATCAAGACCTTCATAAATTGCTTTTTCTGAACTAAATTATATTGCATTTTGTTATTCCACTGATTGACATTAAAAGGCAAGGGTTAAGGTCTAACACAGCCACATATTTGTAAGTGTTTGTCTTTTGAAAGATCTTAATGGTTTTAATTTAATTTTCTCAGTACATGTATATGGTGTCAAGGACAGATATTCGATAGAGATAAAGAGATATATTTTGAACATTTATAAACTTGATTTAAAGCTTGACATACTGTATAGGCAAATGTCTATTGTTGAAGATAGTATTTTAGCCTTAAGAAATCTTGTATAAGTGTGTGTTGTTGCGTTGGGGTCTTATTGACTTATACCACACATCTCATTTTATATATGTAGGACTCTAAAGTGCGATGGGGACGCTAAAGTACGATGGTCACGCTAAAGTGCGATGGTCTACGCTAAAGTGCGATGCTTCCATACGCTAAAGTCCGATGGTCCGCGAAAGTATAGACGTAAGAAACGTAGTTGGATTATGACGTTAACAGTCGTTTATACAAACCAAAAATGAATATGCCGGAAGATAAATTAAGAATATTTGATTAACAACTTTTAAATCAAATGTCCATGACTTAATTTCAGACCTAACCGTGCTTTGTCGGCTGAAGCAAATGTGTTTTTTTTTTTTTTGGGGTGCTGGAAGAAGGACTTGTGTCCTGCAGTCGACCATTTTACTATATAGATACAAAATAGTATACGCATAGGTATCCTGTATCCTGCTTCTAATGGAAGCGAACGGATACATTTTAATCATATGATTTGTTTACGTTGCAGTTTACTTTGCTGTCCCCATTAAAATATTGTCAGTCGATTTTATTGAAAAGTAACGTCGGTTAAATAAAGGTTTTTTTAGCGGCTAAAAGAAAGCTTGTTCAGTGTAGGAAAATATGACATGTATTTATGAAAAAGGAGAAAGCTCGGCGAATATCGCATTCTTCTCGCATTTAAGTTAAAGCTTGAAGCCTTGTATCAATAAATGTTAACTTACTTAATATTTCGACAATGAACGCATTTTTTATTTGTAATTTACAATGACGACTGTAAAGGGGGTCAGATTATTGATAGACTTTGTGAGCGGCAGGCTACACCAATTATCCAAATATTTAATACGAAAGAAATTGTTAAAAAATCATTTAACAAGAAATACAGTATTTTGTGACACATAAATTAGCTTTTAGTAATGATTTCGTGGTCGGTCTTCTAAATTTAGAAAGAATCACTTTAGCCTACCGGTCAATCATAAAGCCTATTACATATGTTATACCTTAGCATACTAGCTTTTGCAAAAGACTTGTTTTGAACATCCATGCACTTTACTGAATGTTTTAAGCCCTTGAACCTTACCCTATTGTTCCATCGCACTTTAGCGTGCTATACCATCGTACTTTAGCAAATTAGCAATCATCGCACTTTAGCGTGAGACACCATCGTACTTTAGCGTAGACCATCGCACTTTAGCGTGACCATCGCACTTTAGAGTACCATCGCACTTTAGAGTCCTACATATATACGTCTGTTAATAACTGAATTTTTGTCAACGGACCTTTATTACAAATTATCACAATGTTTTAAAATTCAGAAATAATTCTTATGATAACTTAAATACTCTATATATTTATTGGTGCTTTACAAAAGTTTCACACACTGTTGACTTATAAGGACAATATACCTTTTAAGTTTATAGGTTTTCAGATTTGACTCTCTAGTCTTTTTGAACTTGAATCGTTAAAATATGTCAATTAATGTCCAGGAATGAGTTAAGCCAGTTGAATATAGGCAGATTTGCTTGTGTCTTTCGCAAAGTCTATTTTTGTCCCCTTTTTTCCCATATAATTATATATCTATTATAGAATAAATAGTCGTTGGTCTGTCATTTTACCGACTGAGTCCCATTCCCGATTGTGACATTTTGAATGAGTGTTGATTCGCATGGCGGTAGAAGCATGCCTAGCAGTAGAAGTTTACCTTGTTCGTCAGTAAAACTTTTAAAGTTTATAAATACACTTAGTTGCAGTAGAGTGAATAACGATTTAGTTCTTCTTCTTTAGTTAAAATTCTTATGTTAATACGTAATTCCTTGATCACGCAGTTTATTTATAAAATGAGTTACTAACTAAAACAATATTAGAGTTGTCTGAAAAAACACAATTATATATTATATAATCCAAAGTGTCATTAATTTTATATTTCAGTACTGCTATACTACACAAAGTTTTGCCTCCGATTTTAGGGAAATCTACCGGATGGGATGTGCTCTAAAATCAGTAAGTTTTATTCATATTTTGGCTTCTTTATATCATTTAGAGCTCTGAATGTATTACTTTATTTTCATGAAACTATTTCAGATTTAGAAATACGATGTCGCATTTAAATTAATGTTACTGTTTACAACGCGAAACAACCCCTTGTAACAACTCATGAACGGGCGAACAGGTAACCAGTTACAAGGGAAATGTTTACCCCAAAACAATTCACCTGAACCTCGTATGATCATTGGTTAAATTTCTGGCCGGAGCGTATTATGAAGTTTATTTACTAATACATCTCAAAGGATACAAATTGACAATATGTGCACGATAGAAAATGAATTACTTCCCTTTTATTGGGTTTGGTATAGCTTTTTGCTCCGATGCGATGTAAAGATCTAGATTTTCAAATGTTGAAATTTTATCGTAACAGATATGCAGTCTTTACCTGGGTCCAGATACCAACAGGAGAAACATAGACGTAAATGGGGCCTGTTGTATGCAGGACATGTGTAACAACAGATTACCCTACGAAATAATTACTTCACAGACACTCCCTACTCAGTCCTACTCTACAGGTTAGAATTTATGTTGTGTAAGGAGACGCAAGTGGACAGTAAAAATCATAAATAAAAATGATTTATTTTATATACCGGTATGTAAATTATGGGCTGATTTGATTTTTTCAATGTAGAGATATTGGAATATTTTTTCACTTATATTTTTATGCCCCATTTATGGGCATTATGTTTTCTGGTCTGTGCGTCCGTCCGTCTGTTCGTCCGTCCGTCCGTTCGTCCCGCTTCAGGTTAAAGTTTTTGGTCGAGGTAGTTTTGATGAAGTTAAGTCCAACCAACTTGAAACTTAGAATACATGTTCCCTATGATATGATCTTTCTAATTTTAATGCCAAATTAGAGATTTACCCCATTTTCACGGTCCACTGAACACAAATCTGTACATGCCAAACATAGTTAGAGGCTCCAAGGAGCTTGAATTGCTCCCTTGTTTAAGATTAACTTGAATTAAGCTTGATTGCATATAGTGTTCATTATTCTCAAAAAGAAGATGAATTTGATTACGCTTCAAACTTTGTCTTTACTGACGACCATTTTGAAATTCATATCGCTTCAAAAAGTGAAAAGTTAAACTATAAGGTTGTCATTATTATCACATAGCGGTCAGGAGTCTGTATTTCAGTGGTTGTCATTTGCTGCTGAGTTACATATTCGTTTTTCGGTCTTTGTTTGTACATTATTAAAACCGTTATTTTTACTCGTTTGAACTAAATTGTTAAACAGCTGACTTTTCGGGGACTCTCCCTCTGGTATCTTTCGTCCCTCTTTTATAGCTGACTATGCGGGGCTTTTCTCATTATTGAGGGCATTATGATGACCTATAGTTGTTAATTTCTGTGTCATTTAGTCTCTTGGCAATCATAATACATATTCTTTTATATATATAGCGATTTCGTTATTACGACATAGTGACTCGTTTGAATTAAATTGTTAAACAGCTGTCATTTCGGGGACTCTCCCTCTGGTATCTTTCGTCCCTCTTTAATAGCTGACTATGCGGGGGCTTTGCTCATTATTGAGGGCATTATGATGACCTATAGTTGTTAATTTCTGTGTCATTTAGTCTCTTGACAATCATAATACATATTCTTTATATATATAGCGATGTCGTTATTACGACATAGCTATGTCGTTATTACGACATAGTGATGTCGTAATTACGACATGTTATGTCGAAATTACGACATAGCGATGTCGTTATAACGACATGTTATGTCGAAATTACGACATAAAATATTTTTTTTGAATGGCCCTTATCGGCTTCCGTATAAGGACAACCTAACTTTATAGGTTTTCAGAATTGACTCTCTAGTCTTTTGAACTTGAATCGTTAAAATATGTCAATTAATGTCCAGGAATGAGTTAAGCCAGTTGAATATAGGCAGATTTGCGTGTGTCTTTCGCAAAGTCTATTTTTGTCCCCTTTTTTCCCATATAATTATATATCTATTATAGAATAAATAGTCGTTGGTCTGTCATTTTACCGACTGAGTCCCATTCCCGATTGTGACATTTTGAATGAGTGTTGATTCGCATGGCGGTAGAAGCATGCCTAGCAGTAGAAGTTTACCTTGTTCGATGCACCCAGTCTCGCTCCTTTTTGAGTTCATGCGATTCCTTCGTTTTTTGTTTGTTACCTTGGTTTGTATCTTCTTAATCGATGAACATCAGTAAACAACTGTTGTCTAAATATAGAATCACTTGCAACAAATAAAAGCTACATCCCTTAAATTCATCCAAATTTTCTTGAATTTATGCGACCCTAATTACGGAAATAAAGAAAGGAGTGTATCATGTGCTAACGGCGCGTCTGTTCAGTGCTAACATACCTGTTTCTGAAAGTAAAATAACAAAAATACCGAACTCCAAGGAAAATTCAAAACGGAAAGTCCTTTATCAAATGGCAAAATCAAAAGCCCAAACACATCAAACGAATGGAAAACAACTGTCATATTCCTGACTGGGTACAGGCATTTCTTTATTTAGAAAATGGTAAATTAAACCTGGTTTTATTGCTAACTAAACCATTTAGTCATCAAAATAGAAATAAGCAGATTATAATATTAAATATGGATGACTAATTTTTCTTTTTGTATTATAGCGATATTATCATCGGGGCTTCAACGTTGAATCAAAATAGTTGTACCAACCTTGATGATACCGCCTGTGCACGCTTGAATCAAGCAGATCCGTCACTCTGTTCGTCATGTTTTGCATCACTGTGTCCAGGTGTTTGTGGGAGTTGCTGTGAGTATAAAAATAACATAAAATGCCAAGTTTTCTGACATTGTGATAAAATTACGATAAGAAAGTTTGATATTACATTTTAAATATGAATGGATAAGACAAATGTCGGAACAAATATGATAATTTCAGTTACCAACTCATAAACATGGGAGCAAAAATATGAAGGAGGCAAACTGTCGTCAGTTGAAGCAAAAGTTTATGAATAAACAAACAAACATCTTTAGTGTTTTTTTCAGTTGTTTTTGTGCTTTGTATTAATCTGATGAGTTAAGCTTAGTTTTATAGTTTGTTCTTTGGTGTACTGGTACACCACTGTACCAGGTTAAACGGAGGATTGGGTGCTCGCAAAGATGTTCAACCCCGCCGCATTATTTGTGTGCCTGTAATTCAGTGATTGTCGTTTGTTGCTGTCTATCATATTTGTTTTCCGTTTGTTGTTTTGTACATAAAACAGATCGCTAGTTTTCTCGTTTGAATTGATTTACATTTATCATGTCGTGGCCTTTTATAGCTTGTTATATGGCGTCGGTTTTTTCATTGTTGAAGGCCGTATGGTGACCTATGGATGCTAACTTCTGCGCAATTCTCTGGTCTGTGGTGGAGGTCTCATTAGCATTCATACTAAATCTTAAAACAAAAAACAATGTAATTCCATGATCAAATGGAGTGAATTTGCATCTTTTGTACCAGTTATGCAAATCCATGATAAAATATATTCAGCTGTAAGTGTTACGATCAGGAAAATGACAAAACCAGTAACAATGTTAGAAAAATGATATTAACGTGTAAGACATGAAACAAAGATAACATGTTTCTAGTAATTTGAGACTTTGAGAGCCTGTCAAACAAATCTATAATGGCGACCGTATCACTTGGAATAATTTTAGGCATACTTTCGTAAAGAGTTGTTTTTTTGGAAAGAAAACGCTTTACGATATTGTAATGATGTGAACATGCTATGGCATAACTCCGTTCTTCGCTGTTGGTGTGATTTTAATTGATATTGACTGTAGACTTTTTACATTTCTTTACGGTCCTATGTTTTACATAACGGTTTTCAATATTTTAATGAGATAGGGTAATATCCGTTGAATTCCTTTCTGCACGGACGATTTCGGCGGTCAGTATATAAAGAAAATTTAAGGCGCGCTTGACCAATGCGACGTTCGTTACAAGATAGTAAGGACAAAGTAGTTAGTTTGGTATACTATTCCCCACCCCATATAACCATCTTATATGTTACTTTCTCATTTCGTATCGACTTGTGGAAGGTGAATTTTGATGCATTTATGTATGTTGATTGTATATGTTTATGTTAAGGTTCATGTGGACCTTTGGCTAAAATGGCTGCGTTTTCTCCTCAAAATTTACTCTGAGTACAGACAAACCTGTGCATCTAGAAAGTTTTAATGCATAGCATGCCCTAGATAAATAAAATCCAAATGCAATGTATGTTTTAGAAAATTTTATACTTAACTGATTTTGCAGTGCACTTTTTTCGTCCCTGCAGAAGATGATAAAATTAACAAACAGTGGAGTTTCACTTGATATGGTCCACTCAGGTTAACAGTTTAAATCACCAATTATTGTCAGGTATCTATTGTTCATGTCAATCAATACTGTACACTTCAATTATTACGTGTGGGAAGTTCTCAAACTCTTTCCAAACTTAGTTTATTTTGGCACCTTCTGGAGAAATGAAAAAAGTGCACTGCAAAATCCTGTTAATTTTTAATTTTCTAAAACATAAAATCTATTTGAATTTTATTTATCTAGGGCATGCTATGCCTTAAAATTTTCCAGATACACAGGTTTGTCTGTACTCAGAGTAAATTTTGAGGTGAAAATGCAGCCATTTTAGTCAAAGGGTCCACATGAACCTTAAACATAGGCGATCTTGTAGCAAACGCACAACCCTATACTGTGTTTGTTTTTTTCTACGATATCTAGTTAAGAAAAACTTTATTTTCGGAGGAGTGAAACGAGGGAGAAAAAATAATGCAGTGTCGGATCCAGAGGGGGTTTCCGGGGGTTGGACCCCCTTTGTTTTGGACGATCAATGCATTTGAATGGGGACATATAGTTGGACCCCCTCTTTTATCCTGGGTTGGGACCCCCTTTTAAATGGCTGGATCCGCCCCTGTAATGTTTTTTAATTAGGTAAATTCCTATTGATTTGTTGCGTAACTTAGAGAAAGAGAAAAAGAGCAGATATGTGGTTTCTTAAAAACTCGTCCTTGGTGAGGGACGCATTGCTGTGTATCTGGGAATATCGACGTAAAGTGTTTTTATAGCACGGCCAGGATACTACGTCACACACAAGGAAACGTTTCTATTTTTCATCGGAAAACGGCTCGCTTCAAGGTAAATTGACACAGTTTTATACAACTTATACTCACTCCTCCACAAAACCGATTCGTGCACCGTACTCCTCTCTACTTGTACTTATTGATCGCCCGATGATCATTTGATAATTTAAAAGGCTGTCCATTTTGCAAATACCTCTGTACAGTTTGAAAACTGTGCAAGGATACTGTTTCCCCTTCCCCGTAAACTTGATTTCTTTACCGTGTAGAGCAGAATGAGAATTTAAACTTCTATAACTTGGTAATCATTGTGCATTAGAAATGTTTGGGGTAAAAAAAAGGTGTAACGCAGTCGTCAAAACACTGTTATTGATTTTTCAGTTAATTGTTACACATGTGACAATATTAACAGTCTCACAGATTGCAAGAATACCACTCTTTGTACATCAGGAAGCGTAAGTGACACTTTTTTTAAGTTATCGAATACCGTTCCACGAAAAGATAAGAGAATTTCTCATGCTTTTTATACTGTTCAAAAATGTGTTTTAAGCAGTTAATTAATCATTATATGAGTATGCCCCGCCGCTAGGCGAAGGGGGCATTAAGTGTTACCTTTGACCGTCCGTTCGTCAATCCGCCATCCCAAAATTATTTGTATTTTACATATTATAAACAAGCTTGAGATGGGGCATTCGTGTCATAAGACACATTCTTCTATTTTTGTAAATGAGTTTATCCCAATCTGAGGTCACCATTAATTTCAAATCTCTAATAACAGTTTTATTATATTGGCCACTAAAGTAATTAAAAGAGGTAGGGGACTTGCAGCATCGTGTTTTCAATATTGAATTACAAATAAGTTTGAGGGAAACGTACCATAGAACATGGAAACATCTAAAAAAACATTTAAAGCAAAATATACCATAGAGGAAAAATATTTGACGTACATATAAATCTTTAAATATTTAAACAATTTTACATTAAAATGAGTGACAAATGTCGGAAAACTAGGTCAACAAATGTTAAATATTCATGTTCATGCAGTGTACTCTCAAGGGACTGAATGGGGCATAGCATTAAGTATGTGATGCGTACTTTGCATAAGAAATAGAAATATACATATATAATAAAGTCATTAATTTTCCACTTTGAAATATCGTAAGAACCAAGTACTTTGTTATACGAGATGGTGTTGAAAAAAATCAAATCTTGTTGTTTTTTTTATGTTCCCGATAATTGTTAATTACAAAACCTTCAAAAATATTACTAATTTCAATGAGTTTTCACAAAAACTCTCAAAAGTAAAATTTAGAACGTCATAATTCTTCTTTTAAAAAAGTCATAATTATTCCCTTAACGCATTCTGATTTTTTTAACGAGTTCTAGTATTTTCAGATGTCAACACCAACGGATCTTTCCCGGTAGTGTAAATTTCACTACTTGACACAGTTCTAGTAGGCCTGCAAACGGTCATTTAACCCGAAATAAACATAAATATAAATAGATAGCGAGCATATGCAATTGGATTTTTTCTAGATCTGTTTGATTTCATGTTATAGGTTAACTAAATATGTTAATCATCGTGTTTACCTGTATAACAATGATTTTTGTGAATCGAATCAGCCAACGAAATGGTTCACCCTTGTTTCACTTTCAATGTTGACATTCTTTTCATTTTAATATCTGAACACGCCTAGTAAATGCGTGACCAATCTCCTTGAAGGTCACATGGATACGGATTCAAGTGAGGTTGAATTATTGACTTGCAAATCAATAATAAATCACCGATGTTTTTGACCTTATTTTGACAATTTTGGGCCAAACTACCTGCTTGTAACGAAATATCATTTCAAAATTCCGCCTTTATTAATACTTGAAACAAAACAAAAACGCGTTTTACTTTTTGTCTAAATCGTAGATAATGCCCCTTAAACGCATTTAGGTTTTTTTCTTAACGAGTACTAGTATTTTCAATTGTCAACACCAACGGGTCTTTTTCGCAATATAAATTTCACTACTTGACATAGTTCTAGTAGTACACTTTGTAATATCTTATAAGGTTACATAATAAACATAAAATCTGTCACCATATCAATAAACTCACCATAGATACCTGACTTAAAATCAACACAGTTCTGATTGCTTTTGATTTGATTTAATGGAAAATTTCTGTATTTAAAAGATTAAGATTGTTCATCATGGTCGTTACTAATCCTTAAAAAACATATGTCGGGCGCATGAAAATTGACCAAAATAACGATTATGGTTGACAAGCCATCTTAAAATTCTTAAACTCGTTTATTAAGCATGCAAAAATATTTAACTGTGTAGTGAGTGTTCCATGTAAGTAAGTAATATATTACCATTTTCAGGAATGTTTTGCCTACGAAACCTTGACTAAAGACTTCCGACAAGTATACAGAGTCGGATGCGTACAACAGCAGGTAAATATCGTTTTAAATATGGATTTTCATGATTCATGCAATGCAAGAAGGCTTGACCAGGTCGACGCATTCGGTGTTGCTCGTTTTAGATTACCAGGGGTTTATCTGGTTGGTATATGCAAAATGGATTTACAAGTCTTGAACATCAGTTAATTATTGATATATTTTGATAATATAGCGATTCTACCTGACGATATCGGGATATTTGTACTGAGTCAAATGTTAACAGGAAGTTGTGATATTAATACAAAAAAACCGGCACGGATAAAAAAAAATTTATTAAAAACGTTCAGGCTTTAATTAAATTTTTATCTGGGTAAGTGTATGCAAGCATACGATCTCCATTGTTTCTTAGACAGTTAGAGACAAATAATGTTTTTAAATGTGTAAACGAGTTAATCATGAGCTATCAGAGACATATAATACAATAATGTACTATGTATCTGGAGCTATGCACTTCAAGTAGTTCGTGCATTTTCTTAGTAGGTTTAAAACATTTCAAAAAAAGATGTTTTACTGTTGATTAGGACTCGTTAGCAGTCACCATCCTACAGATTAACAGCTGTTTTATAATATTAATAATGATATTTATAATTTAGAATGTTCGTTGAAGATTAAACTTGAATGCAGTCTTAATTTACCTTTTCAATGTGTCATTTGTATGCAAGAGTGACATCCCTTTGTTCTATGTTCTAATTCCAACAAGTCTTGCGAATCTACGAGTTTATTTTCTCCCTTGAACAGGTTCATTTTTTTTCCACCTTATTTGATTTCAATTTATATCATTACAAATTTTTGAAATTTCATAGATCTTATTATATCTATAATTCGTTTATTAAAGACATTTATTTATATATATTTAATTTATTTGTTTTAAAATGTTAAAGATATAATGTACCAATATAAAGAACCTGTCACAATTTCCTAAATATTAATTCGCCGAAAGCTTGTGTTAATGTCTGATTTGGCGACCTACTCCAATAGAAAGTGTACTGCATCTGCCTCAAACTAATTTTGATTAGCTTAACTTAATTTCCTAACGACATATGCCTGTTTGCGTTGTAACCCCCTTCCCTTTTCCCCACCAAACACACACACACATTCATGCAAACACATGTACAGAACACCATAACCACCACTTTCTTTCAGAAACTTCCAATTTATGTCAAATATTTTAGCGAGAAATTATGTTTGAAACCTACATTAAGCAGTTGAACTTTTTTTGAAAAAGCCCAATTTGATTATCTCCCCATAATGATAAAATGTTGAAAAAAATAACCAGAGTTATCTTACATTAATCACAAAAGCGTCCCTAACACACAATTTTTATTTAGAGCAAAATTAACTTTAAGGTAAAAGGTACGTAAAACTTTTATACTTTTGGAGATATAGAGAATTGATTATTCTGTAGGAAGAAGTACAAAGGTATAAGATGCACGTTAATATCGCATAAAATATTGAATAATTTGACTTTAAATTGCCTTTTTAACAGAAACGTGCCCTACGAATTTTCTTTAAAATTATGTTATTGCCACTGAAATTTCCATTTTATAGAGAAAAATATAACAGGGAATACGATTTTGCTGTATCAATCATTCAAGTGTCACTGAAATTTCGAAAAATGTCGAAAAATAATGTTTTCGAGTCACGATTACTTTTGACTTTTCGGCGTATTTTCCTACGCTGTACAGAAGATTCAACTATTCATACTAAAAAAACTAATTCGGTGAACCCTATATATTTAATATCAATAAAATGGAAATTTCAGTAGCGATTACATATCATTTTTATTAAAGAAAATCGTGTATGGGAGAGGCTTTTGAGCAGTATCATTTTTAAGACAAAACTGCTGAACTTTTTACGATATTTACGTGTATTCTATACATTTGTACACTTATTTTCCGGACATTTAATTTGCTATAAATATTTCGATGATCATGTGCAGTTCTTCATACTCTAGATGCATGCAAAATTTCATTAAATTCCGTGAGATCACCCATTTACATAGTACTTATTACCTTAAAACAAATTTCCACTGAAATGTTACTTTATTCAATTATAAGGACTTAGTATGCCAAATCTACTTATTTTATTCGAAATTGTTAATTTTTATGACAATAGATAAAAATGCTCGATAATTTCAATTATAAAACGTTTCATGATATTCCGTAATTTTAATTATCAGGCAACAATCGCGAGGCATTCCAAAATTAAATAGTATTTCCCAATATACTGCATCATTATTGACTTCGCGTACTCTCCATGACAACTTTACATTGATGCACATAGGAAAACAAACAAACGGCTTGAGTCAACTCGTAAGTCCATGGTTATAACATAAAAACATAATTATAAGGATGTTATGCGTCCTTTTTTGTTATGTTTTATGATTGCTAAAGAGTGTTGATCTTGCACATTTGTAGAATATGTAATTTGCCTCGGTCAATGCTTTTATATCCCAAAAGAATTACAAAAAGAGGCATTCAGATCTTCATTGATTTTTTCTTTTGCTTTTTTGTTTTATAGAGTTATTTGTTTCTTGTTTACCCTGTATCACCATGAGCAACCTCTTTGCTCTTCAGTTTTGTACTTAATTTGACCTTTTAACTTTTTTTTGTTCGAGCGTCACTGGTGAATTTTTTTGTAGACGAAACGCGCGTCTGGCTCTGGTTTCTATGACGAGTTTCTTTTGATCAATTTTAAATGGATATAATGTATGTTTGAAAACTTTCTTTGTGGACATGAACTATAATATAAAAGCAGACGGTATGTTTACCATAAAGAACTTAATAGAGAATTATTTTTCCCTACGTAGTTTTGAAATTTGATCATTCAAACAAATCACACCGCACCATTCAATTGAGAGTGAATAGTTGTAATAAAACATCAGGTTTAAATGCAAGAATAAAAAAATAGGTCCACCCATTGAATTGTTAAGAATTTGAATTACACATTTAAAAATAGCAAATTATTTGATATGGATTCGGTTTTTTTACCTTGTTAGATATACTCATAAAACTACATACCAATATGAATGTGAACTTATTATTAGTTTACATGGGATGACAATTAATTTCAAGGGCATTGTATATTAAATACATGTTTCCTATTAATGAAGAATGTTCACATGTTCTTGATTTTCTTGGTTTTATACTGAGGTTAATTTGAAGTTAAGTAGTCTGATCAAAGTTGGTAATGTTTTATGCATGTCCACATTATTTGCTTTGAAATGACACAATTGTTTAAGAATTTGTAATCCAAAAAACTTCGGATTCTATATATTTACCAGCAAAAGTAGACAAATAAAGTTCTTATACCGAAATTTTGTTATTCCGCCACATTATTTTCTGTTATATATATATCGGGATCCGTATTGCACAATTATAACATTAGTATTACCACGTCATCACTCCAGCAAAATATTATATAATAAAGTGTGTTATAATTGAAAAAAATCATGAAAATATTTGTCCGCGTAAAATAGAAATAAATTAAGGGGACGCAGTGTCTTTTATCTATTGTTAGTATATCATTTTTGAATTCATTTCTCTTTATTTAGCCAAATATACTTTTGTATAAGATCTGAATACATTCTGTGTTATCATAAAAGTACTTATGACGGGCGGAACGACCTTTTTCGGGATGTCGGGTTGGACCTTTAATTTTTCGGTAATTCGAGATTTACATCTCTCGGGACTCGGGAATAGAAGATTTATTTTTCGGGATCCAGGAAAGATTGCTTTGTTTTTTTGTGAATTCAGGATGACACCCCCTCCTAACCCCCCACCCCCATTTATAGAATGTAATTAATTTGAATTAACCGTGTTATATTTACAACACATTTGTTATGACTACATAAGAAGTCTATTTCACGTCTGTATTACCCGATTTTTTGCAGGACAAGAGACAACTTGCATTCCCTTGCGTATAAATCATATACTTTTCGCCTCTATAATGTCGCTAGTGTGTTTATCTCTTATATAACAGTCAAAGCGGTCGATATACTTTTTGACCTTACAATTTGAATTTTTAATATTCTTAACATCATTCTCCACTTGGACGACGTACACCATATTCTGCAGTGTAACTTGTAAACAAATGTGCATTTTCTACTATATCATTACAGTATAGACTTAAACTTATGAAGGATATTGTATAGACTTGTTCTCTCCCTTGCAACATATACGGGTATCTGAGTCATAACAGATAAAGGACATGGAACCAGTCTAGATCATCATTGTATTGCCAACGACTTTAAGCAAAACCTTTCTCTCGAAGGTTATTTCTGACATGTATAAACACCAAAGAATATTGCAATGCATTTTTTCCCTATCATTGACCACATCA
This sequence comes from Mytilus coruscus, assembly GCA_017311375.1. Classification (NCBI taxonomy): domain Eukaryota; kingdom Metazoa; phylum Mollusca; class Bivalvia; order Mytilida; family Mytilidae; genus Mytilus; species Mytilus coruscus. The sequence goes on along the minus strand of CM029603.1, from coordinate 27,635,394 downwards.
AGGCTAATTTCATAGAACAGCGAAAAGATGTCATCATTGAGAAAAGGCATTTCACAGCCCGGTCACGAATTGCAGATCTTCGAAGCTACAGTAACGTCTTACTTGTGGAAATCTGGTTGACGTTTTGGATTGTTACAACACAAAGCTTTATCGGGTTATGGGTGTTGAACTCAATAAAGATTTTATCTATTAAAGCGATATGACTATCGTAGATGTTGGATGTTTAATATGATGTAGAATATGCTCCAACTCACCTCTTTCTGTTAAGATTAAATCACAAAGAGAGGATTACGCCATAAACGATTAATGTCATTGAATAATTTCGGCAATTGTTCAGTATAGAGCATTTCTGATGCTACATATTTAAAAAATTGAAAACATTGCCAAATGCCAAATACTAACAGCGAAAATTAACTTTTTTTTTCTTTTTAATATCTCCCACTGAGGTAAGTCATTATATTAGATACATGTAAGTTAAGTTAAGATTTACCACTGGACGTTAAACAACCAACAATCAATCAATGTAAGTAAAGTTTGCGTAGATTACGAGATTTCATTCTTTTGAACGATTCCGTTTTACAATTTAGCACTCTTTGTTTTTAAGTTTTGTTCTAGATTTACTGGTAGTGGAACTGGACAAAGCATAATTGGACGTCGAGATGAAGGATTTATTTTGAAAGGAAGTTGCTGCACAAGTAATCTTTGCAACGATCATATAAATTTTATTCAGCCTCCGACTACTAGTATACCACAACAAGGAGGTCAGTTCACTTTTTTTTCAAATAAATCGTTATGGTAAATATTCCTAAATTTCATTTCATATCCGAGCAGTTATTAAAGAAGTCTGTCAATCTTTACGAAACTTTACAAAACTTTAGATTCTGATAACAGTGTTTTCAATTTTATTTTAACTTGGAATTAGATAATAAATGCATGCTAAAGGATGGATCGATCAAAGGTGTTATTTTGAACTTTGTGTGCACACGTAAAAGCATGTATCAAGTCAGGCTATCTGAATCATGTATTGTGTTGTTGTTTGCTATGTTTGTATGCAATAGGCGATTTGTGACTGTATTTCATTATTAAGCCAGAATCATGGGTAAATTACATATGTTTGTACTTAACTGCTACTTCTTTACATTTCTTTGTTTGGGACAAGTTCAATGCATTTCGTTTGCATTTATTTGTATGCATGTGTACATTACATGCAAAGGCTGAAGCTTGTTATACTCTTCTCACCTCAGGCAAAGTTTATTCTCAGGTGGATTTGGCTATTCTCTTTATTAGGAACCTTTTGGTTACATAGCTCTTCAAGTGTACAAGTATATATAAATCAAATTGGACATTCAAAATTGTAGAGTTTGATCGTTCCTGGTGAAGATAAACTAGAAAAGCGCTTTGGGCGCATTCGATTTATAAAGGGTTATTTCTGTTTTCCATTAAACCCTACCGGAAATATGGAAAATGCGTCTCATAGACTACTGGAGAGCATTCCCATGTATTACGCTGTTGTTTTTTTTTTCGTTATATTTAAGAAGCTGTGTCTTTACTTATAATTTGGTTTGTGAATAAATCATAACATAACAAGTTCTATTTTTAGTGTGTACTGGAAGTTATGGCAGTCAAGATCATACATTTTGTCCAACTGGTTATGCTGAAACTAGAAATTCATGCTATATGGTCGGACCTAATGAATTGGATTGGGGAGATGCAAAAGTAAGAAGCAGTACATCCCAACTCCTTTGTTCTAACAGGGGTGATCTGAATCGGATCACCCTACCTTGATGCTTTCTTTTGTTCTGTAACATTTTGGCGGGAATGTTGAACACACAATATTTATACGGATTAAATACTAACTTTCAAAATTCATGTAGAAAAAAATCCACTAAATTTCCAGTGTCTATGCGGGGAACCGAACTCAAGACCTTAAGCATATGAAGCCACGATTCATACCCCTACACCAGGACGACTGGATACAAACTTACTGTTAATTTAACATATTTAAACATTGTATCCGGGGCTCATAAAGGGTATATACTATATAGTAATGTAAAAATTTGTAAGGGTTCCGCGGAACCCAGTGTCTCGCCTACTTTTGCTGTTAGTCGCAGGCTCAACAAAATTAGTGAAAAAATTATTAAAAATTTTCCTCTAGAAACTATCTTTTGATTGTAAGAAGCTTCTATTTAAATTTGGTAAAAATCCAGGATGGTTTATGAACCGAATAAATGTTTTAAAAAAAATTAACTGCAGACTGTATGTAATGTTAACTGGAAGAAAAACTAAGTCCATTTATAAGTAAAATACGAAAAAACAGGTACAAAATTTAACAAAATTTCCTTCTAGAAACGAGCTTTTGATCATAAACAAGCTTTTGTCCAAGTTTGGTACAAATCCAGGATAGTTTAAGCTATTAAATTTTAAAAACTTTAACCACAGAGTGAATGTAATGTTTCCTGGCAGAAAAAGTAAGTCCATTTATAAGTAAAATACGGAAAAAAAAATAATTCTTTTTACTAAATTTACATCTGGATACTATCTTATGATCATAAACAAGCTTCTGTCCAAGTTTGGTAGAAATCCAGGATAGTTTAAGAAAGTTATTAAAATTTTAAAAACTTTAACCACAGAGTGAATGTAATGTTAACTGGCAGAAAAACTAAGTCCATTTATAAGTAAAATACGGAAAAACAGGATTTTTTTTTTACAAAACTTACTTCTGGATACTATCTTATGATCATAAACAAGCTTCTGTCTAAGTTTGGTAGAAATCCAGGATAATTTAAGAAGGTTATTAAAATTTCAAAAACTTTAACCACAGAGTGAATATTTGTGGACGCCGCCGCCGCCGACGACGACGACGGAATGTAGGATCGCTATGTCTCGCTTTTGCGACAAAAGTCGCAGGCTCGACAAAAAGTATATCATAATTATTGTATGGCATTCTAAATTAGATGTTTTAAGCGTAAATGTTTTTTTTTCATATAGTCTAGAAGAGCTGGGATGTAAAATAGTTATCCCACTCGGAATTGATGTGCCTTCGGCCGTCGGGGTGATCTTACACTGACACACCGCGTCCTCGTGGGATAACTATTACATTCTCAACAGGCCAGGAAAAGGATAAATCGGCTGGGAATTAGAGAAATATATTTATATACAAGTAATGTATATGAATGCCTAAGAATGTAATTTTTACACACTAATGAGTGGAATATAGTTTTTATATTTTATAGATTCACGCAATATGTTGCTAGACAAACTAGCTTCATCAGGCGCGTGCAGCAATCCAGTTAAAATCGGATTTTATCCTGATTAGAATATTTTGCAGCTAATCGTAAATTTCGTTCAAAGATATCTAATTGCATTGTGCAAATTGTATGCAGTTCAAGATTTATTCCTTTGGTTTATGATTAAACTGCTTTTCATCTCTCCCAGTTTCGGTCAGCCTCTAATATTTGAAAGGTGTTAATTTCAAAAGAAAATTCTGTTCTTAAGGGTTCTTAATTTATATATATTAAAGGGAAAGGTAAAGTCTTAAGTATCTTAGATTTTTTAACCTAGTTTTAAAAATGTTTGGTTGAAGGGGTAGGAATGAACGATCTCAATTGATTTGAAAAAAAAACACAAATTGTATTGCTACACCCTGCAATGCACAATCCCAGAAATGGATAATCTATAATCTTATCGAACAAATGTCAGTCTGGTACATTTTTTATATTTAAGTTTGTCTACTTTCATTTTTTCTTTACACACTATCAAAACCTTAGGGTTATTTAAGGATTATGTGGACCCTTTGACTAAAAATGCTGTGTTTTCACCTCAAAAAATACTCTAAGTACAGACAAACCTTTGTATCTGGTGATGTTTGAAGCCATATGATAGCATGCCCTAGATAAACAAATTTCAAATGCATTTTATGTTTATAAAATTGAAAACTTAACTGGATTTTGCGGTGCACTTAAGAGAGAATAAAGTTAACAAACAGATGCATGGATGAGTTTCACTTGATATGGTCCCTTCAGTGACACAGTTTAAATCACCAATTATTGTCAGGTATCTTTTGTCCCTGTATTGTCCATGTTAATCAACACAGTTAACTTTGATCATTACCAAAAGGGAACTTCTCAAACCTCTTTCCCAAGTTAGTTTATTTTGGCAATTTCTATAGGAACGAAAAAAAGTGCACTGCTAAATCCGGTTAAGTTTTTAATTTTCTAAAACATAAAATGCCTTTGAATTTTATTTATCTAAGACATGCTATGCCTTAACACATTTCCATATACACAGGTGTCTGTACTTAAGAGTAAATTTTGAGGTGAAAACACAGCCATTTTAGCCGAAGGGTCCACGTACATGATTTATAAAACATACATGATGTACATGTGTTATTTGAACTGAAACCTGCATCATATTGATTATAACAGGCCCGTTGCCAGGAATTTCTAAAGGTGGGGGGGGGTTACATGGACTCGCGAAGCTCACTTTAACAGTTACAATTCAAACAGAACGTCGACTTTAACAGTGCTTATTTGTTTTCAAGGGGGTTCGTACGAACCCCTCGAACCCCCCTGGCTACGTGTGTATAATGTTTTCACATTGTGTGTTATTTATACTTCCTTATTATACTTTTTAAGTGAAGAGGTAATAGATTTAAAAGGAACACAATTAAACGTTATACCTTTAATGTATATACATATATTTTCATTACAACAGCTATTTGACATGATATCTAAGTTTTCACGTGTGTACAAGAAAGAGAAAAACACAGGCTGTGCTGCTGCTTCCATTTGACATGATATCTAAGTTTTCACGTGTGTACAAGAAAGAGAAAAACACAGGCTGTGCTGCTGCTTCCGTTGATAGTTTGATTAAACACAGACTGTGCTGCTGCTTCCATTGATAGTTTGATTAAACACAGGCTGTGCTGCTGCTTCCGTTGATAGTTTGATTAAACACAGGCTGTGCTGCTGCTTCCGTTGATAGTTTGATTAAACACAGGTTGTGCTGCTGCTTCCGTTGATAGTTTGATACACAGGCTGTGCTGCTGCTTCCGTTGATAGTTTGATTAAACACAGGCTGTGCTGCTGCTTCCGTTGATAGTTTGATTACTGCTTAACTCAAAAAAAGATGTTTGATTTGAATGAGGGTGGTTCTGTTGAAACTTCTTCAACTTCAATTTTTCAAATATGTAACAGAGGCGGATTTAGGGGGGAGGCCTTGGCGGCCCGGGCCCCCCTTTTGTGGGAAAAATTTGGTTGATTATATAGGGAATCACTGAAGCATGACTGGAGCGGGCCCCCTCTTAGACAGTCAGTGGGCCCCCTCTTATGAAAATTTCTGAATACGCCACTGTGTAAGCAAAATAAATTGAAATTACTTATCCATTTTAAAGTTCAATACGTCTTTAGTCATAATTCTTAACTTGTATTAAGCATATATATTATGTTGCTATATGTTTTTAGAAAACTAACTCGATTTTGTATAGAAACACATTCTTGACTTACAATGTGCGTTCTTTTCAATGGTTCAAAAAAACTTCCAAATTTATGAATGCTTCGTCTAATTGTAGGAATACTGTGAGAAACACTGTGGTCGGTTGATTGATTTTGCCAACAAAGATGAGTTGCAAGCCGTTACAAATTTGCTTATTCCTAATGTTGACGGGCAATTTCAAGGTAACATGTTACTACTGACTCTATTTACATAGCCTACTGACTCTCTTTTACATTGCACACTGAGTCACAACACATAGACCACTCACTCATAATTTACATGGACCACTATCTCACAATTTACATAGACCACTATATCACAATTTGCATAGACCACTATATCACAGTTTACATGGACCACTATATTACAATTTACATAGAGCACTAAATCACAGTTTACATGAACCACTATATCAAATTTACAAAGACCACTAAATCACAATTTGCATAGACCAATAAATCACAATTTACATGTGTTCCGAGTGCAAGATACAAATGAGTGATAACGAATAGAATGTCGGTATCAAGACATACGTTTAATTTAAAGCACTTCTCACGAATACAATTTAAAAAGTGTAAAAATATATGCGAGCATCATGCTATTGGTGGAAATTTAGGGGGGAAACTTTGGCCTTTTAATGTGCATTGAAACTGCCAGACTGAAATAAGCATCATTCGACTTTCCTTATTGATTTATTTCATTATAAACATTGATGTACAGAAAAGACGTTTTATCTGTATAATGTCAACCATAAACAAATATAGACAAAAAATAAATAAGAAATAAATTGATGAAAATTAAAATTTCAAAGAATTCACTTACTAGTATACAAATTAGAAAAATTGTCTTCTTGGCTGCATAAACTGCATTGTTCATTGTTTAAACGCATAAATTCATCGAAAAAGAATAATTTTGTTGAAAAAAATCTATTAAATCGCAATGATTTTAGTTACTACTAGACATCCTGAATAGCTTGAATGACCTGTTCCTTTATTCACACGAGGTTGACTTCAAACAAGAGCTTCTTAGGGCGAATGAAAAGAAGCTACTAAGTACCATTATCTTTAAACTTCACTTTTAGCTATACAGATGATGTCCTCTCACTGAATAATGCAAAGTTTTGACTATGTTGAACGCATATATCCCATCGAAATTGAAACAAAGAATGTGTCCATAGTACACGAAAGCCCCGTTCGCACTATCATTTTCTATGTTCAGTGGACCGTGAAATTGGGGTCAAAACTCAAATTTGGCATTAAAATTAGAAAGATCATATCATAGGGAACATGTGTACTTAAGTTTCAAGTTGATTAGACTTCAACTTCATCAAAAACTACCTTGACCGATAACTTTAACCTGAAGCGAGACAGACGAACGAACGGACGGACGAACGGACGGACGAACGAACGGACGCACAGACCGGAAAACATAATGCCCCTCTACTATCGTAGGTGGGGCATAAAAAAAGACACAACAGATACAGTTAAGTCTACCATATTTCTTGACTTACATCTAGAAATTGACGATGAGAGGCGGTTGAAAACAAAACTTTACGACGAAAGAGATGATTTCGGCTTCACAATTGTGAACTTTTCATTTCTATTAGCAACATTTCAGAAGCGCCTGCATATGGAGTATATGTCTCCGAGTTGATACGGTATTCCAGAGCTTGAATTTACTTTTATTGTTTTCCTTGATAGTGGGTTGCTGCTCACAAGGAAGCTACTAAACCAGTTCAAAATGCGAAGTTGAAATCATCCCTTCGAAAATTTAATGGACACCATTACGAGTTGGATGACCGTTATGGAATATCTGATTCACGGATGACGATTGATATGTTCCAATCGTCGTAACTAAAATCCTGTCCTCTCTGCCTCGAATGTGAGCTACTAATTTAGACTTATCACCGGGTTAAAAATTACATGAATCACAACTAGTTTGGTGCTACATGTGGAGCAGGATCTGTTTACCCTTCTGGACCCATTGAGTTCACCCCAAGCTTTAGTGGGGTCTGTGTTGCTCAGTCTTTAGTTTTATATGTTGTGTTTTGTAAACTGTTGTTTGTCGTTTGGTCGTTTTTTCGTTTTTTGCCCAGGCTTTGTCAGTTTGTTTTCAACTTATGACTTTGAATGTCCCTTTGATATCTTTTGCCTTTCTTTTAGTAATGAAAGTTTTAGAAAATTGTGGTTGAATGTGTCATGATTACGAATTGGTTATATATGTCCCCATAGGCGGATCCAGGGGGGGGCCCAGGCCCCTTTGTGGGAAAAATTTGGTTGATTATATAGGAATCACTGAAGCATGACTGGAGCGCCCCCTTTTAGGTCAGTCAGTCTTATGGTGAAAACACTCAAAACAGCTTTCTTTCGAATAATAAACAAAATTAAACTTCTTAACACAGTTAATATGTCTAAAATTGAGAAGGGAAATGGGGAATGTGTCAAAAGACAACAACCCGACTAAAGTGCAGAAAACAGCCCAAGGCCACCAATGGGTCTTCAACACAGCGAGAAAATCCCGCACCCCGAGGCGGGCTTCAGCTGGCCTCTAAACAAAAAATGTGTACCAGTTCAGTGCAAATGGATGTCACACGAAACTTTTTAAACAAAACAAAAAAACAGCAGCATTATATCTAGTTCGTTTATATCACGCAGATGATAACTCGGTGTTTCAAAACGCTGGTTATTTATTTCAATGTTGCTACCGATTTAGTCGCAGTCATGTTTTCTTTGCATCATGAATTGAAAGGGTAAACAAGTTCGACTTTGTAAAAAAACATAATAATTCCCTCAATAAGCTCGTATATTTCTTTTCGAACTTTGAATACCCTTCTTTTATTATGGAAAATTATTATCCTCCCTGATATTGTCAATTAGCGATATGAAATCTAAACATAGAAAAAACAAAATGATCGCTATTCGCAGATGGCAGTTTTTTGGGCAACTGCAAACACTTCAATAGAGGGCTGTTCCATGAACAAAATATATTAATTGCATCTTAAATTATAAAGAAAAAATATTCCTTGACTCACAAACCATACATTTATTTGATTTTTGAGTGTACAAATATCGATCCCTCAAGATATATTTTGCTTTCAGAGCATTTTTCTCATTTTTGTAGGATTTGTTAAGAATTTCAATTTTCGGGAAATATTGCGCAACTACACTTTAATTTTTTTTTATTTGGAATTACTGTATCATGTTATATATGGTTCATATGATCTTTCTGAAAATGTCATTGTACAAGAACCAGAAAATGGCTTTTTGTTTAATTATCGCAAAAATTTGGAATGTTCATTCTTGACCTTTGACCTTGATTTAACGGAAATTGCACCATACGATTTTTTTACGACCGGGCAAAACAGAAAGTGCAGTTAATAAGCTTTCGAATGATATATGATACAGCCGTGTGTTAGGTGGTGCATTAAAGTCCTTAATTAAGAGACTTTTTGAAAAATGTCTCTCGCCTTCTAAAACTGTAAGAGATGTTGTATTTTCTGACATTTATTTTCATATGTTTCAACTTTGTTTTCGTATACAGATGAATTTGCATGGGTCGGTGCAAAATATGTTAACAGAGAATGGATTTGGACAAACGATGGTAGTTTGGTAAATGAAAAAGATTTTGACAGTCTAACTAGTTCCCATCCACGGACACATATATGTGGTTTTGTGAGGGTTTATATGGACACTAACCCTGGAGAACTGAGGGAAGAGCTATTCGAGGAGCATTGTGACAGATTGTTTTTACCGCTCTGCGAAGCACCCAAAGTTTAAGCGTTCAGTATAGAAGAATTTTTATTTGTTTTAAGAAATGCATTAACATAAATTTGGATTTTAAATTGCGTTCTTTTTTTTTCAATAATTAATTGAAATATTTGAAGCTTTCACATTATGACTATACAGAGTTTGGCTGCAACATTGAACATATGGAAAAGTTGTATCTTAACACAAACTTTGTTGTCAACGTTATTTATATTTGGTTCCGCATAACAGAAGTCCCCCTGGAAACTTTGTTATAAACAATGCCATAATATCTGTTCCTCTGGGAACAAATATTCTATACCCTTTATTCCATAAGGAATGGGTAGTTGTTCCAGTATAAATGATATTACAGAATATTTCTTCCTATTGGAACTTATATTATGAAGGAACTTCTATGTCTGTAACCTAAAAATGTTAACTTCTACTTCATATGGTCTCTGGTGGAGAGTTGTCTCATCGGCAATCATACTACATTTTCTTTTTTATATTAAGTGTTGATATAGAAGCTCATTTTTTAATATTGTGAAAAATTTGGAAATGTGGTAAAATTGCCAATGAAACAACCATCAACCGAAGTCAAAAGGACGTTGATGCTAGGAACTATAGTCCATCGTACGGCCTTCAACAATGAGCATAAGCCAATGTCGTATATTAAGCTACCTATCCATGGCCACGACATGACAAAATGAAAAACTATTCAAACGAGAATAATTGGCATGATTAATGACAAATCAGTTAACGAAAAACGAATACGACAGGCATAAACCTACAACAGTGTTGTGCGCTCTCAACCCTCACCTAATCTGGAACAGTGGTTTATCAGCACAACATCAGAACAAACTGTAAAAATTATCTGAACATTGCTTATCTGAACAGAGTGGCACGAAACGAAAAAAGAACAAATAACATAAAAACAAAAGACACAAAGTACAAATCTAAGAGTACTCATACGTTTAAAGGAATAGGTCAGTTAGAAAATGAGCAAACTTGGTTCCCAAAGGTATGCCGAATGTCTGTTGAAATACATTTCCACTAAACATGTAATACATATAATAAATTTTATCCGTATAAAAATTCTTAAACCTTAAAAATTCCGTGTGGAGCATCTAAATTAAGTCAGATTCAGAAAACATTTTGTTTTATTTTGATTGTTTTTACGAACTATGGCTTTTATCTAAAGTATAATCAATAGATTCATATCTTCCCTGTATATACAAACAGTCTAAAAAAAGGAAACTGTGGCCAGTCTGTGGGGTTGTTAAAACAAAAAGGATATATAAAGCTCTAGCTGAAAACGGTCGAATGAGCTGATTGCACAGAACATATATCCTTTTTACCGCCTCTCCGATCTTCATTGAACTATAAGACCGATTTACACTTCATGCAATCCGACCAATAATAATAAACAAAAAAATAATATCGTAGCACTGGAACCAATTTAAACAAGAGTGCACACGCTGAAATGTCTCGACTGCTTTACTGATCATAATTGAAATAACACTGAAAGTATTTTCCATAAATTTCACATAAACTTAACAGTATCAATGATCCATGGAGATGAGGTCAAGATCAGATTAACTATGTGAGACGCACATGTAAACCTTAAATTCATTGAATACACCTAAATAGTTGATTATAGTATTCCAGAAAATGACCAAACTACAAAAACTTTACATTTACCAAAGACCCATTAAAATGAAGTCAAGGTCATATGATACGTGCCAGACATTCATGTACGTACACCTTACAATCATCCAATACACCAAATATAGTTGACCTAATCATGCAAACTTCATATTGACCAATGAACCATGAAAATGAGGTCACAGTAAGATGAACATTGACAGTCAGACATGTACACCTTCGAATAATTCGATACACCAAATATACTTTACCTATTGCTTATAGTATCTGAACTAGAGGCTCTAAGGAGCCTGTGTCGCTCACCTTGGTCTATGTGCATATCATACAAAAGGACACTTTCCAACATTGTAGATGAGAATAGACTTCATGACAAAAATCTCTATTTTGTTGATCTTGTATTACTGATCTTTTAGTCTGTTTAGTTTCTCTCTATCTTCTTTAGTTTTTGCTCAGGGTAAAATAAATCCTCATTTGAGGGCAATCACTCCTATGAAGAGTGACAGTCTACTAACTATATCGGCAAAATTTGACTTTTTAATAAATCTTGCCTTGCTGATCATTTTTGTGATTTAAAGTGTTTATTTATCTATTATAATCTAAATCATATAAGGCATAACGGGAAAAAAAAGTTGCTCTCCAAATATCATAGTTATCACTATAATAGGCAAAAATGAAAAAAATGGTAAATTTTGTCATTTATGGGCAATAACTCCTAAAAGAATTTGTCTAACAGTTTTGACGTATATGGACAATTGGTAGAGCTCATTATTCTGAACATTTTTGCTCCTTTCAGATTTTCTCTGTTTATAATTGTTCAGAAAATAATAGACACAACTTGCATTTTACCCCTTTGTTCTATTTTTAGACATGGCTGCCATCTTGGTTGGCTGGTCAGGTCATCAGACACATTTTTTTTAAAACTAGATACCCTAATGATGATTGTGGACAAGTTTGGTTAAATTTTCTCAGTAGTTTCAGAGAAGATTTTTGTAAAAGATTACAAAAATTTACAAAAAATTGTTAAAAAATGACTATAAAAGGCAATAACTCCTTAACGGGTCAGTTGACCATTTTGGTCATTAGACTTATTGTAGATCTTACTTTGCTGTACATTATTGCTGTTTACAGTTTATCTCTATCTATAATAATATTGAAGATAATAACCAAAACCTGCAAAATTTTCTAAAAAGTACCAATTCATGGGCAGCAACCCAACAATGAGTTGTCTGATTTATCTGAAAATTTTTACCCCATTTCAGATTTGCTCTAAATGCTTTGGTTTCAGAGATATAAGCCAAAATCTACATTTTACCCCTATGTTCTGTTTTTAGCCATGGCGGCCATCTTGGTTGGCGGGCCGGTTCATCGGACACATTTTTAAAACTAGATACCCCAATGATGATTGTGGTCAAGTTTCGTTAATTTGGTCCAGTAGTTTCAGAGGAGAAGATTTTTGTAAAAGTTAACGTCGACGACGGACGACAGACGACGGACGCCAAGTGATGAGAAAAGCTCACTTGGCCTTTTAGGCCAGGTGAGCTATAAACGGACCAAACCACAACAATTTGAACATTGGCCAACTAACCGAGAAATTGAGATAACTCCTGCCAGACGAACATGTACAGCTTAAAATCATTCCATTCACCAAATATAGTTAACATACTACTTAGAGCATTTGATAACAAACGTAATCATGAAACTTAAACCTTGAACCTTGATTACTGATTCATGAAATGAGGTCGATGTCAGATGACGGAGGTGCAGACCTTGCAAGGATCCCATACACAAAATATAGTTATCCTAGAACTCATAATAAGTGAGAAATGTACATGTCAAAAAGAACTATTCATTGAACCATGAAAATGAGGTCAATGATAATTGATACATGACAGACGGAAACTTCGTAACATGAGGCATCTATATTCGAAGAATGAAGCATTTAAGTCGTCTACCTTCTGAACTATACACCTAACCCCCTTGTTTTATTAATTTTGTATTTACATTGTGTCATAGATCAAATTTATTCGTTCAGTGTATGTTCACTTGTTTTTGTTAATATGTCTTTTGATCGAGTTAAGCCATTTCAATTGATATTTTATAGTGTGTCTTTCTATGTTGTGATGCTACACTATTGTTTCAGGTAGAGTGAAGGTTGGCGCCTATTAAAACGTTTAAACCCACTGCATTTGTTTGCAGCTTTCCCAAGTCAGGAACCTGATGTTCAGTGGTTGTCGTTTGTTGATGTGGTTCATAAGTGTTTCTCGTTTCTCGTTTTTTATATAGATTAGACCGTTGGTTTTCCTGTTTGAATGGTTTTACACTAGACATGTTGAGGCCCTTTATGGCTTGCTGTTCGGTGTGAGCCAAGGCTCCATGTTGAAGGCCGTTCTTTGACCTATAATGGTTTCTTTTACAAATTATGACTTGGATGGAGAGTTGTCTCATTGGCACTCATACCACATCTTCTTATATCTATAAACAGCTTTATACAAATAGTTTACGCCACCGGCGCCTGATTAGTACCTATTTCCTGCATTCTTTCGTCGCAGGCGAGACAAAAACGGGTTTTGACTTACACTCTTGATCCAGAAACAATTTTAAAAGGTATTTTAAAACAGTATTTCTAAAGATTCAAAAAGGGCTTTGGCTTATTCAACAATAGTAGAAATAGTTCAAACACGAGATATGAATAACACAGTAGCACCAAATTAAAGAAGCATCTGAATTGTTTTTTTTTTTATTTGAAATCAAATTACAAAATATAGAATTAATGGCAACAGGCTTATACTAATTGTTTTTGAAATTCATCTCATCATTTTTACATTTGATAACCAGTTATAAATATGAAAAAACAAAAAGTATAAAAATATCAGGTAAATCGAAATTACAAATATGCATTCCAAGTACAATGTATATCGGTTTTGGGTAGTATTTTAGTACAAATTCTGTTGTTGATAATTAAAAATTTTGAAGACTTGAAAAAAAATTGTAGCTGAAAATAAATTATAGAAATACATGTTTGAAGACCCTACGTCAACTGTCAAGATGAAGAACAGGAATAAAAGCCCTGTTCATTGATAATTTTCTATGTTTTCTATGTATTGTGTGCGATTTTATCCCATGTACATTTACGCCATATCCTTTCATTTTCTATGTAGGTCCTTATTGGTCTAAAATAAAGTCGCCGTGTAAATATATGTGTTGATCAAAACATTTTTACGATTGAACTTTTAAATTATAACACAACAGATTTTGTATTTTACAATTTATCAAATTAACGTTATATATATTCCATGCAAACACAGGCGTATAAAATTAGCAGTACATTTTTTTCCGTTCAGAATCTCTTTCAAATAAGTTCTAGTCCCGCTTCAGTTTAAAGATTTTTTTACAACAGAATGGGTACGAAGGTTATAAGCAAAGCAGCATTAAAAGGTTTTGAACATCTGAATTATAATCCCTAACCTGGGTTTTTTTTCAGTGTATTAAACATTTGATTCATCAAAAGGATGTTCACCTTATAACAATCAATTGAGTCTTTGACAACATCTAAATTACACCAGAACAAATTGCATATTTTGATAATCTCATATTCTTCCAGTAGCGAATAAACCAATTCACGCACTGATTGGTTAAGACAAATTTTAAAATGTGACTGCATTACATAACACCAATGCACGCGTGTCTATAGAAACGTCGGAATTTTTTAGTTTTTGCAACAAAAAATTCGTCATTATTTCTGTTCATGACTTAAACTTCAAATAAATAAATAACATAAATTAACAAACAAACAATAAATAGTAAATGCATGATAAGTAAATGATTAGAATACACATTTATCATAATACCCTAAATTAAATAGGTAATTTATGAGATAAAAGTCACAAAATATCGATCAAATTAACAAATGTCATATACGAAAATCGTGATAGCCAACAATATGGAACCTCAAAATCATTCTCATGCAAATAATGTGATTTGTCATAGATTCTCATAAGCAATAAGCAAGCGATTTTGAATTTATACAGATGTATAATCATCTCAGATCGTCACGGTTATTGGCATATGACCATCGTCATAGACATTATGTTGAAATGTTTTTTTCACATCTGGGACTATTAAACTATATAATATATTGTGTCCAAGTTTACATGTATAATCATCTCAGATCGTCGGTTATTGGCAAATGACGTTCGTCATAGATATTATGTTAAAATGCTACTAAAATCGCAGTTATGATTGTCTTAAGTGTATATGAATGAACTCCTTTCACCTCGAGAACCATCGGATCATCAGTGTTTCGTATATATCTCAGAACACTTGTTTGGGAAACTTGGTGTTCGTCATAGATTGCCGTGAATTGCTTGTGAGGATCCTACATTAATTGTACCCTTCAATAACATAGACTAAAAATAATTTTTATCCTCCTTGAATATTCTTCCTTTTATACCCAAACAAATAATCTGTAATCGTTTTGAAAGTCCTACAAATTTATCTACGAGACTTGCACAAAGTAAGATGATGAAAAATACTCAACTGCCCTTTTCTGTTTAAAAAACCCTTCTAGTGTCAAACTTTCGACCTCTCGATCATTTGATGAAAATAAGGGAACTTATTTGATTTATTATTAAATAATGTATGTACCCATCAGCTTTTTAATGGACAGCATATTAAATTTCATTGAAAACTGTTAAGCACATGGAAGAAAGTTGCTGTAAAAATATACTTTAATAATTTCAATGTTTCATTCAACTTTAAGCATCAGAAAATATGGAGGGAATTAAAATGCTTGGGTTAGCTTCTGACAAACGCAACGGTGATGACATTTCAAATATACACATTTAGTTAAGATTTGAAGAGTGGCATGTTTTGAAAGTGCACTGAAATTTGCTTTATATTCAAATAAATTACAAGTAATTATATTTCTACAATATACTCCGTAATGCCTTTTCCTCTAAAAAACCTTTTGATTCTTGTTAAAGATGGAAATGGCCATTCATATTCATTTGGAACAATTCCTTGACTAGTGTGTTCCGTTATATTTACTATTGGAAACCACTTTCTTAATAGTCCGTGTCTTCGTTTCATCAGACTCATGTTGTCAGCGATCACATGGTGTGTAATGAACATTTTAGAAGCTATAAAGAATGCTACAATTACGTCTATTGAATAATGTCCATGGCTTAGGAATATGAAGCTAATTCCTGTTAAACCTAAAATCCATATAAATATATGAAAAAAGTACCATCTCTGGGGTGAATCTGGAAATGAAAAAAACCAATATTATTCAATATGTATTAAAAACATACATTTCATCAAATTCTTACATTTACCCAGTCAAGGATTGTGATAAAAATTCTGTTTTTGAGAAGTAGCATTACACATGATTTCTTAGCCGTGTACTCACTGCCCAATATTGAAAAGATAAACTCATCATAATACCAGGATTAAAATTGTGTATGCCAGACGCGCGTTTCGTCTACAAGACTCATCAGTGACGCTTGAATCAATCCCGAAAGGTTTTGCCAAAAAAAGCTAAGACTTCAGACCAATTACTTAACTTAAAAATAAAAATCATGGCTCCCTAGTTTCTGAATTTAGTTATCTAAATGGGTGCCTTTTCTACAAAAATATTTCCCCATAATCTTGTCTGCTGAATGCCAAAAAAAATGTTTTTTTTAAATTCAAGAAGCAAGCCAGATATAAAAACACTTACATTGGTTAATATATAATATCAGCAAAGTTATAATGACCGTATGACCACTAAACATGTAATCTCCACACGTCTTCATTCCTGTAACTTTCATCCCCATACCGAGGTAAATTATTAAAGCTCTTCTTAACTTTGCCCAGTTATTTGTAAATTCCTGTAAAAAAAAAGATGTTTTGTTTACAAATTATAACATCTAAGAAAAGAAATAATCAACTTGTTTCCTTTCTAGAGAGTCTAGACACCGAATTTACATTAAAACTCCCTTTGGTGATTGAGGGAATTTGTGCGAGTCTAGAATATTACTGTCTTGAAAATTTATTTTGTGTAATGGATTTTTGTATAGTTAATACTTATTGTGTTTAACAATTTCCCTTCGTTAATGATTATTCCATCCAACATAAACAAACTACATGTATAAGTTAGTTCACTGAACTCTTGTATGACTAAGGTACTTGATAAGCATTTTGAAATAGTTACATTTATGTATTTTTTAATTTTTTTTTTTACCAGACAAGCATTTTGACACTGCACAGTAAGTGAAGGAACATTGTTTGACTGTTCTCTTTTTCTATTCTTAGTAGACAAGAGTGTCGAAACGTGTTATTTCTAGCCTAGGATCCTAACAGTCCTTGCTTGACAGTAGACGCGAAGAGGAAGTTGTCCTTTGAGCCAGGCTATGTCATTTGCACCCAAAAGTTATTTGAATCAGACTCTTTAAGTATTTATTCTTGCGATCTGATCTGATGGTTAACTTATTGAATGGTTGTCAAACGTGCAGTGGCAAATTTTTTTTAAATTAGAGGTCCGATAAAAATTCAACCCATTCCGCAATTTTGCTATAATTTGGTTGATCGGGTTAAGTTTGATATTGTTAGAAAACATTACCAGACTAACAATGATTGTTTCGAGGTCAAACAATGATTGTTTCGAGGTCAAACAATACCATATTTGTGTGTTTCAAAAACAACAAAGGCCTAACAATACATAGAAAACAAATGTGTAGAGCAAATGACAGAAAAAGCTTAGTCAAAAAATTATCGGCATAAGATTAAGTAACACACGATTCAATACGCGTTTTGAGTTACTACATAATTGAAAGCACAATGAATGCAACATATTGTAAATAAATTCTCGGATTATAGCAAATATGTGCCGTGGCTTTTTCCTGTGGTCACTATAGAGCTTATAAATACAAAAATAAAAAAATGTGGTATGATTGCCAATGAGACAACTCTCCACTAGAGACCAAATTACACAGAAGTTAAAAAAAGGTCATAAAGCTTGCATTCATTTATATGTTGCAGAATTATTTCACAATAATGCCATTTTTCTCATGAAAAGACATCAACATAATGATTAAAGCTTGTAAGATAGGATTCATACTACACAAATATGCTGTTTTTATTTGCTTTGTCTAGTACTATTCTAAATATAAGCAGCACAAAATTTTAAGAAATCTGCCTCTTCCAAAGCAAATAATATGAAAATAAGACGTGGTATGATTGCCAATGAGACGCTCTCAAAGTGTATGTAGTATTTTTTTCTCTCGTCGGTTGGATTCAATATGAATAAACTATTTTGACGTTTTCAAACTGAAATATTTAAAATCTATCAAATAAATTAAAATGTACATCTACTGGAAATACAATTGATCAATTTAAATGTGTAACATAAGTTTACTCACCAATCTGTCACAGTTGTACTTTTCTTGTGGCATGGGCAGATTTGTCATCACTATGCATATTGCACGCATGAGGTACACTGTTCCACTTATGAGTATACCTCTTCTTATTACAATAAATCTGAAATACAATTTAATATTGACATTAGACATTATTTTATTTACCAATCATGGGCCCTTGTCTGGCAAGATACATAAACATCATAATACAATAATTATTATAAAATATGCAAGTTTTTAGTGAGAATACACAATACACAAAGAAATAATATTTAGAAAAGATAATAAGGCTTACCTATTCTTGTGAAATATTAACATGGTAATTCCAAAAACAAATAGGGTATATATAATTCCTTCTGTAACACGATATGCCCAGGGTACGTATGGAACATTGTCTAATATTAAGTCTGGAAGAGGTCTATATTTAGTTTTATCAGGCAAACGCGATTGGGCTACAACGATACAATATGTCGAAAAGAAATGGACGAAAAATATATAAATAACAGCAAGGCCGAATTTCCACATTTCTGGGTCCAGTTTTTCGTTGTTTTTTCTTCCTTTAATACCGGGCACAATTTCGAAAAACTGCACTGAATGCCCATTTGTGTGGCCATTTTTGTAGCCGTTTGTATATCCATTTGGATGGCCATTTTTGCCAGAAACTGTAGCACTTTGACTTTCAACTAGTTCGTTCTTAACGCCATTTTGATTATGCCCATTTGTTCCAATCTGAGAGTTTAAAGATTGCATCACCAACATAACTTGTTTCGGATTATTCAAGTCAGTGACAGGAAGTGCTGGTTGCCCATTTTCATCAGTTAAAGATAGAAACACCCTTCCATCCATCATGTGTTGTTCACAGTAGACCTTTTTGCTCTGATGTATTTCTTTGTTTCCATTTTTGTCATGTTGTGGTAGGAGAGCTTCATCATTTTCTGTTTCGTCGTCGTCTAAGCCAAATATATATTTGATTAGTTGTTCTGAAAATTTAAAAAAACATATTTTTTACTTTTGATACATCAACAAAATACCTTGAGGGCGTTAGCCCAAATGGGTGTATCTAATTTACACCAAGATATTATATTCAATGCAGAATGGTAGTTTTTAAATAATTTAGGAGGGAGTCTTTCAAAGATTTGATCATATGTTATTGTAAAGCAGGATAAATGCAGGGTATCCAATTTCATTCAACGACATCTTGGTGTAAATCGGGTTATATGACTGTCGACAGCCTTCGGAGGTCAACTAGATGGATAATTAGATAGCTTCTAGACGCACAAAATGCTGATACTTTAAAAGCGAGTCCATGTATTGTTAATTGTTTCTTTTTGGTCTTTTTTAATTTGATTTATATGTTTTAGGAGTTTAGTGAGACGTCCATTTTCATTGAATTAGTACACATTTTTGTTTAGGGGCCAGCTGAAGCCCGCCTCCGGGTGCGGATTTTCTCGCTGTGTTGGAAGACCCATTGGTGGCCTTTGGCTGTTTTCTGCTCTTTGGTCGGGTTATTGTCTCTTTGACATATTCCCCATTTTCATTCTCAATTTTATAAATGTATGTTATAAATCAAATACGAGAATTTGGGTCAAATCGGTAAACATGAATTTAACAGCTAATGTCCCTTTAAACTTAAATCTAATTAATTCGTCATTTTGATAGTCATAATGTTTTTTTTTTGTATACTTTAAACGCCCAGTGACCAATCGAACAATCAGTCGTTTTATAATTTTCTGCTAATGATAACAAGTATATACATACGTATTCCATTGTTGAAATCAGATAAGTCAAGGCTGCTAAACGGGTTACGTATTCTAAACTTTTTCATTTTTGTGTTTTTGTCTTTACTTCCTGTGTTCAGTTATTGCTGTTCCAAAGTTTCTGGCTTCATAGTCCTGAAAAGGACATACATTAATATTATTTTTTATTGAAACGTATTCTAGACAACTGTGGCTTAATTTATTCCAAGATAAAATTACAATCTACAGATTGTTGTTTAAGTCAATGATCAAGCGACGATTAGTTGATCAATTAATTACAAGACTTGATTCTTAAAAGTCAATAATGCGTCAAGATGCAAATTATATTCCATTTTTAAAATTGAGCTCTGTCTTG
Source organism: Mytilus coruscus (assembly GCA_017311375.1). Lineage (NCBI taxonomy): Eukaryota > Metazoa > Mollusca > Bivalvia > Mytilida > Mytilidae > Mytilus > Mytilus coruscus. The sequence continues at coordinate 27,614,987 of CM029603.1, read as the reverse complement.
AGTCTAACTACAATAAATTGAATCAAAGGGATCACAAGCAAACGACGATGCTGGGATGTTCAAACGTGAAGTTTGTAATTGAAATAGATCACTTGTAAGGTACTCCTGCAGAGAACAGAATTTGTAACATGTGCAACTTCGGAATGTTAGGAGGATGAGTTTCACTATCTATTCATATGTAATAATTCAACAATAGACGAACCTAAATTAGTCATTCCAACATATTACAGCAGAAATTCCAAGGAAAAAAAAACTGAAGGGAATATTATCCGTATGTCAGTATGTACAGCTGTATGGAAGTATTGCTTTGTTTTTAAAAAAGGATAAACAATTATTTCAGTCTCAAATATTAAAAAATTATGGTTAATTAACACAAATTATAACAAAAAATTTTCGTTTAAAATGTCAAAATACTCATCGTCTATCATGTATGTAGTACTGAGTGCTTTAAATAAAAGCTGAAAATCGACATTCATCAAAAATAAGTTTGACAAATCTTAACCATTAAAATCTTGTGTTTTTGGCACAAGTGGTACGTTGATCTAAATATGATGGAAGAATAGACTGTTTTCTCATCATTAAATATAGCAAGTATGATATCACTACACAATGAAAATCAAGGTCTTCAAATAATGTGTCGCACTGGTATCGCATCGTTCCTTGGGCACAAATGTGTCACTAATGAATATTAATCTTATATTTATATATATTATATATGTATATGATGTAAAGGGAGCATCTTGTATTATTAGTTTCACAGAGTGCTTCTGACCTAATAAGATATATACAGAGTCAGAATACTCCACATGGGGCGAGACAGAGCCTGTATATATCGTATATTTGGTCACTAGCACACTGTTTAACGAATTTATCTTACCGACTATCTTAATTATGGGGAATTAAGACGTTGTGACCCTTGATATCACAATTTTAATACAACATTAAACAAATTATTTAAAGCTGGGACATAATATATTGTATACTAGTATTATATGAGATACTATTCCCAGTTAACAGTGAGAAAATCAGCGTCTCCAAGACATGTTTTGTCTAAAAGCAAATAAAAATATTATAAGGTCTCTTTACAATGTATGTTACCTTGAGAACAACACCTTTTCTAAAGGAACTCTGATACTAACCGTATATTTAAAATAAAACACGCCTACTGAACAAATATTAAATGCACATGGTCGCCATGTAATCGCTTTAAACAAATTATATTCCTAGAAGTGTTTAGGAGGTAAGATAAATTATCATTAATGGTCAACTCACTTCAGTGAATGGAAGATTTCAGATTAAGGACTAACCTGCAAAATTTTAGATGGACCTTTTCAATAATACATCAATTACTGAATCCCAACATAAGGAGTTGGAGATATAAAACGATTGATAATTCTATAATGTTATTATAATCCTTCTACAATCAAATGGGTTATATTGATGAATCTTTTCAAACAATTTGAAAGAGACGCGTTGTTCCACTTCGACGTCTTTTGTAGACGAAACTCAGGCGTACATGATTTTTACCTGGAATCTTTGGTGAGTGTTTAATACTTTGAGATTAATCAATTTGTCATGTAAAGTTGTTTCAGTCCACTTAACCAACTCTCATTTCAAAAATAGTAATCTAAACATCCTAACATAGTAAATTTTAGTTGTTTAAATCATACCTCGGCATAGTAACAAATAAACAAACTGACAAGTTCAGCAGAGAACGAACGGATTCATAAAGAATGAAAACTTTAAAGGTCATAGTCATGACGTATAAAGAATCTGTAATATGGTACTTGTTAAAGTCTAAACCAACAAGGACATCGATCATATAAGTACCGGGTTAGTTTTTGGCGATTGTAAAAGGGAATAGGAAAAATCTTTCAAGTTATATAAATAGACTGCTATTTATTAATATTTATTTTTTACATAGAGATTTTCCATTTATATTTTCGATATAACCACAAATTTTTTATCTGACAAACACAGAAAGAGGAACATTATTGTCAAAAATGTTCAGTCACCATTGTATGTGTTCGTCAATACTGGTCAAAATAAAACGTATCCAACCGTATCAGATATATACTATATAAAAAGATATGGCTCCGTTGAGTTCAGATAAAAATCACAACAAAACAAAAAGGAAATACTGAATTTTTTTTGCAATCAGACTTTACAGATATCACGGATAGTTTGTGCAGTTTACCGACATGACGGGATGCATTCTTGAAAATTATTCAGTTATTTATTTATTATCTATTATATATTATCAAATAAACTGACGCTGATTTTGTAATTATATTTACTCATTTAATGCAATTTGTGTATTGACATTATTCATTGTTCAAGTTATGGAAGTATTATACAAAAATAGACCTGTAGTTATATTATATACAGCATATCTTTAATTTTTCTTGTTATGCATTATGTTTTATTTACATTATTTGTCATGTTGTATGTGTCATGTATGTTGTACAATTCGATTATGCAAAGTCATATTTATTATAAGTGCTTTATCCAATAAAATATTTGATTTGATTTCATAAAGCAATGATAAAGACGCAAGTGTAATACTATGCATACTATTTATGTAATTGTTAGTGAATAAATAATAAAATGCAAAGAACAAATTTGACTTCTTTAATCTGATAAAAGCAAAACGAAAAAGAAACAGCGATAACAAATCACGGTTCCGACAACTGAATTTAAGTTATGTTTACGCAAAGATTGGTTTTCTTTACGTCGAGTGGCAAATATTTCATGTATGTTCAGGACGAGAACAATTAACAATACATACAATAGATAGGTCCTATAATAGGAGTCGACCGAGACGAAGTTGGGAAATTTGGACAGTCACCAGAAAACTGTGTTTGGCGTAATTAAAAGTATCTTCAATACGTATAGGTCAACGTATCTGATACGATTGGATACGTTTTAAATTGACTGACCTCTAGTTGAAGTTGACCCTTCTGAATAATATTGATTCAAAAGTTTTCTATACAAAGGAATTCTAGCATACAGAAAACATAAGCCTTATTGAGCTTTTAATCCGTCTTATAACAAACAAAACATTTTAAAGCATTCAAGTTTAAAAAGAAAGAAAAAAACATACCAAGCATACAGAGAACATGTTCAACGCAAAATATGACAAAACTTTTAATTCAATGAATCTGTCTAATTTAAGTTATGAATAATTAATGATGCCAACTTTAAAATTCATGATTAAATCAATCACTGATTTATCAGTTAATTAATAAAACATTATTATAAATTAGCAAGTGCATGAAAAATTTAGAACTGAATCTGAAACTGGTCTGTTCTATTGATTGGCAACTCTAGATATATAAAAATTATATGTATTTGGAATGTTCTCAAAAAGACATAATCAATGGGGATATTGATGGGCGTATTTCGTCATTGCAGACGATGGTAAATATAAACAAACACCTGAATTATATTCGATTCTGTCCACTCAGTTACACTATTCAAATCAGCTATTGTTGTGGAGCTATCTATTGTCCAATACAATACAATTGTTACCCGAGATGGGAGCATCTCAATTATTTTACCCAACTTAGTTTATTTTTACACCTTCTACAGGACAGAAAAACATGTCCATCAAAATAAAAAAACAAAATTATCTTTCTGAAACACTAAATGCATTGAACTTTTAAATATATAGAGGATCTCCAACTACAAAGGTTTGTTTGTACTCAAAGTCATTTTCGAAGTGTTAACAGTCATTTTTGTTAATTAGTTATCATGAACCTGGAATATGATTGCTCAATGCGTTCGGTATTTTTGTTATTTTACTTTTCCATAAAAGAATAAATAAGAAAAATATGTACTTCTGAAAAATTCTTACCATACAAGAAATAAATATCTCTACTCCTTTTCATACGGGCAATTGAAATCAATGATCCTTGTTATTCAGCTCCAAGTCATATAAATATTTTATATATTAATTCCTGTCCGTGTTAAACATGAATTCTAAATTGTGTATGATTACAGGTAACAAGACAAAATTGATTGTGTTTTCTCTACTATTTAATTGCACGGTGTCGATCCCAGTTTAATTATTGTGTCTCACTTAATTTAAATTTCTTTCACTGACCACTCAATTTGTTGAAAGCTCCTTAAGGGAGATCAAGCTTATACACGTAATAGCATAATAGCATTTGATAAAAATTCAATATTAATTTCTTTTTAAATATTTATTCAAAATTCTGTCAGTGCTTTTACATATACCAGGAACATAATTATATATTGTTCCCAGTATATATGTAGTTCATGTTTTTAATTTAACAATAGAATACAATGTGAAGAATTTTTACAATACATGCGAACGATACAATGAACACACATCATTTTATTTGTTTATTATATAGTATTACATAGTTTTAAATCAAAGCTTCCTGTTATATGAATCCACCTTTTAAAAAACCCTATACCAAATGCATATTAAATAGTAAAATTATGGAAGAAGATACTGTATTTGTATTCATGTCTTTAAAATGCTTGGTCTTGGGCCGTGTTCACACTCACACTGAGGCTTAAACAAGTTTTTTTTTTTGGAAACAATTACTGATATTGATTGATTTTTGCGAATAGAATTGAATGCATGTCAAACAATTGATTAGTTCTTATTTTAAAGATGTAAACAACACAACTTGTGTACACAAAACATGTTTCACATGGGCAGTGTTAACGGTGAAATCATCAAGTTGTGTGGGTGCATTACTTATTTACAAGGGACTCCATATACACAAATATTCTTTATTTATCCATTTATTCCCTACTCAATCGTCCAACATGTGTACCAGACATTTGCCACTGAACGTTATGCAAACAAAAACAATCAATATCTACTAACATGTACAATTTTTTTTTATATAACCCTTACCTTTAAAAACATTGTCGGCCATGATTTCAAAATATTCAAACGCTCCTTTGATATGCATGGCGGGTCCTTTAGCGACCAGGTATTTAAAATTGAAAAGGGAGAAACATATCGACCTCTCCTCTATGGAAATCAATTCAACGTTTAAGCAGTGATCAACAAAATCAATATTTAAAGTTTTTTTAAAAGAGCTAACATGACGTTTGATTTACAGTACCAAAGTAAATATGTTTTCTAGTTACAACAATCATATAAAAATTACTACTCGTAAATTGGCATATGGAATAGGGCGGTAAAAAAGGAAAACACTTTTTGTTTAGAGATGCACCATAACAAAATCATACAGTTTGTAGTAAGATTACTCATATCCAGCAAACTGACAATAGAATAACTTGCAACAATCCACAATTGATATAGGTAACAAAAATACCGAACACCAAGGCAAATTAAAAAAAGGGGAAGTCCATAAAAACTGACAAAATCAAACGCTATCAATCAACGGAACAAGTGAAAAACAACGAACACATTCAAAATTATCAGTCAATATGTGTTCTACAGGGATCGCCAGTCCTTCACCTTTCATCTGATATCTTAATTACTTAAATATATTCTACATAGTTTTATACTGCACCTATGCGTAGAAACTATTTTGTTTCAAATATGTACTTCTTTCCAGTATGTTCTTTTTTAACCGGGCCCGATTTGGTGGTGTTACATCTTACACACAGTCTATCCAAATTATTTTTGCAAAGAATTCTGCTCAAGCCGGTGCCTGGGCTGTCTTAAACTGGTAGTGAGGTGAGAGTTTTTTATTGCACCGTGTTGAAGGCCTCATTGTGACTTTGAAATGAAGAACAGCAATAAAAGTGCTGTTCCTTTGTTCTTTGTGTGTTTTTTTGCTTTACATGTACTGATTTTGTGTCATGGATGGATACCCCATGTCCGTTGTTTTTCTATTACAACAACAGCTCATGAGATCGTCGTGATACGATATGTAAAGACCATACCGTATGGTCAGCTACAAATACCCTGAAGAGCAAATGGAGAAAATATCATAAATAAGTAATGACCACAAGAATTAAGTAGGTATACCCTATACACTCATATCTATTATTCTACGGAGGCATGAATGAATACAATATATATAGTATTGCCGATAGCCCAGCAAGCATAGTGGACAACGGAATTTATTAATAATTTACATATATGTATTTAAATATGTTGCTATTCCTTTACCTTTGTCAACTCTAAAATTCTAGAATTATACCAGTTTAAATCGCAGGGTGCTATTCATTTGGGATGTATAAGTAGGCAGCTACGTTCAATTACTTAACCTGTTTCAAAATTATTTTTTTTAATTATTTTTTTCTGATCATTATCAAACTGCTGAAATTTTAGAAATGTACCTGTTAATATCGCACATTAATGTAGTCTCTGTTGCAAATACCTAACCTACGTCATTTTTAGAATTGTACAAGCGTTGTTGTGTTCGGTTTTAATTGTATAAATTTCAAAATTGTTATAGTTAAATCAGAATAGATTGATATGATTCATTTTACATAATAAACATACTGATGAAGGATATCTGTTATCCGAAATATTTATAGATAATTACATTTAATGTTTCCTTTTTTATAATATTGGTGTTGTTTTGTACACTTTTTATGCGTTTATATAATTTATTTATTGTGTACATGTATCGTTACTCGTAACGATCCAGTGCCCTCGTAAGAAAGATCGTTGACTAATATCTTAGACGTTTTATATATATATATAAGCAAGTCTAAAAGGGTACATCACAAAAAAAAAAAAAAAAAATCATGAACAATTGTTAAATATTTGGGATAACTAATATCCTTCATCAGTAAGATGTCAAATAGTTCTTATCTTGACATGTGGTAGTCACACTGTAATAGTAATCTTGATCGTTATACACTTTATCACTGATCAATACGCTGGTAAATATTTTCAATATTGATGTTTGGGAGGAGGAATAAATTCCGTAAAACTGTTGGATAAGAGTCCTGTACTGAAGCCTGAGTTACTGGAAACAAGTGATGGTAGGGACTCATTCTATGTTTTTTCATTCATGCTCTCTGGGGAAACTGTCCTTAACTTCCTTATCCAAAAACTTTCCCGAGCAAGTCTTTCGGCCCTTGACCAACCCTCGTTGTGGTCTATGCTAGTGATGGTAAGGTTTTTGAGATCAGCTAGGGCGAGCCCAGGTGATCTCAAATGACGACTTATGGGGAGGTCGGGCTTGCAGGTGTAGTCACTTTGATGACGTTGAATGGCTGTTCTGTCACGCCACCATACTGCATGCCACATCGACACTGAAGAAGGTATACAACATTCTGGGTTTTGCAAGTTACATTGCAATATATAGTGTATACGGACCCAGTGGAGTGGCAAGTAAATGTTTGAGTGTTCAGTATTTGTTGGCAAGTCAGACATCGTCTGTTACCACCCGACTTGCACCATCCTGCAGTTGAAGAGCTTTTATTAGAGGAGACATCAGCTCTCACAAATAAGTCTTTCAGACTTGCTGGTCTTCGAAAAGCTAAGACAGGAGGTTTGGGAAAGACCTTGGATAGTTTTGGATGTTTGGCAATAATCTGCCAATTGGCGCAGAACTAACGGGACAGGTTAGTATCCATCACCCCGTAAGATTTATCGTTGGCTATTATTCAGACATTTTTTTATATATATATACATGAAAAAACAATAATCACAAATAACCCGAATTACGAAATCTTGGATATACTATTGGATACAACTTAGCTAGAATAATGTAAACCTAATACCATCAAAACTATTATATAGTTGACATGAATGTAAACCGAATAACTGAATAAATGAATAACTCGATCATGGACGACCTCGCCGGTCAGGAATAACCAAACAAAAACCCAATAATGGGGTAAACTGGAAACCTGGGTCCGACCCAATGCGACAAGTCGTCTCAAGATATGGTACTCGGACGTGAACAGTTTTGAAAACATATAAATACATTTCTCTAATTCTTCGTGAATTTATCCCTTTCTGCACCCATTGTATAAAAAAAATTTAATCAACGTGTGGTTCGTTTGATCTCAGTTCATCATTGGTTAAAATCCGATTATGACGTCGAATTTTCTTACTTTCCTCTGAATTTCCTATTGTGACGGCATGAAGAAAGGCGACCATGCCTGATGACGTCACATCTTTTTGCAGATCATTCGAAAAGAAGGAATAAGTTTGCCTGCATATTGTTTGAAAATCATTAGAGAAACATATTCCAACACCAAATCTCGTGTAATACGATATTTATCCACTCTCGACAGTTAAATTTTAAATATTTAAAACGCTCGGGCAAGCCTCGCGTTTTAAATTTGAAAATTTAACTGTCTCGAGTGGATAAATATCGTATCACACTCGATGCAGTGGTAGAATCTATATTTGTCTAATTCTTCGTGAATTTATCCCTTTCTGCACTCATTGTATAAAAAAAATTTAATCAACGTGTGGTTCGTTTGATCTCAGTTCATCATTGGTTAAAATCCGATTATGACGTCGAATTTTCTTACTTTCCTCTGAATTTCCTATTGTGACGGCATGAAAAAAGGCGACCATGCCTGATGACGTCACATAGAAAGAACACATCTTTTTGCAGATCATTCGAAAAGAAGGAATAAGTTTGCCTGCATATTGTTTGAAAATCATTAGAGAAACAGATTCCACCACCAAATCTCGTGTAATACGATATTTATCCACTCTCGACAGTTAAATTTTAAATATTTAAAACGCTCGGGCAAGCCTCGCGTTTTAAATTTGAAAATTTAACTGTCTCGAGTGGATAAATATCGTATCACACTCGATGCAGTGGTAGAATCTATATTTGTCTAATTCTTCGTGAATTTATCCCTTTCTACACCCATTGTATAAAAAAAATTTAATCAGCGTGTGGTTCGTTTGATCTCAGTTCATCATTGGTTAAAATACGATTATGACGTCGAATTTTCTTACTTTCCACTGAATTTCTTATTGTGACGGCATGAAAAAAGGCGACCATGCCTGATGACGTCACATAGAAAGAACACATCTTTTTGCAGATCATTCGAAAAGAAGGAATACAAAATTGAAAACAACACGTTTAATAATTTCATGCGTCCGAAGCGCTTTTCTGGATTTACCTTCATCAGGAACGCTCAATGCCAAACATTTTAAATCCGAGGGATGTATAAGTACCGAAACAGTTGAAGAGCTATATGACAAAAATACCTAAAAAAATAGCCAAATTCATCTAAGGTCAACTTTGCCTGAGGGAGTTGAAACCTTAGTTTCTTTATAATTTAAAAATTTATAAACGGACAATTTTAGAAAAGTTTGTTATAAATCATGTCAGTACCGAAGTACTGACTACTGAGCTGATGATACCCTCGGGGACTGATAGTCCACCAGCAGAGGTATCGACCCAGTGATGTAAAAAATTGAAAACAACACGTTTAATAATTTCATGCGTCCGAAGCGCTTTTCTGGATTTACCTTTATCATATAATTTTGCCTGCATATTGTTTGAAAATCATTAGAGAAACAGATTCCACCACCAAATCTCGTGTAATACGATATTTATCCACTCTCAACAGTTAAATTTTAAATATTTAAAACGCTCGGGCAAGCCTCGCGTTTTAAATTTGAAAATTTAACTGTCTCGAGTGGATAAATATCGTATCACACTCGATGCAGTGGTAGAATCTATATGTATCATAATATATTCATTACATGAATGGAACTTGAATGGTGCCCATTCGCGGTGGACTACAAAGTGATAAGTCTCTGGGAAAAAATTCCCGCTATAAAATTAGTCACGTGTCTTATACCTAATGACGTAAACTTATTAAACTATACGCTAGTACCGTAAATAAAATAATTTCTCCCTATATTAACGAAACGTGAGAAATTACACATATCATTGAACGAAAAACAACCACGGCAGTCGAAAATTGTGACTACATGCGCCTAGTTTTAAACAGGTATAGAAGAAGATGTTTTATTTTCATTAAAGAATACTTAACATTTCAATTAAGGTATATAAATAAAATGTGGGGGATAAACATTTGTTTAAGCACACCCTATTAAAACAAACCGTAAGAATCAATTGAAAAGCAATAAAGTTAGATGCTTGAATATCTGATCTGAAATACACAAGAGCACTTCTGTTGAAAATCTTGAGATAATGAAATGCTGCTCAGCGACTTAGCCAGTATGCGACTAGTAGAGGAATTAGCTGGCAATACTTGTTGTACAATGTAAATTATTATTAAATATTATTCTTTTTTAAAAAGAAATGAATATTTCGATTAACGTTTTCGTTACTTGTCGGTCAAAGGTGAATAATTCGATTAACATTTTCGTTACCTGTTGGTCAAAGGTAAATATTTCGATTAACATTTTCGTTACCTGTCGGTCAAAGGGATATTGATATTAAACTTTTAAACTTAAAACTTCATAAATTTTAACAAATATTTCCGTGTTTACATCTAAACATTATTCTGAGTACAGACAAACCAGTTCAGATGGAACAGTTTTATGGCATGGCTGGACCAAGGTTTCAGAAAATTAAAAACTTTTTTATATTCAATGTTGTAATTATGTAATTTTACCTGTTCTTAGAGTTACAATGAATCCAATGTAAATCAAACAAATATTCATAAAAAGGACAACGAACAAATAAATATACACACATTGGCAAATAGTTCTTTTAGAAAAGGAACTACTGTAACAATAGTATTACAAAGACGTTATATAATCTAGTAATGTACTACATGAAAACTTCCAGACAAGTATTATAGTTCAGTCAGGATATTTAAAAACAAAAAATCAAAGTTGTACCAAAGTGTATTTTAGAAACAGAGATATTTGGTTAATTAAACTTTTGGTTATTATGTTAATTTATTTATGATTGAGTTAAGCTATTTCAGTTGATATTTTATAGTGTGTTTTCTATGTTGTGATGTTACACTATTGTTTCAGAAAAGGGTGAAGGTTTGGTACCATTAAAACGTTTAAACCTGCTGCATTTGTTTGCACCTGTCCTAAGTCAGGAATCTGATGTTCAGTAGTTGTCGTTTGTTGATGTGGTTCATAAGTGTTTCTCGTTTCTCGTTTTATATAGATTAGACCGTTGGTTTTCCCGTTTGAATGGTTTTACACTAGTAATTTTGGGGCCTTTATAGCTTACTGTTCGTGTGAGCCTAGGCTCCGTGTTGAAGACCGTACTTTGACCTATAATGGTTTACATTTATAAATTTTGACTTGGATGGAGAGATGTCTCATTGGCACTCATACCACATCTTCTTATATCTATTTACTGCAGGGTTTGTTGCTCGTGCTGTGTGGATGCAGTAGAATGTGTCCCGTGCTTGTGGTGTATGCCTTATATTTTCAATTATGGGTTGTTTGCCTGTGAGATATAACATGTTACTTTTATTATTCTTCCTTAGTTTATTTATTTTGAATTTACATTGTATCATAGGTCAAATTTATTTGTTCAGTGTATGTTCAATGGTGTTAATATGTCCTTTGATTGAGTTAAGCTATTTCAGTTGATATTTTATAGTGTGTTTTCTATGTTGTGATGTTACACTATTGTTTCAGAAAAAGGTGAAGGTTTGGTACCATTAAAACGTTTAAACCCGCTGCATTTGTGTGCACCTGTCCTAAGTCAGGAATCTGATGTTCAGTAGTTGTCGTTTGTTGATGTGGTTCATAAGTGTTTCTCGTTTCTCGTTTTATATAGATTAGACCGTTGGTTTTCCCGTTTGAATGGTTTTACACTAGTAATTTTGGGGCCCTTTATAGCTTACTGTTCGGTGTGAGCCTAGGCTCCGTGTTGAAGACCGTACTTTGACCTATAATGGTTTACATTTATAAATTTTGACTTGATGGAGAGATGTCTCATTGGCACTCATACCACATCTTCTTATATCTAACACTTAAAATGGAAGTTAATTTTGTGGAACTGAAGTATAAATATATCCTATATTCACAACTAAGACCATAATTTGGAATGAGATGATCACATCTTTCGATCAGTCTGACTTCTATGCTTAACTGGCAAACCACAGAAAAAGACATTAAACATTGAAAATTGTATTGTGGTGTGTTTTCCGAAATCCTATGTTTCTGTTGTATATTTTTGGCAGTGTAAACTTTTGTCGTTTTCATTGTTAGCGATGGCAAGTCCCACTTCGGTGTCTATCTCCAGATACATTAAGTATAGGTGAAAAAAAAACAGCATCTCAAAAAAAGTGACTTTGGCTAATGCTCGTAGGACGAAATTACTGGTAGTGGTCTCGAAGTCGGTAAAAATATTCGCAGTGCTAGCTGAAGTTGTTTTCTTGACAAGCAGTCTTTAAGCAACTGCTCAGTTAGTTAGGTTTGGTTTTAGCCACGATTCACATTATGTATGGTGTGAGAGAAGAATGATTTTATAAACAATCGGTTACTTTAGATTGATAAAGTGTATAATGATAATTTATAGTTTTTATAAAAACCTATTTGATTTAACTAAAAACTTTTTATTTTTTTTTAACTATATAGTTGAATAGAATTAAATAAACGGATTCAAATTAAAGATTGTAATTTAAACTTAATCTCAGTAATTTTTCTATTTTTTCTAAATTTATTTTTCATTTTACGTGTATTTTTAGAAGTATTATGTGAAAATAATAGTATACATCAAATACAGGTGCACTTTACCTTCCCTATTACAACTATTTGAATTAATTAATAGACACCAAGCACACATATTGTTCGACACAAAGTCTTGTTGAATAAACGTCAATTAGATTTTTTACTGACTGTTGGAGAACCCGTTGCTACAGAAAGTTCCAAAATAAATAAAGTTGAGAAAAATGTTTGAGATATTCCCCTTTATTTATTAATTTTAGTGCATTGTATTGATTGACATAAACAATAAAGGGACACTAGATATTGAACAACAGACCATTAAAATTGTGTATCTGAGTGGACCGTATCGAACGAAAATTATGTTTGTTTTACATCTTCTTCAGGCTCGAACAAAATCTCAAACTCCCATTAAAATATTTTCTGAAACACATAATGCATATAACTTTTAAATATCTGCTAAGGTCCAACTGTTGAAGGTGCACAGGTTTGACTGTACTCTATTTCAAAGGTTAAACCTCATTTACATTTTGACGAGGATCCACAGCACAACATATCGTCGTACGGTCGACCAATGATGAGTAAATACTATACCATATCGTCGTACGGTCTACCCATGATGAGTAAATGATATACCATATCGTCGTACGGTCTACCAATGACGAGTAAATGATATGCCGTAGAGTAAGCTAATGAATAGCAAAAAATGAAACAATTTACAATTTACGACTGACGGGACAACTAACGACCTGAATATCACAGGCACTTGTCTCTGAAATTTTTTTCCTATATACCTTAATATTAAAAAAAAAACAAACTGCGAGTCATTGAAAAAAATCAACATTAAAAAGAAAATATAAACTGACCTGGTTGTGTAGGCATACAAATAGTGTGACCAAGTGACGTGTTCAGAGGTGTTTTAAATGTTTTTCACGATACAATTACATATCTGTATTGTGATCTCGATTATGTCATTTGATATGGCCACTCATTTAAACACATAGAAAAAAATATTTTCAATGACGTGAATGAGTTGAATATAAAAATTAAGAAATAAAAACAATTGTTGTTATTGAAATTTCTCAATAGTTTTGAATCTCAACTTTCCCAAAAATTTAAGTTAAATCAAAATATTAGCACATTTTTGAGAGGTGACATTGTAAGTTTAGAATGTTAGCGTCTTATCTTTATGTTTGTGATGGCTTGCTTTATATGTCTTATATTGGTATCTATTAACGTTAGTATTAAGGTCCAAGACATGTTCCCCTATCTTCTTTACTGATGTAGCAAATATAATGCAGAAGATTGATTGATTGTTGGTGTTTAACGCCACTTTCAGTACAGGAAAACTGGCAATCCCAGTCAATAAAGATTCGAGTCAAACGCACCTGCCACGTGCAGGGTTCAAACAACAAACTCAGTGTTGACAGGCTGGTGATACTGTTGAATTACTTAGACCCCCGGTTTGCTTTATAAATTATTTGGATTTTCCTGATAACTGAAGGCAGACAATCTGACCTTTCTGGTAGTAAATCCATAATCTCTAGTAATCGTACCTTTCTTGACTCTGATATGAGAATGTTTAAACGAAATATAATACTAGTACCTAAACTATGAAAATCCACAATTCCAGTGTTTTTTGTTTTTGTTTTTGTTTTAATTTCTTTTAATTGTCAACTGGTTCGCTGTAAGTGCTTTTACATTTCTTGGACTTCAATCGACTTTATAAACAATTTTTTTACAAGTCAACCATCAATGATGATCGAAAACTTTTACTTAATTCAATTTCTATTATAAAAAAATCAACTAGAGTGCCACTTCTAGTTTTAATAGAATACTATATTCTCATAACAGACGATAATTGAAAAACGAACACAAGTTGAAGAACAGCAATAATAGCGCTGTTCTTTTGCTTTTTCGGCGTTTTTTTTTCTTGCTGTGCATGTACTGATTTTTTGTCATGGATGGATACCCCATATCCTTTGTTTCTCTTTTACAAAAACAAATATTGTAAAGACACATGTCTATTGTCGAAGACTGCATGTTACCTTCTTTATATCTTTTGGGTTTGTTTTAATGTTGGACTGCTGTCTCAATGATATATATACCCCACACCTCTTTTTACTCATAATATATACATTTTTTTTAAATAAATGCTACCAATGTTAATTTTAGTATGTAACTAAATAAATTCTAAGAACCGAATGCATTTTTGGAATTCATAAAAGACATTTTCTATTGTTGAAGACCTTATATTGGCCTTTTCTGGTTTTCTTAAGTCGTTGGTTGCATCATCTCGTTGATTGATTGATTGATCGATTGTTGGTATTTAACGCCTTTTTTAACACTCATGACAATTTCATGGCGGTCAGTAGGAAGCATGAGAGAACCACTGACCTTTGACAGGAAAACTTGCAATCCTAGTCAATTAAAATGGAAGTCACACACCTTGCCACGAGCGGGGTTCGAACTTCGATGTTGACAGGCTAGTTTTTAGTGTTGATAAACTACTTATAAAAATAAGAAGATGTGGTATGATTGCCAATGAGACAACTATCCACCAGAAAAGCTAACACATATAGGTCACCGTAAGGCTTTCAACAATGAGCGACCTGATTTGAATATCATATACGTCAACCACTGAATTATATGCTCTTGACTTGGGACAGGCACATACAGAATGTGGTGGGTTTAAACATGTTTGCTGGCGCCAAACCTCCCAATAAGCTGGGACAGTGGTGTAACAGTACAATATAAGAACAAACTATAAAAATCTGTCGAAAAGGGCTGAACTCAACAGATCAATATAAAGCACAAAAAAACCCTAACAAACAAGACACAAATGACAGATCTGAGAGTACTCTCAGTTACTGAAAGCTTGTTCAAAGTCAATAACAAATAATAAAAAAAAATCATGTATCAAAAACTAAAATATCAATCAGTAATTAGACCACTTGACCTTCGAGGACCCCCTTCCCCCTCCCCACCTAATCTCGTTGACGAAACACCACATCTACCCTTTTTCATACATATATTATTGTTATGTTCCAAATAACACGACCTGTTCACACATGGCGCTTAAACAGTCTTGTAGTTATTCTGAGTTTTTCACGATACATGTTAAACATATAAAGATAAGGCCAATTTTCTCTGTATTTATTTCACTCACAGTGCTAGATTAGAAAGGTATTGAGACCTATTTGAATTTAAATATTACAGAGTCTAAATGATATTTACGAAAATATTTTACACAATTTTACATATATAAATTAAAATGATACACAAAGACAGGGGAGTTGAAGGCAGATATGAAACAATTTGACAAATTTTGCAAGTTTTTGTCAAATAATGCATCAAAGGATACAAATATCTCAAATAAATTCATGTGTACCAGAAAACAATGCAAAGCTTTACTCCAAATAGAAAAAGCATGGTCTTCTTGCTCAAGTTTGGGATAAATTCCAACAATTGATCAATGGATTCAAAATGCAGTTTTGAGTCATCTTCAGACTTTTATTTTTGGTCACAAGTTAAGGAATAAAAGGCAGAACTCGTAAGAAACGTAAAGAAAACAAATTGATAAATGATACTCTGTGAATAGTAAAGATTGAAAGACTTTTAGTAAATGGCTTAGTGTAAAATAATTTCTGGTGAAATTAGTCCTACCTCTTTTCAAAACAAAGAGAACTGATGCCAGAAAATCTTTGGCGTTCTATGAAATTCTTGTCATTTCAAGTTTGACTCGACGAAGTATATATATTAACTTGCCCACACTAATCTCAAAGTTCAAAAGCATATTCTAGCAGCAGCGACTGTTCGTTTGAATTATGATTGTGATTGTTGATCGCAAGCTTATTAACTTTCGAGTTTGTTGCCGAAGATTACCGGATCGTGACATTGATAAACAATCAACACAGAGCACGTAGAGCACGTGACAAATAAGTGAATTGATAAAGCCATGATTATTATTTTTTTATTTTCCATGTGTTCCCATTTGTTAATTAAACTTTTCCTTAACAGTTGTTAAATGATTTGTTGTATCAAATTTGTTCTTTAAGAATCAGTTATTACTATTTACCTTCCAGTGCACGTTTGTTTACATTCTTTCATCACGGTTTTCCCCTAACACTTGCGCTATGCGGTGGTCGAAATTCTAACGAGAGGTCTCGTAGTTAAGGTCAATAAAAAGACTAAAACATGTTAAATTTGCAATACGGTTTCAGAATATCTTCAAATCCAACATGTAGCGGAGAATAGCATTTTGATTTAATGAAAATATGTAAAATTGTTGAAAAAATATTTTAAGTATATAATATAGACTCTTAAATATAAATTTTCAGTAGGATTTCAATACTAGTATTTGTAGATTTTAACACTGAGTGAATCAAATACATATACAGGTGAAATTAGCCCATCTATGTTGACATTAATTAGTGAAACTCTCCCGTGTGACAGATAGGTACTGTGATAGAGTTCTATCAACTGGTGAAATTCGGAATGAAATAGGTTTGATGCAAACTAGTATATTGCTATTAAATGGAATTAGAAGAGTAAAATGTACACTTCCTCTCTTGGAGGTCTAACATACGTCTTTAATCAGAGGGTAAAGAATTGTTACTTTTTTTTAAATAAGCATACTCAAGTAATGTTCTATAGAGCGATTGTTCTAATTGAATTGAAATATTTTAATATTTGGAAACCAAAATCGTTATTCTTTTATACGTTCCGGTAAATCTTCTCCCTTGTGTCTTTTTTCAAATGTATAATACTTGTCACAAAACAGGAACGAAAATGTGTTGGCAAGATATCAAATATTATATATTATTCCTAGTTTTTCAAATGGAATTCTTTTCTTATAGAGGTCAATTAAATTTTAAAACGCGAAAAATATAATACTTCAGTATATAAAGAACATTTGGTATGTTTAAATTTGGGATTAATGTTGATCCGTGCCAATAATTCCAACAAATGCCAGGTAGACGACTATAGGTTAAAAAGCGCAAATGTCCGGTCAATTTAATAAAGGTGTATCAAAATTTAAAGCGCAAATGTCCATAGTGTTTGGAGGACAAATGTCCAATCGTCGTACAGGTAAAAAAGCGCAAACGTCCTGTACCCGAATTTTCAATATCATTTACAAATGTTTAATTGCATTACATAATAAATTATACCGGTGCGTTATGAAAACAGAAAAGAGATATTGTTAATTTCACCGGAATTTTTTTTTCTTTAAATCCTCCAAACGTCACCAAAATTCTCAGAACCACAGTTTTATGTATGTATTTTAAGGTTTTAACAATATCTTGGTGTATTGCGGCAAATGTCATAACATTTACGGTAACAATACTAGATGGCTCAAAACTGCAGTTTTGGCATACTTGAACAAATTTTAAGTTAAAAGAGAAAACATTAATAAAGACATTAACCAAAACCAAAATTCTCTTGGAAGGAAAACTTTGTTTTGTCTTCGGGGAACAAACTTTTCAAGTTCATGTTGTTTGAAATGTTCTTCGATGCAAATTTTTACAACAGCATGCAAATTTTGCGACTTTGTTGTAACAAAACTACTTTCAGCTACAATGTATAGCACAGAATAACATTTTCAATTTATGGAAATGTGTAAATTTGTTGTAAAATCTTAAAGGTTCTGTAATATTCAGATTCCATTAATTTCAACAACTTTCTGTTTTTAACCCTGTGAGTGAAATGGGAGAAATTGATCCTACCTTTTTTCTTAAAAATGAAAAAAAGTTATTGGGCCAGGCTAAAAATAAGGATAATATTATAAAGATACGGTTTTGGACCATTTTTTTTCACACAGTAAAACCGATTCCGACTATCCACATGATCTCTTGGCTTCAAATTGAATATTGTTCTGAATAAGCATGCAATAGTTTTACTTTCCACTTACCGTTCAGAGTCTAACCAAAAATAGTTCATGTGAATTAGCATAAAAATATTTAAAAAAACAGCGGGGAAGTTATTATTTACTTCTTCTAAAGTTCATTTTAAACTTACAACTAAATATAAAAAATAGCGAAACATTGATTTTTTGACTAAACACATACTGAAACGATGATGACTAATTTACATCTAGAACCCTCAATTCGTACATGTATTATCTTTGCTGTACGACAGAATATAAATAAATATTTGAAATTTATAATGTACACGTACCCATAAGGGCTTAGCCAGCTATTGTTCATTTAAGGTCAACAATTAATGTAAACATTTAAATTGTACATGGTAGAAGTATAATATGTTTGGATTTAATATCTGTGGACGTCGTCAACACAAATGATTCAAGCCATAATCAATTATTATCTAAAACGGTCGTGACAGTCGTTATATTTTTTTCTTATTTCAACACCAATAAATCTTTCAGCATGACCATACATACAATAATACTTTTGAGGAAACGTGGTCATTTAGCAGTGTTTGGTTAACATGTATGAGGGGCAAGGTTTGGTAAACACGTATGACCATACATACAATAATACTTTTGAGGAAACGTCGTCATTTAGCAGTGTTTGGTTAACATGTATGAGGGGCAAGGTTTGGTAAACACGTATGACCATACATACAATAATACTTTTGAGGAAACGTCGTCATTTAGCAGTGTTTGGTTAACATGTATGAGGGGCAAGGTTTGGTAAACACGTATGAGGGGCATAACCCGACATGCGCTCCCAAATGTTAACTGAAATAGATCAAAACATATTTTTTTATGTGAAAAACTTCAACAGCAATTTTCTTGTTCCATCTTGCTTGATTGACAATTTATGTGTCCAAGATATCACTGTACCGAAATATTTAGTCATTGGTCGATTTGTCGGTTCTCTGATATGAAGACCTTCGATGAAATTCCACTTTTAGAATTAAGTCTTTAATATCTCCTTAAACTATTTTAACATTTTGTTTACTTTTATTTAACTCGTGCAGTTATTTGTGTTGTGTCGGTTGGTTAACTTTGAATATTGTAGGTTTGTGAATATTGTACGATTGTAAATATTTTTTGTCTTGGTAACAACCCAATATTTGGATTTAACACCAATAACATAATTTTGATATGAACTTGTGTCCTCGTTAGTTCAAAAGAATAAAGCAGACGCAAGGCTTCACTGATTTTTTTTAAAGACTTTGCCAAACAAATGTAAATTGTACGGTTGAATCACAATTTGAGATGGTCTAGATTTAAAAATATTTAATTGGTCAATGATATCTTAGTTCGGAAGTAAAATGTTTGAATATTTAATCTGAATTATACTAGAACGCTTTCGATGATAGTCTGGGATCAAAGGCTGCTGCTCATGCAGCGACCGGTTGAGGACTCATTAGTCGGTTTGTGACTAGTAGAAGGATTTAGCCAGCTATATTTGTTTAACAATGTATTGATATTCGTAAAAAGAAATGAATGTTTAATCGATCCTTAATTTAAGTGTCAGTCAACGGAATATTGATATACCCGTACTCAACTTATATTTTAAAAAAAGTAATCCTTATTGTCTCCACGATAAATATTTGTACAATTCATATATATGTATATGGCCACGCTACTCAACTTAAGAAAAAGATCTATAAACTAGTAGAAATCAATAGGAAACAACGTAAAAAATGGTATAATTTTACTTCGGAAACCTACATGCTGCTTTAAGACATCATTTATATTCAGGCTTCTGTGTTTGTGCTTGAAGTAAAAAAAGACAGTGGTTGGTGTAATGGAAAACATTAGAAGGAAGGGCAGACATTTTGCGAAAAGTTTGGACCCTAGTCAGTGCTAAACATACACGAAAATATTAAATCCACGGTGTGTACACATTATAAAACAATTGCTACCGAAGAATAAATCATAAATATTTTCAAGTATTTATATGGTAGTCATAAAAATTAAAGATTTACAACAGGGAAGAAGCATAAATTAAATGTGTTTGATTTAGTTTGGAAATGTCTTTAAACAATTGTACAAGCCTGCGACTTTGCTCAAAACCTAACTGTATGAAATTGCCCAAAGTGTTGAGTCTGTTCAATCAACTAGCATATATTACTTTCTTATAATTGAGTAAGTCAACTGTATAATTTTATAAAAACAAAATCAATGTTTGAACTAAATTTTATGAAATATAAAGAACTCTAACAATGAGGTCAAGTATTTTCATTTAATATACCAACAGCGCTCGAAAACAAAACTTCTAAAATGGTTTCACGAAATGCTTAGAAAAAATTGAAACAGTGGGAAGGCCTAATAAAACAAACTGTTATTATCGCTTACCCTACCTACTGTTATTTTTAGCACCTACTTTCAAGATTTTTAAAAATTTTTTTAATAAGAAATATTAAAGTCTGAGTGTTTCTCCTGATTAAACCAGGTAAAATCTTTAAAAAAAAATATTTGTCTATCTACATACCCTAAATTTTTCTGCATGTTATTGGACACACAGGTATTATTTTATTTGGCATACAAAAATCCTATTTATCGAGATGCGTTTTCTCTAATTTTTTCTATTTTCCGATATTATGTAGAGCTACAAAAGAATATAATACGATAACCAAGTGTATATGAACGTGTATATCACAAAACAAAATATCTGTAAAATGAAGAAATTTCATTATTCTTACCTGTTAGGTGTTGTTACAGGTACCCGTTTAGAAATGGCAGGTCATGTATCGGGTAGTAACGACCGGAACTTCACGTAAGCAAATGATTGACGCAAAGTGACGCCTATTTCTAGTATAGGACAACATTTAATGCAAGAGTAATTTTCTAGATTTTTTATTTTAAAGAATTTACTATGATTCATAACCTAGTCCAACACAGCTGTTTGATTTAAATTTCTACTGGTCGCTTTGTAAAAAGGAGTATTTGGTCAAAATCACATTTGATTGTTATTGGGGGCTAGAATGAAATTTGAAAAAAATAGGCAGGACAGGATCAGGAGTTTTGAGTAAAAAAAAATTCAGGATGAGCAACTTGGTAAAAAAAAAGGCAGGATGATAATTTGTGTAAAAAAATTCAGGATAAACTGCTTAAAAAAAAGGCAGGACCGAATAGAGTAAAAAATCAAAAGGAAGGACAGAGATTACAACTAAAAAATAAGCAGGACAAAATTTTTCATCCTAGCCCGCCCCCATAAAAATCAAATGGTAGCTCCCTAAGTATTTTTGCCCTATTACATTCTGTTCTGTAAACCGCATGCAGACTATCATACGTAGATCTTTTATTTCTGTCTCGGATTATGCCGAACAATATCCTTAAATTATGACAGACCGTTTAAGGATAGAATTAAAACATATTTAGATTTTTGAGAACATGTTAGTCCTTTAATAAAATACCACGTGGTTCAGCATTGATATTAAAAAAATATCCGATGAAAAACGTTGAAAGCAAACGATATGGACCGACGAATGCTTGCTATTACAGTTATACCCTAATGGGGTTGATGGCATACAAGAAATTAACATGAAATCATAGGACTAGAGAACGTGTATTCTTTATACAATGTGTGTCAGAGGGATTAAATGGCTGGGACAAAAGGAAAAAAGGACAAAACAGTCATTACAGTGATATTTACCCAGTGTTCATCATGCTTTGTAATTCTATTATATAGCATTTCTATCACACAGTTCTTTGTTTGGTATACAAGTACTTGTTTTATTATCAAGTGAATGCTCTTTGAAGAAATGACAACATATGATAAATTACAACCATTAAAATCTTTAAAGTATGGGAAACAATAACACATATAATTTAGCTTAGAAAATCGCAAACACTTATTTACTCGTATGCCAAAATTACAAAAAAGACATTAACTAATATAAATTTCCACTTCGTACTATGAACATCAAAATTATTTATTTTGTTAAAATATTTCCTTTCTCTATTGTAACTGTACACGTATACCTAACAACAAACTTATTTTCATTTACCTGTATTTAAAGTTAGTGCAAATGGCTGATATTTTTGTTCGAGCATATTGTTTTTCTTAAATTGTTTAACATTTCATATCGATATAACATGTTACTTTTATTATTCTTCCCTTAGTTTATTTATTTTGAATTAACATTATAGGTCAAATTTATTTGTTCAGTGTATGTTCAATGGTGTTACTATGTCCTTTGATTGAGTTAAGCTATTTCAGTTGATATTTTATAGTGTGTCTTTCTATGTTGTGATGTTACACTATTGTTTCAGAAAAAGGGTGAAGGTTTGCTACCATTAAAACGTTTAAACCCGCTGCATTTGTTTGCACCTGTCCTACGTCAGGAATCTGATGTTCAGTAGTTGTCGTTTGTTGATGTGGTTCATAAGTGTTTCTCGTTTCTCGTTTTTATATAGATTAGACCGTTGGTTTTCCCGTTTGAATGGTTTTACACTAGTAATTTTTGGGGCCCTTTATAGCTTACTGTTCGGTGTGAGCCTAGGCTCCGTGTTGAAGACCGTACTTTGACCTATAATGGTTTACTTTTATAAATTTTGACTCGGATGGAGAGTTGTCTCATTGGCACTCATACCACATCTTCTTATATCTATTAAATCCTTGATGAAAACGCTTTTTTTAAACAATACACGAATACTTCGATACTCCATGCTGTACCACGACTGAGTATTCTTTATTAATTTGGAACATTTCTGTTCATCATTGTTAGCCACTGTGTGTAGTGCACACATATATATATATTACTAACAATATCAAAAGTATATATAAATAATCGTTGGTAATAACATCGATAAGAACATATGACGTTTCTATTTAAATACCTATCTTTTTTTTTAATTCGAGCATTTAGAACTTTTTTAACTGGTTTTGAATTTTCTATTCTACAATTTCATATTGAATATTAAAACACAAAAAAATAACAGAACTTACTGGAGCAAATGCAGCTCACTCATCAGGAGCATCTGAATGCCCGTCAGCTTCTAAGAGATTTCATATTGTCGAAGATAGTTCTTTCAGTTTTTGTTGTTGGTTTTTCGTTTTGAAAACACGTATACCACTTTCTTTTTTTTCAGGTTAATCTCGTCGTAATGTAGATAAGATAGATAAGATAATTTTATTGGTTCAAAATCCAATGTTGAGCAAAGTCAAGCTGAACTATAACTGCTACTACATGTATTACGAATAAATCATTGTTAAAGTTTTACTATACACAAACAAATTAAAGTACGAATACTGATGCATATTTTCCACGATGTTTCCTTGTATATATAGATTTGAGTTGCACTCACAAGCTCGAGCAGTGAATATTCAATTGTCTGCCATTTTCACCAATATTTTTGAAATTTCACTTTGTCATTTTAATTTCCAAGATATACACTTTTAATATAGGACATCATTAAAAAATGTGATGCTGTAGTCCTTACTTTGTCTCTAAACATATTTTTTTTAATCCATGGCCTGAATGAACATCTACAGGTCATATGGAAACCTTTAAAATTAAAGTTAACTGCATTCGATTAAAATAAAAGAGGAGCTGGTGTGATAAGAAAAGTGTGGCGGACATAATTAACTAGGTTGAACTGTTTCAGTGGACTCCGGTAAAGAAAGGACAAATAAACATATTCTATGGTACTGAAAAGTTGTTGTCATGGCGAGTAAGCATACATACACACAATTAAAAACCAATTGTTCAGAGAACAATTGAAGGTCTTTCCACAAAAAACATGTATTTTAATATGAAAATAGTAAAATTTGGTTTAAAATGTCATTTCCAGCGTCAAATGATAGCTTATTGTACGCTGATTACAAAAATATATGGTTTCTCTACATTATTTTTTAAATAAGGGAGATAATTTGTTACTTCCGGTTTGAAAAATGTTATTTCCGTTATTATTCAAACGTTTAATTGACACTGATACCAAAAATATCTGGTTCTATAAACTTTTATATTAATTAAGTACAGAAAAAAATCTACTTCCGGTTTACGCAAGGTCACTTCCGGTTGCCTTTTCTAAGGTTAAATGGCTTGAAACCTAATTCAAAAAGTCCCATGGCTTTATCATGTATACATATGAGGTAAAAGCAAAGGTCAAAATCTAGAACGTCAATTAAACCTATGACCTTGAGCTCAATTTCAAGTTCATCAACCAAGGACCTCAAATCAAAAGACCCTAGGTCTTAATTATATTTGGTTCATGAGTTATATCACCATATGCATATTTTTACATAAAAGAGGGGAGAAAACTCTAATTTGATATAAGCCTACCCTTTAAATCAATATGTATGTGTTACGACATGTCGTAAATAACAATTAAGTAAAAATATGTTGTCGATATCTTATATCGTGTTTGAAAAGAGGTGAAAATAAGCCAAAATCCAAATTTAGAAATGACCTTGGCCTTTGACCATGACCCTATTTTCTTTTTTTTGGACCAAGGACCTCAAATCAAAAGACCCTAGGTCTTAATTATATTTGGTTCATGAGTTATATCACCATATGCATATTTTTAGATAAAAGAGGGTAGAAAACTCTTATAACGTGTTCGAAAAGAGGTGAAAATAAGCCAAAATCATATCTCTATCACTTATGGTTTACCAATTACAATTACATTTTACTTATTTCAAATACAGAAGGGAAATAACTCTCATATGGAGTTTCCGGACCGCTTCAGTCAAAATTATTCTTAAGATCCTGAGGATATAATGCGCAAATTGGTGACAAAATTTGTCATAATCTTTAACGGTTGCGAAGGAGATGCGTACACAAGAAAAATAGTGTTTGGGGAGATAACTCTTACAATGAAAAGTGTTCGGTTCAACAGGGTCAGTTTCAAAGTCACAATATCTGTTAGATATCATATGCAAAAAATCTAATGACATCTTGCGAAACGAAAAAGCACCGTCAGAAAAAAAGTGGCGGAAGAAGAAAAAAATAATAATTAAAAACCAATTGTTCAGAGATTTGAGGTCTTTCCACAAACAAACAAGTATTTTGATATGAAAATAGTAAAAATTTGGTGTAAAATGTCATGTTACACCAAATTTTCACTGTCAAATGATAGCTTTTAGTATGCTGATTCCAAAAATATATGGTTTCTATACAATATTTTTTAAAAGGGAGATAATTTGTTACTTCCGGTTTGAAAAATGTTACTTCCGGTATTATTTAACTGTTTAATTGACACTGATTCCAAAAATATATGGTTCTATATACTTTTACATTCAAAAAGTACAAAAAAAATAGCTAATTCAGGTTTACAAAGGGTCACTTCCGGTTTATTTTTCAAGGTCATATGGCTTGCAACTTTATGCAAAATGTCCCATGGCTTTATCATGCATACATATGAGGTAAAAGCAAAGGTAAAAATCTAGAACGTCAAATTAACCTATGACCTTGAGCTCAATTTCAAGGTGGTTAATCAAGGACCTCAAATCAAAAGACCCCAGGTCTTAATTATATTTGGTTCATGAGTTATATCACCATATGCATATTTTTAAATACAAGAGGGGAGAAAACTCTAAATTAATGTTAGCTTAGCCTTCACACCCATATGTATGTGTTACGACATGTTGCAACTAACAATTAAGTGAAAATATGTTGTCCATATCTTATATGGTGTTTGAAAAGAGGTGAAAATAAGCCAAAATCCAATTTTAGAAATGACCTTGACCTTTGACCTTGACCCTATTTTCTATTTTTTGGACCAAGGACCTCAAATCAAAAGACCCTAGGTCTCTATCACTTATGGTTTACCAATTACAATTACATTTTACTTATTTTAAATACAGAAGGGGGAATAACTCTTATATGGAGTTTCCGTACCGCTTCGGTCAAATTATTTTTAAGATCCTGAGGATATAACGAGCAATTTGGTGAATAACGGTTGCAAAGGAGATTTGTACACAAGAAAAACAGTGTTTGGGGAGATTACTCTTACAATAAAAAGTGTTCGGCTTAACAGGGTCAGTTTCAAAATCGTAATAACTGTTCGATAACATACGCAAAAAATCTAAGCAACATCTTGCGAAACAAAAGAGCACCGTGACAAAAAAATGTGGCGGAAGAAGAAAAAAAAAATAATAATAATAATCAGAAGAAAATCAATAGGTCTTTCCACAGAAAAGTGGAAAGACCTAATAATAATAATAATCAGAAGAAAACCAATAGGTCTTTCCACAGAAAAGTGGAAAGACCTAATTAATAGGTGACAATCTCAATTGATTTCAATATATTTAGCAATTTATGGTATGGAGGGGTGTGGCATGACGCCCAAAGACAAAAATATTGTGTTTTATCAAGGCATCTGTATTATATATGGTTTAGGGTGAGAATTTGAACAATTTATTTTATACATTTAACTATTTATTATATGACGGGGAGGGTCTTGACCGCCTGTGCCAACACTTAATTGAATTGAAAGGTCTTGTCATGGCTAGTAAAAATATATTTGGTTTTAGGATGGAAATAAAAGGTCTTGGTATGGCTAGCAAGAATGTTTTTGGTTTTAGGATGGAAATAAAAGGTCTTGTCATGGCTAGCAAGAATATATTTGGTTTTAGGAAGGAAATAAAAGGCTTTGTCATGTCTAGAAGGAATACATTTGGATTTAGGATGGAATTAAAAGGTCTTCTCATGGCTAGCAAGAATATATTTTGATTTAGGATGGAAATAAAAGGTCTTGTCGTGGCTAGAAAGAATATATTTAGTTTTAGGATGAACATATACAAAATAAATATTTGACCTTGATCTTTCAGAAAATGTAATTCAAATTTGTTGTAATGAAGTTCGTATAAAATTGGTCTCAATGAAAGCTGATAGATTTTTTTAATTTGTTTTTTAACTTAGATTCATGATGCATGTCTCTGCACTACATGACATGCAAAGCGTAACAGTTAATAAGTTGTTTACAAAATCCTATTTATGAAAATCTATAGAGTATGAGAATTTTTACTTTTTATCAATTTATGTAGGTTCAAATAATGTTCACTACAAACAATAACGTAAAACTTCTTCAGAACTTAATAATTATATGTAGTTGCCAGAAGAAATAGAAGCCAATGTAAAATGTTATACCTTTTCTTCACAAATACTTCGACATGCCAATTAAAGTTCTTTTGAATTTCAAGTAATTGAAGGAACCATCTGAAAACAGTAATAAATCTATAGATGAATGATTTACTTACAATTTATATATTATTCTTACCGACCTTCAACTTTTGAAGTCAGAGGCAGATTTTTATGTTTATTTGTTTGTGGTGGACACCAGGGAACGGTCTAGGCTGAACTACATATATTGTAAATGCAGAGACCTTTTTCAAGTGCCACTTCTAACGTTGCCTTGGTACCCCCACCCTTTTCAAAATCCTAGATCCACAACTCGAATTACATGCGTTTTCTTTCTTTGAATGATCAGACTGATACTTTTAAAGACCCTTGCATTCTTATGGAAGCTAAAATATTTTACAGTTCCTGACACATTTATGTAGTCAAAGCGTTTAAAATCATATATGATGGGAGGGAGAGTATAAAATCATATATGATGGGAGGGAGAGTATAAAATCATATATGATGGGAGGGAGTGTATAAAATCATATATGATGGGAGGGAGAGTATAAAATCATATATGATGGGAGGGAGTGTATAAAATCATATAATGATGGGAGGGAGTGTATGGTGGGAGGGAGAGTATAAAATCATATAATGATGGGAGGGAGAGTATAAAATCATATAATGATGGGAGGGAGAGTATAACATCATATAATGATGGGAGGGAGAGTATAAAATCATATAATGATGGGAGGGAGTGTATAAAATCATATAATGATGAGAGGGAGTGTATAAAATCATATATGATGGGACGGAGTGTATAAAATCATATAATGATGGGAGGGAGTGTATTAAATCATATAATGATGGGAGGGAGTGTATAAAATCATATATGATGGGAGGGTAAAATCATATAATGATGGGAGGGAGAGCATTAAGTGGCTATGACTTTGTCATTTAAAAAAAATTAAATATTAAAATAAATGAAAAACTATTTTCAAGAAAAGATAGTCAAAAAGCATCATATTCAAATGCAATCTGGTAACCATTAAAAAAACAGTAAAATTGTATGGAATGTGTATAATTTTATTCTTATGGCTGTTCCTATATTACACATACATTTTATATTGAATACATGGTGAGGTTGTATTGATCATAAAAATGTTTGCATACACAATATTCATTAGAAAATGCACCAATGGAAAGGATATGGAAGAAAAAAGTTCTTTACAAAAATTTCATGTTTTTGATCCAGATATGTTAAATGGTAAAATATACAGAATCTGTTTTTGACGTTCATGGTTCGCTCGCTTTAGCTAAAAGCTTAAGTTGATATAAATGTCATATGCAGTGCTAAAAAGCATCCAAAAGATATATTTAGTATAGAAATAAACATGAATGTCCCCATACGAAATTTTATGTAAAGGTTATATATGTTTATCGCACCGCGTGTAAATTATCACGTTGTGATTGGTTTAACGCCGTCACGTGGTGACCCCCTATGGATCCGTAAGGGGTTAGTAAATATCATAGGGGGTTCATGACGTCACGTCTACTGTTAATCTATTAATGTTGTTGTGTTTCATTGTTTATTTCTCTACAAAACGCAGCAGAAAAGTCTCGCGGGCGATAAATTCGTTATACGGTTCACTATTGACCCCCTACGGACCATAGAGAGTGAATAAAATCCATAGGAGATTCGGCCTTCGGCCTCACCCCCTATGGATTTTACTAACCCTCTATGGATCCGTAGGGGGTCAGTAGCGAACCATATAACTTATAATAGTAAACGACGTTTTTCTCACAATGACGTTCTACCTCTATAAGCCTGGAAAAGTCATGGGTCACTTAATGATATTAGTGGGGAATTTTCCTTGAAAAATTTTAGTAATCGCTTCAATCAGTTTTGAAAATTTCAACGCAGTAGTAACATACATATTTCTACCATATTAATATGTTTTGAAACCGTTTTGAATAGTCAAAACGCACAACGACCAGTACGAGAATTTGCAACGAACGGTACCAAACTAAACTAGATGAAATG
Organism: Mytilus coruscus; assembly: GCA_017311375.1. NCBI lineage: Eukaryota > Metazoa > Mollusca > Bivalvia > Mytilida > Mytilidae > Mytilus > Mytilus coruscus. Next base: position 27,585,402 of record CM029603.1, on the reverse strand, counting down.
CATATATCTACGGAGAATTGGCGTGTTCCAGTGACGTATAAAACAAGTAAAAATATAAAATGAGATTTGTACACGAGGAATCATATTCTCATAGCAGCAGTTCAAACCAATTTAACACAAAACTCAAATTGACAGCCCTTGTCATCGTTTGCGGTATATAATATTATATGGTAATTCATTTTTTAAATCTTTCATTTATTACTATTACAAATTACAATTAACCAGAATTTTGTTGTGAACTTTTATTCATAATTACACCTTATGTAAGAATCCTGGGTTTTGATTGGTTGATAGCCAGTGTATTTTTCACCAATTTACTGATATCAAATGCATATCGTTCATTTTTAACGCCGCCGGGGTATATGCAAAAAGGATATGCCTTTTTTACCCTCTCTGCCGTGGTATTTGCCAAAAAATACTCTATCCGACTGGACGCTTGTAACGTCACGATCATCAATGCGTTTTTGAACGTTAACATTCGGTGTAATTAAACAGATATAGCATGTTCTTGAGGGGTATTTGCGAAAAATACCAGTCTTGAGAATGAATTTCCCTCGACTTACGGCTCGCGAAATTTAACATTCTCTCGACTGGTATTTTTCGCAAATACCCCTCCTTAACATGATATATTTGTTCAGTAGCGTCCTTAAGGAGAACTTACCAAACATTAATGAGTTCCATTTATCAGTGTGTGCAGGGAAGGTGTATTTTTTGCCAATGACTATATGCTTGTTAATGTGTTAAATTAATCTTTAAATTAGACGAAAAACGATTCTTGGGATAAAGTAATTGTCTGTGGTGAAGATATCAAATTCAGCATGAACTTAATTGAACTTTTTTAAATGGCTACGAATAAGTTTTCTTTACAGTATTATATTGACATACCAAAGATCATGATTTTAATAAACATTCTTAATTGTGGTACGTGAAGTGTTACTAAAAGAACCCAACATAAAATATCAATCAGCTAACAATACAGTAGTTGATTATCAGTGCAGAGGTCGTGTTTGAAAAGATGTATGTAGATTACTAGAAAGGTGTATCTCAATAATTATTAAATGAAAAGAAAATATGAGTTATTTCAGGATTTAAAAAAATGATATAGAATTTCAAATTGTCCATTGGATAATTAAGTAGAGAAATGAATGAATAAATTTTAGTTGCAGTAGGAAAAATCGATATTTTTGGATAAGGACAACAATTTGACCTTTTAACATACCAGTACGTTCTCCTCCGAGTTGTTGTTGGGATCCTTTAACGTTTACTTGCTACACAAAGCATCAGAATTAATTTCACTTTTCCGATCGGACGTGGCTGCGTATTTATACTAACAGTTCCTTCCCTCTCAGCATGCATTTTAATACCGGAAGGAGAAGTCCCGGGTCCACATTTCTAGACCTCTGTCAATCTTTGTGGTCATTTATATCCAGACGTAAAAACTTTGAACTAAGTAAATGTACAAAACCACCCCGGTAACTATACTTTGTCGGCGCCTTCAAACATTTTTAACCCCATCACAGTCTGTATGTGCCTGTCCCAAGTCAGGAGCCTGTAGTTCAGTGGTTGTCGTTGGTTCTTGTCTGTCATAATTGTCTTTCGTAAATTGTTTTGTTATAAATTAGGCCGTTAGTTTTCTCAATTGAATTGTTTCATATTTTTGTTTCGGGGCCTTTTATAGCCGACTATACGGTATGGGTTTTTCCTTGTTGAAGGCCGTACGGTTGTCTATAATTGCTTACAACTACTTCATTTGAACTTCGGTGAATAGTTGTCTTGTTGGCTATCATACCGCATCTCCTTGTTTTCATTTTGAAGCTGGAGGCTACTGTACTTAACGACTGTTAGAGAGCCAACTGTAAGGTAAAATATATAATAAAAAACGAAGCTTATTCTTCTTTTAAAACCTACCAAACGCCCTAAGATGCATACCTTTACATTAAATTGCATGATCCGCGTAGATCACTTATTCGTTCGTACTCAGAAATAATTTGAACATCACTTTTAAAATGCAGGAGTATTTCAGTATACAATAAGACGTCAATAAAGCATGAAGCTGACGGCATTCGTTAGTAGTTTCCAGTAAAACGATATTGTCTCGAACAAAAAAATTATACCTTTATTCGCAGCTGTGACGGTATGATGTTATTTACAACGAATAAGATTGATTGATTGATCGTTGGTGTTTAACACCATTTTCAGCATTCTTGGCTATACCGTGGCGACCAGGTTTTATTGGTGGAGAAAGCCGGACCGCCCGTAGAGAACCACCTTTGGCAGGAAAACTGGCAATCCTCGTCAATTAAGGTATATAGACAAGGATTGAGGAAAAGTGAAATGTATGTGTGAATTTTTTATTTTAAGAATTAATAGGGTGCATTCCCAAAACAAGTAAAACTATGTTATATAATATCTCGGATGATATACTTAACCAGTCAGAATCTGTCAAGCTACATTCCCAAACTTCGCAAGACTGTGTTACCTGGGAACAGTATATCTAATATATGTTCCTGGTGTTACTTAATGTTTCAAATGTCGTACTTGTGCGGGTCAATGAAACGTTTATGTAAACATGTATATGGACCATCGGAATCTATACATTAAAATCTGAATGGTATTTACCTTGTTGTGAATGACAACAAGGTAATAGTATCAATGCCGGGTAAGAATAGAATAAGGCGTCAATAAAGCATGACGCCGGATGAATTTTTTTTAAAATTTAATTGGTAAAAACTCTGTCTGACCAGTAACTCGTGCATTCATGTGTAGAAAGAGAAATAAAGCGAGACGATCAACAAAAGAATGTGTTGTTAGACGATTGTTTAACCAGCAGTTGAACTTAAAAGATTACATTTGCAACTTTTCTTAAACAGTTAGAGTAAAGAAGTGCAATTAAAATCGGTTAATAAAACAGTGTCAAAATAAATGTGTATCTTGAACAGAATATATTTTAACGAGCGTCAATTGTCGAAAAAGATCTGTCACTTCTACCAAGTAGTAAAATATTTGTAATCATTGACCATTTACGGTCAAGATTGTGTTGACTGTTGGCTGATAATGTGTTCAATTATGAATCTGGACATCTTATAGGATGGTTTTGACTAGGTTTGGTTCAAATTGATTAAGCGGTTTGAATATTTTTGGGGGAAATTTAGCATAGTAATTGATGAAAATCCAATGCTAAGAGGTGGTAATAGTTCGTGTTGCCTATAATAAATAAGACTTGAAGATAAGATGGATCGATGGATTCATATTTAACGTTCAAAGACGAATATTACATGCAAAACAGGAAAGGAACATGCTAATGTGATATGAATATTAGCCCTGCTTTGTACTACACCGGTACGCTGAGCTGCAACTTAAACATGCTAGCTCACACGGTTACAGTCTGTAGGATAACATATATGTTACCCTATTTAGATATATTATTTCGACTCAGAGCAATAAATACTGTATGCTGAGCGGAGAAGCAGAAGAAGCTAATTTTTAAAATTCCTATGGTATAAGGTCTTAAAGTTGCATTTGGCAATGCATACATGAACGCAATGTCCCTTCTATGCACGTTTCACAAACACAATGTTTTCTTTATACTTCAGGGTGTTACGTCCTTTCTGACACCTTGGCAGAAACTACCAGACAATTTCATTGTTCCCCAAAATACTTTTGACATCCAGAACTTGAACTATGCCATTTTTTATACTCAGTCTGACTTTTGATCCCTTAATCAGAGACATACAATACATTATTGTATTATATGTCTCTGCTTCAACATGAATGATTCTATTACCCAAATGTGTTGACCATCTGAGGCAAGGCCAAGGGCAATGTACCGTACAACGTTCGTATTTCCACCTTGGACCTTGGCCTTCCTTCAAACAATCAAGTTTATGCTCTGAAATGTAAAGGAGTAAAAACTTCATAAATGACAAATTTATTTTATTATCTACTATAGTGACCAGCGCATGTTTTGGCAGATTACCTTGCAATCCAATTTAATACCAAGTGGTTTATACTTACATGAGCAATACAACAGGTGCCACATGTGGAACAGGATCTGCTTACCATTCCGGAGTACAAGAGATCACCCCCAGTTTTTGGTGATGTTCGTGTTGCTCAGTCTTTAGTTTTCTATGTTGTGTTTTGTATGCTGTTGTTTGTCTTTGGTCTTTTTCTCTATTTGCCATTGTCAGTTTATTTTTTCGACTTATGAGTTTGAATGTTCCTTTGATATCTTTCACCTCCCTTTTATACCAAGCTTTACCAGTTTCTTGCCATGAACAACACAATGGTTGTAACAAGAAGAACAGGGACTGTTTACCCTTCCAGAGCATACTAATGCTTATTTTTTTGTAATGTTTTGTGGACCTTTGGTCATGTTATTGTCTGATTTTCTTTGACTTATGGTTTTTAATGTCATTTTAGTGTCTTCTCCTCCCCCTTTTTTTTTACATGTAATGTACACTGCTTTCCTGTTGTTCCTATTGCATAACTTCAGTTAACAGCTATTGCATATCATCATTTAAAAAAAAGAACAAATGCGTGCCTTTGGTAATGCTGGTTGTAATGATCTCCCATTTTAAAATTATTACAACTTGTACAGAATTTTTTAGTTGGCATGTTGCAGGGCAATATATCTGTGACTATTCAACACACTATCTCACCATTGGCATGTAGTCTAAATTGCCTGCCAATCATCCTGGTAAGTTCATTTTACTGGACTAAGTGTTTGTTTGTTATCATCCTGAAAATGCATTAAATATTTCCAATCTAATAATAAACAAACACCAATTAATCAATTAATTAATTGATTATTCGGTATTTAATACCTGGGACATAATATATTGAAGGGACTTGACACTCAACAATTGTATCGATTACCTTATCGGGTCAGTTCTAATTACCGATATGGTACGGAAACAGATATGTGTTAAATTACGTATACTCACTCGCTTTATTGACGATAATATACAGCCCTACATTACCAATTCGGAACAGTTTTAAAAGTGATTGGAAATTTTCTTGAATTTTAAAACAAAAATGTATAAATATTTGATTAATTCCAAAATGAACAATTATACAGAAACTAAAGTTGTTTTAAAAAAGAAAACGGCAATTGTGATTATACATGTTACTTTCTTTCCTTTTTGTTTCTATTTTCTCATTTTGAAACAATAAAAAATGAACTTGCAATTAAAAAGTGCTCAAATCCTAGTGTATGCTTTAAATCTTAAAATAAATAATTTCATTAAATATTATTTGTGTTGATCACATATTATTTTCTTAGTAGAAAATTATTATTATAATTATTAAACATTTATCGATCAAAGGTACCTGTTTTTTTTTTTTTTTTTTTAAACAATGAATGAGTTGTCTTTTACTTTGTCTGGTACAATATTTACTCCTTGATTTTGCATGTATAGCAAAGAATATTCCTTCTTTGTCTTAATACTGTAAAAGATATCTTATTTATTCCAAAATGATAAAATAAACAAGAGTGCACACGCTGAAATGTCTCGCCTTCTTTACTAACCATTGATTATATGTTGATAGTCCTAAATATAAAGCTTTACTACATGTAACACATAAACTGAACATGATCCAAGAAAATGAGGTCAAGGTCAGATAAACCAAACGAGAAATACATGTACACCTTACAATCATTCAATAAACCAAACATAGTTGACCTATTGCTTATAGTTTCTTAGAAACAGTCTTAACCAAGAAAACTTAACATTGACCAATGAACCATGAAAATGAGGTCAAGGTCAGATGAACCATGCCAGACAGACATGTACACCTTACAATCAATTTATGCATTAAATATAGTTGACCTATTGCTTATAGTATCTAAGAAACAAACTTAACCATGAAAACTTAACATTCACCAATGAACCATGAAAATGAGGTCAAGGTCAGATGATACCTGCCAGACAGACATATACACCTTACAATCCTTCCATACAACAAATATAGTTGATCTATTGCTTATAGTTGAAGAAAAAGACCAAAACACAAAAACTTAACACTGAGAAATGAACCGTGAAAATGAGGTCAAGGTCAAATAAAACCTGCAAGACTGACATATACATCATAAAATATTTCCATACACCAAATATAGTTGACCTATTGCATATAGTATTAGATAAAAAGACCAAAACTCAAAAACTGAACTTTGACCACTCAACCATGAAAATGAGGTCAAGGTCAGATGACACCTACCAGTTGGACATGTACACCTTACAATCATTCCATATATCAAATATAGTAGACCTACTGCTTATAGTATCTGATATATGGACTTGTCCACGAAAACTTAACCTTGTTCACTGATCCATGAAACGAGGTCAAGGTCAAATGAAAATTGTCTGACGGGCATGAAGACCTTGCAAGGTACGCACATACTAAATATAGTTATCCTATTACTCATAATAAGAAAGAAATTAACATTACAAAAAATGTTGACTTTTTTTTCAAGTAGTCATTGAACCATGAAAATGAGGTCAAGGACAATGGACATATGACAGACGGAAACTTCGTAACATAAGGCATCTATATACAAAGTATGAAGCATCCAGGTCTTCTAGCTTCTAAAATATAAAGCTTTTAAGAAGTTAGCTAACGCCGCCGCCGCTGGATCACTATCCCTATGTCGAGCTTTCTGCGACAAAAGTCGCAGGCTCGACAAAAATTAGATAGACAATAATGTTTATTTTATTAGAGAAAGCAGCAATTGCGATTATAATTTTCTTTCTTTCTTTCTTTTGTTTGTTTCTATTTTCTTATCAACTGAGGATAATACAATAGAAAAAAATTAAATTAAAAAATATAATATCACCTTATGTCCTGTGACTTTCAGTCCAGCATTTTGTGTTTTTTTGTTGTTGTTGCAAGTCATTGAGGAAAAAAATTACGCTAAATATAAACTACCACCCTCCATTTAATAAAACCTTATTATTTATACGATACAAATTTACAGAGTTATTTATATTTTATTTCACATTGGGATTTTAATTGTTTTCAAAGAGTTTGAACTCCTGTGGTGTAGTAACCATTCAACTTTCCGTGTACAAGGTGTCAATTTAAACTCATTAGAACATGTTGTTATTTACCTGGTAATCAAATAATTCACACCTAATATACATGTCATACTATGAAATTATATGTCTCAGAGATTGTTTGCCTCACTAGAAGTAAGGGGTAAGCTACACCACTGGTATTTCTGGCACTTATCACTTAAATCTTTATTCTATTATCATTAATTCATGAGATGTTGCCTTATGAGTATGTAACCAATAGCCATATCAATGTATTTCCCTATTTCTTTATTTAGAATTAGTTATGGCAAGTCAATACTCTATCAAAATTTCATGAAGTATGGGACGAACTCCACACGGAAGGAGGGATAGAGGTAAACCAGAATATCCTTCAGAAATCTGGCAAGGATGCTCAAACTGTCTGATTGCCAGCAGTTAGGACTGATATATATATATACTAAGACAATTTAGATTTAAAAATTAAACTTTTTACTTAAATTCATTGAATATTTTTTTCTCAAGTTGTCCATGAACTTTACAAGTGGTAATTTGAAAATATGATGATTTATTGTCATTTCAAGCTGTCAGAAGCAACCCTGTATTGTAAATCAGATCCATTTGAATCTTTAAACTACTTGAAACTTAAGATTTATATTTCATTTCTCAAAATCAAAAGTAGTATGAATAATTCCTGAGGAATTTGCAGTTACTATTTGAAAAAAATATCCTGTTTTTCAAGTCCTCAAAAAATGAACGAAATTGTGTGAAACATTTACAGACCTTTGAAATCTGGTACCTATATCACAACTCAATCATTTGTTTAGTAGACACAATAGAAATGAAAGCAAATTAAATTCCACATCTTTATATCCATATTGTAAAAATAACAATATACTTAATAAAGTTGCATTTCATAACAAATATCCTTTTTCTATATTAAAAAGTCAACATGACTATTGCAATTACATGTTTCACAAAATTTTGATTTGAATCAATAAGTCAGTATAAACTAGGTTTTCAACTTGATTCCTAGCTCTTTCTGTCCTTGGCAATACTACTGGTTGATGAAAATAATTCCTTGAATCTTATGAAGTGCTGTTGTTGGAAGATGACGACCTAGATTTCATTAAACCTGGGACATAACGAGCACTGTCAGGTCTCTGTGTTGTAAAAGATGAAGTCGGCCATGATCCTGTTGATCCTGAAACATTAATATTGATTTTTGAAAATTCACCTTCATTTTAACAGCCTAATACAAAACGAACAAATTGGCTGAAGTGTAATATACAAGCTAATACACATCATTTGGTCTCTGGCATATAGTTGTCTCATAGGAAAATAAATAAATTTGGTGTATTTACTGTCTTCTGATTGGTTAAAAGTATTGCCTTTATTTTCAATGTTGTCAATTTTATGGCGACACGCCCACTCTGACGTTGTGTATCATACGCCAACATGTGTGTACATTGTTATTGTTAATATAAATAATATAAAAGCTCTTTGAGCCTTATTTTTGATGGAAATTTATTTATAATGAATGGCAATAATTTATTTTGAATTTATTGAACCAAATTATTTTGACTTCATTTTACATCTCCTTGTTTTCAAATTAATAGAAATTGAAAATCAAAGTGCTGGATAGCACCTCTGGGAAGTTTGCAACTGTAGATGTGTATTATTTCAAATAGGTTATAGATGTGTATTATTTCAAATAGGTTATAGACGTGTATTATTTCAAATATGTATTTAATCACAGCTTTGATGTTTTAACTAAACCTTTGTCTCGTCAGCAATTATCAAAATCACTTTTTTCATATGTTTGTCATAGAAAATTTTGATATTTTCTATTGCAACCTTAAACTGTAGATCTAAAATAATCAAATATACAGAAAGCTCTGTTAAATTTCTTTATGTGCCCATGCCATGTCAAGGGCCTGTGAACTTAATATTTTTCTATTGGTTTAGGTCCTTCATATTTGTTTGTAGTAAAATGTTTTGTTACTGATTAACCCGTAAGTTTTTTTGTTTGAATTGTTCCACATGTTTCATATCAGGGCCTTTTATAGCTTACTATATTGTACAAGTTTTTCTCATTATTGACGACCGTATGGTGGCCTATAGTTGTTAATATATCTTCCTCCTTTAAACTCTTTTGGATAGCATTGGTTCATTTGCAAAAAGTACCACATTTAAAAAAAAAATAAAACAGTTAACTTAAATCAATACAAATGCAATGAAAGTGAATTTATATTGAAGGCTGTGATCAATAAATAGGGAATGTGTCCATGACACAAATGATGCCCCCGCTAGCATTAACGTTATTAAGGGTCACTACTCAAGAACTGTAAATGTGACGCTACCAAAATTTGTACTTGATCTGAGTTTTGGGGTAATAAGCATTGTGTATACATTCTTCACATTAAGTTGAGGCAAACATAAGTTAAAGAACGGAATCGAAAAAATCAGCAATTTTTCCATTTGTAACGGGGCACAACCCTAGAGCAGTAACTACAGGCTCTAAAGAGCCTGTGTCGCTCACCTTGGTCTATGTGCATATTAAACAAAGGACACACATGGATTCATGACAAAATTGTGTTTTGGTGATGGTGATGTGTTTGTAGATCTTACTTCACTGAACATTCTTGCTGCTTACAATTATCTCTATCTTTAATGAACTTTCAGTTTCAGAGGAAAATATTTTGTAAAAGGAGTAGGTTCGATAAGGCCCTAAAATGGACCCCTTTTTCAGCTTAAATTTCAAATTAGAATTTATTGACCACTATCACAATGAATCATAGCTAATACAGTGACTAGAGAGGAAATAAGTCTTTTGTTGAAAATTTACGTACCTAAGTTATATTCATGACGTCACAAATAGTACTCATTCTGATTTTCCTTGAAAAAATCAATGAAAATGGGTACATTTCCATTGATTATTGGACAGGAAATATAGAGCACATACGTCGACAAAAAAGATCTTTTATAATAATGTTTGTTAAGACATTTTACATGTCTAACTTGAATATTTAGATTGTCGACGCTTGCGCTCTATGTTTCCTGGTCCTAAATTTGGTTGAAATCCGACCGATTTTGTCAAATTTCGCAAAAATCTCTTATCTTGACCTATTTTGGATGTAAAAAATCAACGCTTTAGAATAAAGCTTTGACAGAAATAGTTTTAATTAACTTTCTCACATGTCTTTAAGTCAACTTAAAACATTTTTTATCTTGTAACATTGAACTTTATAATCGGGGCCAAATATGGCCCTTACCGAACTTACTCCTTTATAAAAATTTACAAAATTTATGAAAATTGTTAAAAATTGACTATAAAGGGCAATAACTCCTAAAGGTGTCAATTGACCATTTTGGTCATTCAGACCTATTTGTAGATCTTACTTTGCTGTACATTATTGCTGTTTACAGTTTATCTCTATCTATAATAATATTCAAGATAATAACCAAAAACGGCAAAATTTCCTTAAAATTACCAATTCAGGGGCAGCAACCCAACAACGGGTTGTCTGATTCATCTGAAAATTTCAGTGCAGATAGATCTCAACCTGATTAACATATTTACCCCATATCAGATTGCTCTAAATGCTTTGGTTTCAGATATATAGGCCAAAAACTGCATTTTACCCCTATGTACTATCTTTAGCCATGTCGGCCATCTTGGTTTGTGGGCGGGGTCATCGGACATGTTTTTGAAACTATAAACACTAATGATGATTGTGGCCAAGTTTAGAAAAATTTGTCTCAGTAGTTTCAGAGGAGAAAATTTTTGTAAAAGATTACAAAAATTTACGAAAAATTGTTAAAAAATTGACTATAAAGGGCAATAACTCCTTAAGGGGTCAATTGACAATTTTGTTCATATTGACTTATTTGTAGATCTTACTTTGCTGAACATTATTGCTGTTTACAGTTTATCTGTATCTATAATAATATTCAAGATAACCAAAAACTGCAAAATTTCCTTAAAATAACCAATTCAGGGGTAGCAACCCAACAACGGGTTGTCCGGTTCGTCTGAAAATTTCAGAGCAGATAGAAATTGACCTGATAAACAATTTAACCCCTGTCAGATTTGCTATAAATGCTTTGGTTTCAAAGATATTAGCCAAAAACTGCATTTACCCCTATGTTCTATTTTTAGCCATGTCGGCCATCTTGGTTGGCAGACCAGGTCATCTGACACATTTTTAAAACTAAATACCCTAGTGATGATTGTTGCCAAATTTGGTTAAATTTGGCTTAGTAGTTTCAGAGGAGAAGATTTTTGTAAAAGTTAACAGACGACAGAAGCCAAGTGATGAGAAAAGCTCAGCAATTTTACATTTGTAAAGGGGCATAACTCTAGAACGGTATAACTGACGCCACCAAAATTCAAATTTGATCAGTGTTTTGTGGTAATGAGCATTGTGTGTAAGTTTCATAACATTTGGTTAAGACAAACTAAAGTAAGAGAACAGAAACTAAAAATTCCAGCAACTTTTCTATTTGTAAAGGAGCATATAACTCTAGAATGGTAAAAGTGACGCCACCAAAATTCAAACTTGACTTGTGTTTTGTGGTATTAAGTATTGTGTATAAGTTTCATACAATTTGGTTCAGGAAAACTCAAGTAAAAGAACAGAAACCAATTTTGGGATTTACGGACGTACGTACAAGTAAGGGACGTACATACTTACAGAAGAACAAGGATAAAACTCAATACGGTGGGGGCATAATAATAGCAGTATGACCACAGGAATAAAAAGTTTATATACACTAGATTCATAGAAGTGCTTATAACCCTGCAACACATTTTAGTTGCTGCTGTGAAATTTAGCATTTAGGCAATAACATTTGAGATTTTTGGTTTTAAGCCATTCATTTGATATACTAGTAATCTTTGCCTCTGTGTTTGAACGACACATTGTTAATTATAGGTCAATCTTAAAGAATCACACTGCCCCAGGAATAAAGTGTGAGGATAAAAAGTTCTGGATCCGCCACTGCATTGTTAAGCACTAAGAAAGTCATTTTGCTAGTGCATGGATAAATGTTATTTAATCATGTTAATAATTTCTACAACCTTGTCTTGATACACTGGGCTATAATATTCTAAGAAGTAGATGCTGACTCGGTTGCTTTTAATACAAGCCTTATCCTTGAAACAATTTGTGTACAAATGTAGTTGTTAATCGTAACACTGATGAGGAGGCTATGATAGTTGATACGAATTGTCGTTGAGTCAATGATTTTCTGCTGTCAGTTAGATCCACTTGAGCATGCTGAACGAGTGAAGGTCCTTATATCCACATTGGAATGTGAAACAGCTAGTATTTAAATAACGGAATTAAAAGTTTTCAAATGATTTTTTGACAAAAACAATGCACTTTTCTATCAAAGCCGGTATTTACCTTTACTCATCCTTGGCGTGACACATTAGCCATATAATTATCGAGTATTTTTTATTCTATCACCTGTGTATTGTTCAATCAAACCATTATCACTTGTCAATTATCCAACGGCTTGGTCAAAATATCAACTTGTTCTCGCATTTCAGTCAATCATACCAGATTCTTTCGATACACTCACGCATTTATTTATTCAATAATAAACATTTGTAAATATCGTACGTAGTAAAAATAGTGTAGGAAAATGTTCATTCATGAAATATTCTTTTGATTTTCTCTTCAGCGCATGACAGATCCGCGAAGTAGTGTTTGTGATACTCATTTTCAAAATGAAGTTAAATTCATCTGAATTGTCGGTGAACATTCATTCCTGTTTTATTCAAGCTGTAATCTTTTCAAAAGAGTAGAAACTCAAAATTTCAAAAGCATCTTCCTAGAATCAGTATTCAAACACTAGTACTACATTATCTTGGAGCAGAACATTTGAGATAGTCTATCACCGGAAGTTTGAGGTTGACGCCTTAGGAAAGTAGCTATAGCAAGCAAACTTTCCAAAAATGGTTCAAGAGTAAAAAGCAGGTCTAATAGAAAATTAGTGTTTTACCTAGAGAAAAATTAGTTTGATCTTCAAGGTGTTTAATTTAAATGAACAAAATTGTTTTTCCACTTTTTTTCCATTTGCCAAGTTTTTTTTTATACGCATCCTACTTTTTTGTCTTTTCTACCTAAATTTGTAGTCCTCCTACCCATAATTTTGCCAAATTTGTTAATGACATTTTGTTTGCAACAATGTGACATATTAGCGTAGTCAGGCTTTTATAGTCCATGGTTTTTGTCTGAAAAACTCCATTTCGTGAGGTTTGTTTACATTGCGCCACGTTTGTTATTGAAAATGTATAGGTTGCCCTCATAATTTTTACAAGAGTGCACACGCTGAAATGTCTCGCCTTCTTTACTAATCATTGATATTTATATGTTGATAGTCCTAAATGTAAAGTTTTATTACACGGTCACGTAAACTTAACATTAACCAATAAAATAAACATTGACCAATGAACCATGAAAATGAGGTAAGGGCAGATGAACCATGCCAGGCAGACATGTACAGCTAACAATTCTTCCATACAACAAATATAGTTGACCTGTTGCTTATAGTTTAAGAAAAACAGACCAAAACACAAAAACTTAACACTGTTCAATGAACCGTGAAAATGAGGTCAAGGTCAAATAAAACCTCGCGACTGACATATAGATCATAAAATATTTCCATACACCAAATATAGTTGACCTATGGCATATAGTATTAGAAAAAAGACCAAATCTCAAAAACTTAACTTTGACCACTGAACCATGAAAATGATGTCAAGGTCAGATGACACCTGCCAACTAGACATGTACACCTTACAATCATTCCATACACCAAATATAGTAGACGTATTGCATACAGGATAAGAAAAACAGACCAAAACGCAAAAACTTAACACTGATCAATGAACCGTGAAAATGAGGTCAAGGTCAAATAAAACCTGCGCGACTGACATATAGATCATAAAATATTTCCATACACCAAATATAGTTGACCTATGGCATATAGTATTAGAAAAAAAGACCAAAACTCAAAAACTTAACTTTGACCACTGAACCATGAAAATGAGGTTAAGGTCAGATGACACCTGCCAACTAGACATGTACACCTTACAATCATTCCATACAACAAATATAGTTGACCTGTTGCTTATAGTTTAAGAAAAACAGACCAAAACACAAAAACTTAACGCTGATCAATGAACCATGAAAATGAGGTCAAGGTCAAATAAAACCTGCGCGACTGACATATAGATCATAAAATATTTCCATACACCAAATATAGTTGACCTATGGCATATAGTATTAGAAAAAAAGACCAAAACTCAAAAACTTAACTATAACCACTGAACCATGAAAATGAGGTCAAGGTCAGATGACACCTGCCAGTTGGACATGTACACCTTACAGTCCTTCCATACACCGAATATACTAGACCTATTGCTTATAGTATCCAAGATATGGACTTGACCACCAAAACTTAACCTTGTTTACTGATCCATGAAATGAGATCAAGTGAAAACTGTCTGACGGGCATGAGGACCTTGCAAGGTACGTACATACCAAATATAGTTATCCTATTACTTATAATAAGAGAGAATTTAACATTACAATAAATATTAACTTTTTTTCAAGTAGTCACTGAATCATGAAAATGAGGTCAAGGACATTGGACATGTGACTGACGGAAACTTCGTAACATGAGGCATCTATATACAAAGTATGAAGCATCCAGGTCTTCCACCTTCTAAAATATAAAGCTTTTAAGAAGTTAGCTAACGCCGCCGCTGCCGTAGCCGCCCGGATCACTATCCCTATGTCGAGCTTTCTGCGACAAAAGTCGCAGGCTCGACAAAACTAATAATTTACCTAATCCATATTAAGGCCACACCAATTTGATTTGTAGTTCTTCGGACAAAAGCTCCAAAAAATATGGGGCGAGCAAGCGAAATTTTTTTGATTTTTTTTTCTTCTTGAAAATGAATTTTAATGAGGCGAGTGCTCTACAAGTGAAGCGAGCGGAATAAATTTTTTTTTAAATTGTGCGATTTAGAATTTATGTACAAGTTAAAACTGGGTTTCTTCATAGAAAAAGGAGAAGAAACATGCTCTGATGCATATAATTTGATGGACTGGCGCCTGAACCATACCAAACTTTCTTGTCTCGCTGTGGTTTAGTTAATTTTGATTATTTTCGTCAAATAAGCGTTGTCTGCATGAATTTTCATTAAAATTCAAACATGTGTATATATTAAGGAAGCATAGCAGACGCAGTTTTCTGCTATATTACAAGAGGAATTATGTTAGTTAGGTAAATGACATATGTTGAATAAAATTTAAATATGTGTATGTATCCAAAAAATGCCCCTGAAAAATATTAAATATTTTTTGATATAGTTGTTTTCATTATATCAATATATGGTAATGATTGTTTATTGGCTGCTTGATGTCCACTTGAAACTATTCATCCATACTAAGGATCAACATAATGAGTGAGGTGATATTTTAACAGCATCATCAGTAAGATAGTTATATTGCTATGCATGTAGATCTTCACATGCATTATTCTGACAGCAAAATACTCCTTCCTTTTGCTCCTAAAAGCTGCATGGCATTTTAAACTCTTTAGCTTGACTAGAAGTGGTTGAACCAATTACACACCCCTAATTATTATGAGCATGCCAAACACAATACCAACACTTTGGTCTCGAACGTTGGAACTCTTAAATTTTTCCTTACAAAAGAGTTGTGCTTGCATACCAATAGACTAACAAGGGGATATGGGGTTTCATCAAAATAAGAAAAATCTGTGATTTTTTTAAATTCATGGGAATTTAATATTAATTTCATTAAAGATAGATAGGTCTATAAAACAACAAACATTGTAGATAAATTTGTACCAAACAGCAGCCTGTGTTTCAAAATTCCACCTAGCAAATGTGAACAATATAAACAGTCATTCTTTGTAAGAACAATTTTTTATTGGAATAGACTACCAAACAATCTCGTTAGTGCCAAGACAATTGTGAGCTTTAAAACTTCGGTTGCTCTCTCATCGTTGGACTAATTTTCCAGCGCCTCTCTTCCGTTGCCATTGATGCCATATCCTGGCCCTGCAACATACTTCTTCAGATTCAGAACTATGTATGTTGAAACAATGATCAGGGATGACGATGGTTCGAACATTGATGTGATCGTGGTCATCTAAAGACAGATTTGTCTCCTAGAACAGGTCTTCATAGATAAAACGAGATACATTTCGGATAACTGTGTGTTCAGTAACTACATGTTGGCATCCCGATTTTTGACCTTTTATTTACAATTCGATTTATCACACGTGCGTTTGAATCGATCGGAGAAATATATGTACATGAAAAACGTCTATGTGAAAAAAAAATTTCAAGGAGAAACTAAATTTGGAGCGGCATGCGGCCCAAAAATTTGCAGAAGCAGTAATTATTTTTTTTACTGAAAAGTCAACTTCTCCAAAACAGGAGCAGAAAATCCAAAGAACTATTAATCAAATTGGTGTGGCCTAAAATGCAAATTTAATTCAACAAGCATTCTGAGAGTATTGCATGGCAATACATAGTCCCCTACCGGTCAAAAATTCATTGTACTGGAACAAAATGCTAACTTGTTCTTTAACTTGTCACGGTGTTAACTATATAACAAATATCAAGTCAATATCTTTAAGCATGATGAAAAAAAGTGTGGAAAACTGATTATTTACAATGATTTAAGTGAATTTTCTATGTCCAAGGATCGTAACTCTGCACAAAATCCTCAAACTGGAACAAAATTCGAACTTGATCTGTAACTTGTCATGATAAAACTATATACCAATTACCAAATCAATATTTTCAAGCATGACGAAAAAAGTGAGGAAAACTGATTATTTGAACGAATTTTTAAGTCCAAGGACCAAGCATGTTTATTTTCAAGCATGACGAAAAAAAGTGAGGAAAACTGATTATTTGAGTGAATTTTCTAAGTCCAATGATCATAACTCTGCACAAAATCATCAGACCGTAACAAAATTCGAACTTGATCTGTAACTTATCATGATAAAACAATACACTAAATATCAAATCAATATCTTCAAGGACGAAGAAAAAAGTGTGGAAAACTGATTTGCCTGACTGACAGATGGACAGACAGATGGAGTGCAAACCTAAAGTCCCCTTCAACTTTGTCGGTAGGGGACTAAAAATCCAATATGAACTGATAAATATCAAAATTAAATGCTTCATTACAAATTACTTGTTTCTTTTCATAGCATTGCAGAACCTTAACTGGAATCTGTTTGTATTTACCGGAGTGAAAAAAGTATATAAATCAGCAGGGAACCAGCTTATGGATTACAATGTATAAACTACAAAACGTAATTAGTTATTCGTTCTGTGTGAGTGTTTCATACTGACGCATGCTTTTGTTTTAGCTGAAGATCATTCAAACATTAATGTAATGGATATATTCAAAAGTATTTAACTAAAGAGTGGAACTGTTTTAGTTTCAAAGTCATATTCTAGTAATAACTATGAAGTACGGATTTTCCACACACTCTCACAGTAATTATTTTCCATTCACACTTGCTATACGAACTTCCAGTTAATATGAAATACAAATTTTCCAATTGTTTATTCATGATTTTGACTTATTTTAATACTCGTGGAGTGTTTACAAGCATTTTCAACTTCTTCTTTTCATGGAAAACAGGTTTTTCAATGAAAATACCGCAAACGATCACACACAATTTGAAATTACCAGAGTTTCATGAGATGTTTTGAAGCAGTTGCAAAAGTTTTTTTCCTGAATTCTCATGGCGAAAAGGGGTGTGCATACAATGTACTTGTGCAGACTTTGCAAGCCTGAAAAATGTAACAGTTCATACTTTGCTAAAATAATCACTAACAAAAATATATTATCAATCTATCTTTTGATGTTGTCTTGTTTTTGTATATTACCTGTATCTGAACTGTGAGTAGACGAAGCATCCATCGTTGCTCTTTCTGCAGAAATTGCTTCTAGTCTCTCTGTGTAAAACCCATTAAAATCCAGTCTGAAATATGTTAATTGTCCAAAATGAATATATATATATATACATGTATGTTAAAGACCTTTTTAAAGAACCTTTCTCTCTTTTATCAAAGTGTAAAAAAGATTCAAATCTCTTTGGCATATTGTTTTAACCCTATATTTGTATATTGACAGATTATTAGTAGAAATTATATGTTATTAGGAGAAAGCTGTATTGTATTATATAATTCATGACATTAAGTAAGATATGAAGGTATCAGAGCTTAAGAAAAACAGTTTCAATACAGAATAAGCTATTTATCTGTTAGCTGTGATATGAAAAATGATGCTGCAATTATATGCGGTGTTAATTTTTTTGTAGACTGCTATAAATCTTTCTTTTCTTTTGGTCATTATGTTGCCATAGTGTTAACTGTGTAGACTGCTATAAATCTTTCTTTTCTTTTGGTCATTATGTTGCCATAGTGTTAACTGTGTAGACTGCTATAAATCTTTCTTTTCTTTTGGTCATTATGTTGCCATAGTGTTAACTGTGTAGACTGCTATAAATCTTTCTTTTCTTTTGGTCATTATGTTGCCTGTGTAGACTGCTATAAATCTTTCTTTTCTTTTGGTCATTATGTTGCCTGTGTAGACTGCTATAAATCTTTCTTTTCTTTTGGTCATTATGTTGCCTGTGTAGACTGCTATAAATATTTCTTTTCTTTTGGTCATTATGTTGCCATAGTGATGACTGTGTAAACTGCTGTAAATCTTTCTTTTCTTTTGGTCATTATGTTGCCATAGTGATGACTGTGTAAACTGCTGTAAATCTTTCTTTTCTTTTGGTCATTATGTTGCCATAGTGTTAACTGTGTAAACTGCTGTAAATCTTTCTTTTCTTTTGGTCATTATGTTGCCTGTGTAGACTGCTATAAATATTTCTTTTCTTTTGGTCATTATGTTGCCATAGTGATGACTGTGTAAACTGCTGTAAATCTTTCTTTTCGTTTGGTCATTATGTTGCCATAGTGTTAACTGTGTAAACTGCTGTAAATCTTTCTTTTCTTTTGGTCATTATGTTGCCATAGTGTTGACTGTGTAAACTTCTGTAAATCTTTCTTTTCTTTTGGTCATTATGTTGCCATAGTGTAGCCTGAAAGATCGGACTTATGATTTGTTATTGTTCCTTGGTATCTTGTTTTTTTTATGAAGCCAGTCTTCTTATACATTTCTACTAGTCTGTAATTATTCCTTTTGTATGTGCATTTTTGAATATTTCTGAAAAAATACACTTGGTTGACATCTGAAAATAAAGCTTGTAAGACCTAAAAAAAAAAAATACTTGTGTTTCTGCTAACCCCACCTACCGTAAGTTTTAGTGCATACCCTTAAGATTTATTTGTCACATTTGAGCAAGCACTATTAAAGTCAGACTGTTTTCCCTATTTAAACCAGTCAAAAGCTTTCAAAAAATATATTTTTTTGTCTACCTACCAACCCTATTTCTTCAGCATGTTAGCGGAAACTCTGATATCATTTTATTAGGCCTAAACTATTAAACATATAAGTTTTATGATCATAGTATTTTTAAACTGTATACAGTTTTAGTGCCATTTTGTGTTTTCACATGTGAATTTACCTGTATAAAATATTATGCAATTTAGGTTCTCCACTATTACAGCTGTAATCCATAATCTTTTCTAATAATTCCAGTAGTAACCGAGAAAAGTTCTGGTCAAAGTTTGCAATTGTCCTTTCAAAATTTTCACTAGCAACTAACAAATCCACATTTTCAGCAACAATCTACAATTAAATGGCAGACTGATTATTGCTTAACATTCAGCAGCAAATATAGGTTTAACGAGCATTATAAGATAACATACTTCCTCAGCATTTAATGAGAATATCTTCAATGAACAGACTGAATACACCTAAAAAATAAACTTCTGATACAGAGATATGTCTCGCCTATCGGCATAAAATTCAGAGAAAGACAATCTGATGGTCAGCAACCTTAATTATTAATTCAGTCACTGGACTATGATCTAGTGGGCAGGGCCTGAAAATGGTCGACAAACTGAGATGTACAGACAGTAATGAAACTTTATAGAAAAAACCGTTTTTTGTTGTAAGTAGTTACTACCAATATAACTTAAGCAGAAAAATTATAATGTTGAAAACTGGAAATTAATTCCAAGTCACTGGACCATCAGAGCCTCAAAATAGTCGTCAAACTGATATGTACTGATAGTAATGCAACTTTATACAAAATATCATTGATCTATCACAAGTAGATCCTATCAAACTAACGTAAGCAGAAAACTTAACATTGAAAATTGCTAATTAATTCAAAGTCACTGGACCATGTCCTAGGGGTCAGAGCCTCAAAATAGTCATCAAACTGATATGTACTGATAGTAATGCAACTTCATACAAAATATCATTGATCTATCACAAGTAGATCCTATCAAACTAACTTAAGCAGAAAACTTAACATTGAAAATTGCTAATTAATTCAAAGTCACTGGACCATGTCCTAGGGGTCAGAGCCTCAAAATAGTCATCAAACTGATATGTACTGATAGTAATGCAACTTCATAGTAAGTATCAATGATCTATCACAAGTAGTTCCTATCAAACTAAATTAAGCAGAAAACTTAACAATTGTTGATGCCGGAGCCGGAGCCATTGTTGTCGCTGGAAAAGCAATCCCTATGTCTCGCTTTCCGCAACTTTCGTCTCAGGCGAGACAAAAACCTGTATTCAATTCGGATTTAATTGTTAGGTTGCCATAATTTACATATTCCACAGAAATTACAACCCTATGCTACTGTTTATGAATTTCATGTATGTCAGCTGATCGGCAACATCATGATTTGTTTGGGCTGTTCCGATCATACTCCCAAGTCATATGCTTTTCTATGAATGAGTTACCCAACGTCAATCAGTGTAAATGACGTCATTAAACGATGACGTAAGAATATAAGCATTTTACGGAAAAATGCAAGGTTGTGAAACTGAGTCATCAAAACAAGGACACATAAACAAACAATGATAAAATTTGTTAAAAGTAAGTTTTTTACATATAAGTAAGATTATCATTTCATTTCACCCAAACCTATCTAAGTACATTATTGTAAATAGTTTAGGTATGTCACTAGTTCAGTTTTCTCTGTTCTTTTACGTCAATATTAATAGTGTGTTTAATTACAGTGTTTGCCTTCACCTAGAGCACTTCAATCCAAAAGAATTGCTGTATTTGTCCTATTAGAATAGAAATAATTAATGTGGGCTTGAATTTATGCTGATTTTACCACCGGTTGGCCCTTTATGCAAATATTTTAACCCTCACTATCGTTCTTCGTAAAATAATTAGCATAAAGGGCCAACCCATGGTAAAATCAGTATAAATTCAAGCCCCCATGAATTATTTCTTAAATATTCATGTATGTTCAGGATGAAAGATATAAATGATACTAATTTGTGTTAATAAATATATTAGAGCAATTTTCTTAAAGGAACATAAACTATAAAATAAGATATATCCTGTTTTTTGTACATAGGTCATCTAAATTATAAGCAGGAAGTCACGATATGAAAATTCCTCAATCGTGTAAACTGTGTTCTCAATTATAATTTACAATATCAAATATTTATTTTACTGATATTACTACTTTTATTGATGCTAAATATAGTTTGTTTTCATGTGTTGAAATGCTAAATTGAAAAAAATTATTTCACGCTTCATATTTTCCGTCATATATTATGACATTGAACATTTCATGTCAATATTGATATGTTTGAGTTATATCTTTTGGATGACACAAAGGGGTTATTTTGAGGTTTTCTGACATGAAGATTTATATAATACAGAAACAGGGATATACACAATAATGTACATGATGAATTTGACATAAAAAAAAATGTTTTCACCTAAATCGTAAATTAATTGTTCATATCACCAAGATACTTGTTTCAAATACCATTACCACCACACGAGGAAACATAACAAAAAAGACCACAGAATTTCTTGAAACCCTTATGTTAAATAGTTGAAAAACTGTTTGTAACTCCTCGAAAATGAGCTTCCGATGTTCCTTACCACTGCACATATTTTATCTGTAAAAGGGCAATAACCCAAATATTTTTAGGGAATTTTTCAAACTTCATTCCTGTAAAAATTATTGATCTGCTTCGATAATAGAACTCTTCCAAGACCTTGCTGATATAAATTTAACAAAAATCCAACAAGAAATGATGATGTGAGTGAGAAAATTTATAATATAAATTACATTTCAAAGGGATATTATCCCTGTAAAAACTAGTTGATGGCATACCTGTGACAGAGTTGACAAGTCACAACTGGAGATTTGAAAGTTTTCAGCTGGAGTTTGGGACTCATAACTAGAGATTTTTTATCGACATTTTTTCAGTGTTCATTTTGATGATAAAGCTACATATATTTACACCCTTTTTTTTTGATAACAGTATAACTATCAATGTTTTCTCTCAACAAGATAAATGCAGATCTCAATTTTGCCTTCATGTTAAAAAATTGCTTTGGCACACTGAAGAAAAAAATCAGTTTTCCAACATCTATTCATACTTCAGTTATAAACATTTAATAAGTAAACAACAATATAATTCATGTGCACTTGGTAGATTTCACTGTTTTGTTACCATGTGAAATATTTTTAATATTAAGCTATACTATTTGTATTTGATTTTTTTCCTTTACTATTTTTTTCAAACTTTATTAGTGGTTCCTTAGTTCCAATTTCAAATAATGACTTATGTTTACTTAAAAGATTTATTGCTAAATTGTAGTCAGTCTATAAATAGCCATATTATTAGACATTGCTATGGGTAAATTTAAGCATTGAAAAGAAGTATAGATGTCTCAAATAATTTTCATAATAATATTTTCTTATTTGTCCTAAGAAATTTAAAATCTTGAAATTATCATTCTTGTAAAATTCTTTGTTCAATTGTATTTTATTTATATTTTTACTAATTTACATTATTTTAAGGGGCTCATGGTATAAATCAATTTTTTTTAAATATAGGATTTCGCTATTTTTTTCTATAAATGAACTTTATCATATACCTAATAGAAAAATAAAATAAAATAATGGGGTCACCATTCATTTAAGCTCACAATCTGCCTTTGATTAAAGCATGCATTTTTGTAAAGGTACTTTTTTTCTGTTGAACTAATAGGAGAAATATAGGTAATATCGAAATAAAAAAAGAACTAAATTACAGAAATCGCCTAAATTTTACAATTGTTTAGCTTAAGTACAGCTTATTTGAAAATAATAATAAAAAATATAGGTCACCGATGAGTAAAAAAAGATATTTTAATTTTAATGCAAAAATATGGTATTTTTGCACCAAAGGGAGATAATTTGGAGCTTTTTCAATGATATAAACATTTTAAAAGTCATCTGGGGCCAAAACGAATCGATTTTTTTGGTTGATTTTTGTACCATATCATAAAGTAACAATTGATAGTGTAATAAATAAAATTTATAATGAAAAAATAAATGTTTAAAATTTTATGAAATTTTTGTACCCTCGAGCCTCCTTAAGGAGTGTAATTTGAAACATGGTAAAACAAGGGAAGTAACTCGAAATTTCTATCAAGTGTTTTCAAATACACATTTCATTTATTACATAATGGCAGTTAGCCTGAGGTAAAAGACTTTAATTAATAGTAAGTTTGACACCCAAGCTGTCAAGTGAAGCCATCTAATTATACAAGTTCTTCAATTTATAGGTAACAATTACCTTCATCAGTTACACAAAAGCAATATTAAGGCCAGCGTTTTTTAATTTGTTGGTTTACGGATCAGCCGACCTTATTTTTCCAATTTTCAGAGAAAAAAATATCAATTGACATTTCATGCTTTTTTATTCCCGCCGACCCTAACAAATACATTGTCCCTGAAATAAAATGAAACATATCTGTTTAGCAACTTTTTCCTGATGTTAAATGCATTATTTTAGCATGTTCAAACATCTAAAAAAATATTAAAAAATCTAAAAATAATCTGTTGTGTTTGTGTGCCTAAAAATAGGCAATCAGAACCGATCTTGAAATGTTGTTTACGAAAATATTTTTGCGAAACGAAACCTATGTTAAAAGCCCGTTACCATAAGTTCGATTTCCTTTTTTTTTTTCATAATTCCGTAAGATTTTTCATCTCATAGATGAAATAGACAATGGACCCGTCCAAACTTGAAAGACGTCAATTTCAAAGTAACAAATATCCTAAAACAATTTGGAATACTCTAGTGCACAGATTGAAAAAAGTATTCGTCTGTTTGGATTTCAAAAGCGAGATTGCCTGCCAAAGGAGGAAACCGATATCCTTGTATTTCCATTGGATAGGTCTACCTCGTTTATGACATGGATGGTCAAGTTTTATTAATGTGCGATTTGTTTTGCAACTTTTCACGTTTTCATGCTTTGAAGCTTATTACTATGTTTCCTGAAAGTTGATAAAAAGCAATCATTAGCTGGGTTTTTTTTTTCTTTCGTGAAATGACCATTTATTTCCTGATTGTCCATGGATTTACCCCCTTTTTACAAACTTATGTGGCAATGGTATGCATTGTATGTTTAAAACAGCTGCACAACTAATGTTTGGAACTAAAAATTAAGAAAAAGCGTACTAAAACTATTGTTAGTAAGCTAAATTATTTATCATATTTATACATATTTTTCTGTCTTGTAAGAAATTTTTTGTTCTTTTTTTCTGACCGCCCCACCTGACATTTTCACATGAAAAATCCGTAAACCAACAAATTAAAAAACCCTGGCCTTAATTCATAGCCAAAAATGAATCCACTTGCGCCAAAACTTTTTTGCGCCAATGCTACTTCTGCGCCACTTCATTTAGAAAACTATAGGTTTCATTTACGGCAATTAAACAATCATACAATTGCACCAATCAATATCAATTTATTTACTTTTACTTATACTTATATATATATATCTACTAGATGATTGACTTCCCTCCTCCTTTATCACCCACATCCTCTGGTTTTAAAAATGCTAATCCGAAGAAAAAATGGTGTAACCATTAAAGGAGACATGACACGATTTTCAATCTGTGTTTCAAAATGTTTATTCATACTTAACTTTCCCAAAAATACACCGATAGCAATATAAGTGTCAAATATTTGGTAAAATATGTATTTTAATACGATTTTAATGCAACGATTTATCGACCTGTCAAATATGCATATTTCCATCCCGGAAGTCACTCAGAACAAGGCTACTACGTCAGTGGTTACATTCATTCATATTGACATATGGGTACAGCACAAATTTAGTTTCTATTATTATCCAACAAAACGCATGTCAGTGATAAACAATGATTATGTGTGATGCCTATGGATTCAACAATATAATTAAAAGAATATTGACATGATATTTTCTGTTTTTGAATGACACGCAGACTTGAAGGTGTTAAGATGGGACTTTTAACAAGCCCAAACTACACTTCTTTCCGCCCACTTTCATAAGGAATCCAGAGTTGGGGTCTCGGCGCCATGTAATGAATTCATCATAGGTCACAGGTGTACGGTACAGGTGATTGAGTTTCGCAGTTTCAGGTCTCGTTTGAAGTTGCAAGCTTCAGGTGTCACGCCACATGGGGATTGATAAGACATAGTTATTGGTTTTGCCGAGGGCACAGGTGAGATTGGAATATATTATTGTTACAGTAATACAGGTACAACTACCTGTTCATATGTTTAATGAATACCTGTAGTACTACCATACAATACCCTATGCACCACCATTTAAATACCCTAACCAGTGTTGATAACGAATAGACAACCTGTATATAGATCTTATTTTTATGCATTAAGGAATATGCAGATATAAAAAGGTTCATAACAGATGCATTTTTTAATTGACTTCTTGAAATGGAAAAGTAATATTCCTGTATGCTTGCAAGTTTATAACTTCTTAAGAAATTGTTAGGCAAAAGCATAAAACATAAAAAGCAGACAAGGAAATGATACGAGAATGTGAATCATAAGTCTTTTACATTCTTATATTGAACATCGAATATAATCATTGACAACTATTTAGTTGGTAAAGATTCAGATGATGAAAACATTTCTTTTAAAATGGAAACTTTATAATATATGAAGAAAGTGTCGTTAACCGTCGGCCTCCAACAATGAGAAAACCCCATACCGTATATTCGGCTATAAAATATCTCAACAAGAAAATGTGAAACAACAATTTTAACGAGAAAACTAACTTATTTATAACAAAATAATTTCTGCAGAAAAATTTGACAGACATGAACCAACGACAACCACTGATCTATATGCTCCTGATTTAAGACAGGCACATTCAAAATGTGTCGGTTGTATATGTTTGTGAGCGCCTAAAAAGAACGTTATGTGTTGCGAATATTTTCCTGGACTCAAGCGTTTTGCTGGTAGCAATAGACAAATTGATTGCTAAATGATATTGGAAGAGAGGGTAGAAATAAGTGAATTTGAATTTACTTTGTGTAATTCCTTAAATTTGAAGTTAGATTTATAAGGGTCTGGATTGAATAACATACTTTAGAAGTGTAGTATAACTATATTAATTATTTCAAGATAAGATTGTTTTTTTTAAATGTATGGTTTTAAAAGGTAAATAACATAACACGTGACTAAATCACATTACAGGTGCCTTCTTACCTTTCACTTGGTCAAGTATGCTATTGGTGTCAAAATTTAATTACTAAACCAACAGCCTCCAATAAATGTGTATTGTGTAATTTTATACATAAGGTGAGACATAAATAAAATATTGAATTGAATTGTTTACATAAAAGGGGAGTAATAAAATTGTTAATTGAATATCCTAATGCAGAAATAGTGTGATAAAGGATTTTCACTATGCAAATCCTTTAAATTGTGTGATGTATGGTTTCCAACCAAAAGAATTATAAGCATAACTTTTGGTGATAATTTATACCTATAAAAAGTCTCGTACGAAAAAAAAAAAAAAAAAAAAAACGCCCTTTGCGAACGCCTAATTAAACTTTTACTATATTTTTTTCTGCTTCTGGCGCACACATAAATATAACGTTACTGTAACAGAGAGAAAAAGAACAATTTGATCATCAATAATTAGAAATTTATATTTTAAATCATGATTAAAAGTAGTTTTATTTTAATAAAAATGCAGAAAGCGGTTTATTAAATTTATTCATCAGACAAACCAAATATGTATGGTAACAATCCGATCGGTATTGTCTGAAAAATCGTCGTTGTTGGACTCTTCGCATGAAGAATTGATATCCTTTTCTTGGTTATTTTCCACACACAATGGCTCAAATTGATGAGGTCAGTTGTCTTTATAGTTTGACAGTAATCGGAAAAGTGCTGTCAATACCGTCTATAGTGTATGGACATCATCCAGTTAGAGACATTTTCCCAGCTTGTAACCACTGGCGTAAGCACGATCACGTGATCGTCATCTAATTAAAATCATTCATTATGACAAGCGCTGGATTCTTTGACCAGAAAAATGCCGATTGATCAGGTTTTGACCAGCAAAATTGTACAAAACATATTTTCAGACTAATATTTATTAATTTAATAAAAATAAATAAATAAATAAAATCATGTCACGTCTCCTTTAACTAATGTGAGTTTCATTTTTCTTGTATTCTTATGCAAGACTTAAATTCTGTATTTTCCTCCACAAAGACTGACCAAGATGGAATCTACAAGACTTAATGACAACGTTTGGGATAAAATATACAGGTAAATGTGGCACAATTTGATTCCATTTAATGGCACAATTAATACCATCAGAAAAAGAGAGTAGCGCAATTGATACCTTTTCAAAAGTGTTATTGGCACAAATTGACTCCGACCAAATTGACATTGATGGTAATAAATCAAAGCATTGCTGATGTTGTGATCCAGCCAATTTTGTATCTAGTCTGACATTTTTCTGACCATATTTTCAATATTTTTTTTGTTATTTTCATTTCCATAATCTTACTATCAAATTTCAATTCTATAGCCCAAAGGTGGAGAATTTAGCTATATTCATGCAAATAATTTTGATATTTCAATTTAAGACCAGGTCAGATTTTCTAACATCTTCTTACTTTAGAAACATTTGCAATTTAATGATTTTGACAAGAATGAAAAAGGAAATCTTCAAACAAGTAGTATATTTTTTATATGCCATCAATAATAATTGGCTTAATAATTTCCAGAAAGAAGCATTGAAAATACTCTTTCTCAACAACAACAAAAATCAAAAATATAAATAACTAATTTTTATTTAAATTGGTATTCATTCTTCATTAAGAAAAAAAATACATGTCCTGTCTTCAAATACCCAATGCTGAGATTTTTCCAATTACTGTTAAATACAAATATAATGGGGAATAAACAAATAAATTTTATTGCAGAAAACGCTCAGGTAAGAGTTATGCAATTTTGTTTATTGTTTCA
The DNA here is from genome assembly GCA_017311375.1 of Mytilus coruscus. Taxonomy (NCBI): domain Eukaryota; kingdom Metazoa; phylum Mollusca; class Bivalvia; order Mytilida; family Mytilidae; genus Mytilus; species Mytilus coruscus. Next base: position 27,556,865 of record CM029603.1, on the reverse strand, counting down.
ACCAAATTACTAATAATTGTAATTTAAATAGACCTTAATTATTGACTTATGTCAGATGATCTGCCTGCATTTTTCATACATATTTTATTTTTTGTCTTTCCTTTGAAAAAAAAACACATCTTATCAATCATTCAGCTTTCAACAAAACTAACAGAATAATTTAAGGTAGTGTAGATCAAAATAAATAATAGGTATACTATTGAGGTCAAAAATTTGTGTATTCAGTTAGATGTGTATAATAAATTGTCTATTTAATTATGTAACACATGATATATCAACTATGGTCAACTAAGACTGCATTAGAGTGGAGTTGATTCCAATCAATACTTACACCTTTGAAAGTAATTGTTTAAAAATCATGACAGTTGATAATCATACTTGTACTCTTACTTGGCCAAGTAAAGAATTGAAATAATAGCATTTAAAAATAAAATGCTCCGCTGGGCTCAGCTTGATACGACCGCAGAGGTCGAACCCTGAACAGTTGGGGCAAGTATGGACACAACATTCAAGCTTGATACAGCTCTGAATTTGGATTGTGATTAAATATTTGACACAGCATAGGTTTCTGACACAGAATGAATGTGGTCTAAGAACTTAAAAATTTTTAATTTACCTATTATGGTCCAATATCCAAAATCTAAATACATACACGGTTAGATTCAGCATATCAAAGAACCCCAAGAATTCAATTTTTGTTAAAAACAAACTAACTTTAATTTTGGACCCTTTGGACCTTAATGTAGACCAATTTGAAAACTGGACCAAAAATTAAGAATCTAAATACACAGTTAGATTCAGCATATCAAAGAACCCCAATATTTCAATTTTTGATGAAATCAAACCATATCATTATTATTTGCTTTTATATATAAATCAAAAATGACCAACTTATAATGGAAAATTTTAAAGAAAATAAAAAGAAAAATAAGGAAAAAAAAATCCCTCCACCAATTTTTTGAAATCCCTTATGATTCATCTACCCCAAACTCAATCCCAGCCTTCCCTTAGTGGTATGGTACCTTGCAGTACAATTTCAGAGAGATCCATACACTTGAACACAAGTTATTGTCTGGAAACTGTAAAAATGCTTGTTTTTTGGCCCCAAATTACTAAACGTTTCGGCAATTATCCCCAAACTCAAACCCAGCTTTCCCTTTGTGATATGGAACCTTGTAGTACAATTTCATAAAGATCCATACACTTACACACAAGTTATTGTCCTGAAACTAGAAAAATGCTTGTTTTTTGCCCCTTTATGGTCCCTAATTCCTAAAATTTTGAGGCAGTTACCCCCAAAATCAATCCCAGCCTTCCCTTTGTGGTATGGTACCTTGCAGTACAATTTCAGAGAGATCCATACACTTAAACACAAGTTATTGTCTGGAAACTAAAAAAATGCTTATTTTTGGCCCCTTATTCCTAAATGTTTAGGGCAATTACCCTCAAACTCAAACCCAGCTTTCCCTTTGTGATATGGAACCTGGAAGTACAATTTCATAAAGATCCGTACACTTACACACTAGTTATTGTCCTGAAACTAGAAAAATGCTTGTTTTTTGCCCCTTATTCCTAAAATTTTTAGGCAATTACCCCCAAAATCAATCCCAGCCTTCCTTTTGTGGTATGGTACCTTGCAGTACAATTTCAGAGAGATCCATACACTTGAACACAAGTTATTGTCTGGAAACTAGAAAAATGCTTATTTTTGGCCCCTTATTCCTAAACGTTTTGGGCAATTACCCCCAAACTCAATTCCAGCTTTCCCTTTGTGATATGGAACCTTGATGTACAATTTCAGAAAGATCCATACACTTACATACAAGTTATTGTCATGAAACTAGAAAAATGCTTGTTTTTTGCCCCTTTTTTGGCTCCTAATTCCTAAAGTTTTGAGGCAATTACCCCCAAAATCAATCCCAGCATTCCCTTTGTGTTATGGAACCTTGTGGTACAATGTCAGAGAGATCCATACACTAACCCCCAAGTTATTGTCTGGAAGTTACAAAAATGCTTATTTTTGGCCCCTAATTCCTTAACTGTTGGTACCATAACCCCCAAAATCAATCCCAACCTTCCTTTTGTGGTATTGAACCTGATGGTAAAATTTCATAGAGATCCATTCACTTAAACTTAAGTTATTATGCGAAAACCAATGTGTTTTTGGACGACGACGCCGTCATACCAATATACGACCGCATAAAGTGTGGGTATCATCTCTGATATCAATACACATCTTGTACCAAATTTATTCAATAACTTATAAGAACATAAGATACTGATAAAAATACTTTCATAATTATTATCAACTGCTTAAATTTTATATTTCTATCACTTTTGCACATTAATTACTAAATTTCAATTTAAGATAAATTTTGATGTACAAAGGAACTATATGCAAGTGTAAACCTAAAATAAAGTAGCTGTTCAACCAAAATCTTTTCTTAATTTAAGGGCAAATAACATGTCAAAAGTTGGCAGCTGATGATTCAAATGGTGTATAAAGTTTCCGCAAGTCATTAAAACACATAATTAGGTTCATGATATGTCTTCAACTTAGAATTCTGTACCATCTCAAAATCTGGAGTGATCACATAGATCAAGCATGGCTGAATCAAAAATGGAGACTGACAAATTTTTTGGGGTTGAAATTTTGAAATAAAATATTTGAAGATTAGAATTTTTAATGGGAGGGACAGAAGAGCCCTTAAAAATCAGGAATAATCCAACTCCCGCCAGAAGAGTCACATGTCTGGAATGACTGCTTTTTCACTGATATAAACCTTTGATATTGTCTGACAAGAAATAAAGGCTTGAGTGTGCTTACTATATAATTTCCTACAGAATTTTACATTTCAAAGGGACATAACTCCTTTTAAAACTAGTTGATCAGAGCTGATTTTTTAAAATTGGTCCCAGATATTGCTGATATAATTTTCAAAACTATTCTAAGAAAAATGAAGGATTGGTAGGCTTGCGAGTTCTTACAAATCAATTTTCTAAATAATTTATTATATCAAGTGCCATAAGTTCTTTAAAAAAAGTTGATTGGAACAGATTTTCAAAATACTGTAAATTTAGAAATTATTGCGTGCATCTATTATTGTGATTTTTGAAAAATGGAGTAAAATGCGAGGTTAATTATTGCGATTTTCGGAAAATCTGCATACAGATATATGTATCAGATATCAGAATGCGAGTTCTTATTATTGCAATATTCACGCAGTCGCATTATTCGCATTAATAAAAACCTCGCAATAATTTCTGAATTTACAGTAGTCAAAAGTGCTATAAATACAAACCTTTAATACAAATTTCATAAAAATTTGGGTAGAATTGTATATGCCAGAGCGCTTACAAGAACTCACAGATAAATGGACAGTCGGATGAGACAGTGTTGTAGCTGTACACAATAATAGATAGAATATATGTATGTGACAAGACAATTACATAAATGCCCAACAGCCCTTCATGTGCAAAAGACAAAGACAATGTGTAGATATATCATTATAAACTTTTATCTCACCTTATTCTGTAATTTCTGGTTCTATTCATGAACAAATATGGACAGGTCAACATATAATTACCACATGTTGTCTACTAAGAGCTATTTTCCTAATACTTGTAGTTTAAATGTTTAGTTGGCTTACTTGCATTGTTTGTATAAATGTTTGCTCAAGCATTGTAATTAAGATTGACATCAGCAATCAATAGATATGTGGGGCTTCAGCTTGTATACTTTATACTTAAATGTTATTAGCTGAAGCCCAGCCTATCTAGTATTAATAACAATGCAAACATTTATACAAACAAAGCAAGCAAGCCAACCAAACCTTTAAACTACAAGCATTAGGAAAATAGCTCTAAAATAATTAAATGATTGAAAGTATAAAACAAGTTGTTCACAATATATACCCAAATGTATTTCAAACCACTGATAATGCTGTTTTAAAAAGTAAATTCTACTCATAGTACTGTGCAACCAGAACTGGTAACTGCCATTCTGCTCTAACTTGATGCCTTACTTTTTGGCATCTTAAATCAGAACTGATCAAATGTGTGTAGAACAACCAGTAAAACATGTTATTGGTAGAATTTCTTCATTTTATAATTTTGTATACATAATATCTTACTTTAGTTGCCATCTTCTGTTTAGATGTTGTGTCTTTAGAATCTTTTTTTGTGGCTTGAAGAGAACTTTCTCTCGTAGGTTTAGTCTCTACTTCTACTGAAGTACTAGCACTCAATCTCTGAAAAGGAAGATAAAATGGTTCTCTATATTACATGCTATTGGAAATAAAAAAAAAATCTTTTCTTTTAACAGTAAATCATTACAAATCTAAATATTGCTTAAAAACAGCTGTCATAAAGCAATTTCATATTATACTTTTGTATTTTGTAGAAAGTTACATAAAATTTGTAGTTTTCTTCCATTTAATTTTCTTAATAAAGACACAATTGTTGGATTTAATAAAAAAAAATTCTACACTGCAAAATTTGAGGATATGTTTAAAAACGTCTTTGCTTTAAAACTATTAATAAAAAATTACAACATATGAAGTAAGTTATTTCCTTTCAGTGCAAGTGTTAGTTTAGGTCATCAGATTAATTAAAATGTGAACTTGGAACATGTGTAAACAAGAATGTGTCCATAGTACACAGATGCCCCACTCACACTATCATTTTCTATGTTCAGTGGACCGCGAAATTGGAGTAAAAACTCTAATTTGGCATTAAAATTAGAAAGATCATATCATAGGGAACATGTGTACTAAGTTTCAAGTTGATTGGACTTCAACTTCATCAAAAACTACCTTGACCAAAAACTTTAACCTGAAGCGGGACAGACGGACGAACGGACAGACGAACGAACAGACGAACAAATGAACGAATGAATGGACGCACAGACCGAAAAACATAATGCCACTCTACTATCATAGGTTGGGCATAAAAATGTGTTTACTATTAATAACATAGAACTTTGTTATAAAGAAAAACCATGAACAAACTGCATATTTTACATGTCGATTATCAAGTTTTCAGCATTCAGATACAGAAAAATATTAGCTACAGGTATATGACATTTATTGATAAGTCTGGATAAAACATCATATTTTCAAGTCAAAACTTTTTCATAGAGCTTTTCTGAATAGCTAAGCAGAATGATATAGACATAAGGAAATATGAATTGTAGCCTTTATTGATCCTTGAATACTTGTACACACCTTTTGTTTTAAATTATTTATCATACTAAAAAAAAGAAGAAAAAATAGCAATACTGTAGATATAATTACCTGTATAAAGTTTGAAAATGTAACACAGACCATCATGAGTTTATGTACAGTTTTTAACAGATCTGGATTTGTCAACATACAATCTTTGAGACAATTATCTAGAAAGTCAGAGTGATAGTCTAACACATTGTCTATATTGGAAACCTATAAATAAATTATTATTATCATGATAAATAATATCTTACAACTATACAGCATTATTATAATAGCAGGTGTACATGTTTAACCCATAACTTATACGTGTACTTGAACTTGTAGCATTATAACTATGTCAGTATTTTTTTCCCCAAGCATACAATAAACGACAGTAGGCAAGTTGAGACACTTTCTTTTATACAAACTGTTCAAGGTTATAAACAAGTACTTAAGGTACATCTATATTTATGTACATGATAAAAGTATCTTTACAATTTATACTGTCATGACTATAAATTTATTTTTATTACCTAAAGGTGTAGACATTTATAGTATCTATAGATAGCACTTGAGATTTGGTCAATAGTACATAAAAGTGATAAACCAGGTCCTTTGATCAACCATTTGAATATTTTTCAATAAAAACATCAGTAAAAAAATCGTCAGTTTTTTTCTCAAATCGGAAAAAGTTGCCAGAATGTGAAATCTAATATCTAGAACTTTGAGTCCTTTGGTTGCTGTCTCATTGACATATACTCTACAACTCCTTTTATTCATATATGACTAATCTATCCATAGAAATACTTACAGAGTCCATATTACTTTGGAAGACATGCCAGTTGTACTCGATCACTTCAAACAACATATAATATTCAAAGTTCTGTACAAAATTTAACATTTTTTGTCGCAGAGCAAAGGCTGCAGAATACCATCTAGTAGAATGTAAAGAGTACATCTTGGCAGCTTTGTTTCCTATCCACACACTAATAAAAACAACCAAAAAATTTGATGAAATGTGTGGAAAAAGAACATGTTTTATAAAGCAACAACCAGCAAACTACAACCTATCAAAACAAAACTGGCAAAGTATAAAATAAACTATAATATAAATTTTGGTTGCCCTAAATGTAAACTTGAACCCATTGTTAAATAAACAACATGCAATACTGCAAAGCGAATGACTTGATTTTGAAATTCTACTGTAAGAAAACTTAGGCTTTACAAAATCAGAATACATTAAAGACTGGAGATTTTTGTGTAAATATGGAATTTTTTTTGTATACATATGGAAATAATATTGTAAACAAAATTAATGGAATGCAATTTTTTTCAAGACGTATACAACGGTCTACAACTTTTAATAAGTTAGTTTTTAATAAGCTTTAGAAACTTGATAAATACTGATATAGTAGAGATTTTGCTTCAAAGAAATCGGAAAATTGTTATTATAAGATAGTGTGAATTTATTCTTATTCATAGAATACCAGCTGCCATGGTTTTCTTTGGTCCAAGCAAACTTGGAATTTAAATGTTCAATGACAATTAATCACCACACTTCAAGCTTTAAGGTTACAGTCTGAAACTACACATTAGAAATGCGGATATATTTTAACAATAAGAAACTTTATTGGTAGTGCAATACTGTTGTATGATTTAACTCCAGTTTTAATTTATGGTACTTCAAAAGAAAAGTATCTGCATGTGACTTAGTACACATTTACACTGATGACTCTTTGTACTATGTTATCTTTTGATTTAGTGTGGATTAAATATACCAAAGCCAAACTAATGTGAAGTATATTGAAAAACAACAAAACTCTTAAGTACATTTACTAATTTAACAAAATGAAAGGGTGAATTAATAAAAAAAGTTAAGTGATCCCTGACGGAAGCACATATTACTCATACCAATAATTTATTATAGAACTGTAAAATGATATTTTATTATTTTTGAAATGCAAATCACTTTTAAGTGTCTTTTTTAACATATATTCATGAATTTAATTTTTGAATAGGCAATCCTTCAATTTGAATTTTCAGTAAAAATTGGTATCCACTATCCATAAAATAATTGCATCCACTTTATGTGTACAATGTTTGTGCTAATAAGCAATTATTGGAAGGGAGAAACATTAATGTTAATTCATATTCAGTCAAGCATACTGTAAATTCAGAAATTATTGCGTGCATGTATTATTGCGATTTATGAAGAATGGACAAAATGCGAGACTATTTATTGCGATTTCAGGAAAATCTACATACTGGTGTATGTATCAGATATCTGAATGCGAGTTCTAATTATTGCGATACTCACCTTGCCGCATTATTCGCAATAATAAAACCTCCCAATAATTTCTGAATTTACAGTATTCTAAAATTCTGCTTATTACAAAATCTGAAAAAGAATGTGTCCATAGTACAAGGATGCCCCACTGCACTATCATTTTCTATGTTTAGTGGACCGTGAAATTGGGGTCAAAACTCTAATTTGGCATTAAAATTAGAAAGATCATATCATAGGGAACATGTGTACTAAGTTTCAAGTTGATTGTACTTCAACTTCATCAAAACTACCTTGACCAAAATCTTTAACCTGAAGTGGGACAGACAGAAGGATGGACGAACGGAAGGACTAACGAACAGACACACAGACCGAAAACATAATGCCCTCTACTAGGGGGCATAAAAGAAAGCAGTTTTGTGTTGAAGTTTTCTCATTCGAAAACTTATTTTTAACAGTATGGCTAACACTTAAAAGTCAGAAATTAGAAAGTAACTTTTAATAAGGATTCTTGTATTTTTTCCTTATTTTTGCCTTGTTTTAGACCCTAAATTCTTATCATCTTTATATTTGGGTGTTTTATTTCATTAATTTGGTGTTTTTTTTTCATAAGAGGTAAACGTTTTAGACCGTATCAATATTTACCTGCTATTACATCATGCATGATAACTGACATATCAAGAAGTTCAAAATTTAGAGAAAACTAGATGTGTCGGAACGACACGAATGGCCCCGTCTCAAAAGTTTTAAAATCTGCAATTTCAACAACACATGTAGACACAAACATGCATGGATAGTATCCAGCTCTCAAGACCAATACTAGTTTGATGAAAAATTTCCTTGATCAATGAGTAGTTAAATATCAAACTATCAGCAAACAGAAAGTGGATGTACTGAAAATGTGTTGAAACGACATGAAAATCAGCATATCGAAACGAAACATAAACTTGATCTGTAACTCATCACGGTAGACTCATATATCAAAATCAGTGCAAAATTTGAAGGCGTATAGAAAAAAGTCCGTATAACTGTGATTTTCAACAATTTTCAAAGTCCAAAACCCATAATTACGGAAAAATCAGCAGAGCACAATGAAACTTAAACTTGATCTGTACCACATCATGGTTAACTCACATACCAAAAATCAACCCAACATCTGAAGGTGTTTAGAAAAAAGTCTGTATAACTGTGATTTTCAACAATTTTCAAAGTCCAAAACCCATAATTATGGCAAAAATCAGCAGAGCACAATGAAACTTAAACTTGATCTGTAACACATCATGGTCAACTCACATATCAAAAATCAGCCCAATATCTGAAGTAGAAAAAAGTCTGTGTAACTGTGATTTTCAACAATTTATCAAAGTCCAAAGCCTGTAATTTCAAAAATTAGCACAATGAAACTTAAACTTGACCTGTAACTCATCCTGGTAAACTCAAATCCAAAAATCAGCCCAATATCTGTAGAAAAAAGTCTGTATAACTGTGATTTTCAACAATTTATCAAAGTCCAAAGCCTGTAATTTCGGCAAAAATTAGCAGAGCGGAACGAAACTTAAACTTGATCTGTAACTCATCATGGTTAACTCACATACCAAAAATCAGCCCAATATCTGAAGGCGTTTAGAAAAGTCTGTATAATGGTTTGTTGTGGAATGACGGAATGACGGACAAGGTAAAACTACATGGCCCGACAACTTTGTTGCGGGGCCATAAAAATGCAGCTTTGCTTTAATATCAGAATAATAAAATACAATACAAAACCATGTTTTCTGGCTTTGCTAAATGTGACAGTAAAATCACAGATTGACAGTAACAAGTACTCAGATTCAATTTTTAAAGGAACCTTGGCTTTTGACTCTGAACCTTTCTTATTGTAATGGTGTTTTACTTATAGTTTAAGACCATACAGAATACAAATATATTAAATGTTATAGTTTTATATTCATCATTTTAAGTAGCACCTTATCTCATCTATTTATTTTTTCTCATGTCAACCTTTTTTTTTTTTTACAATTGAAGCAATTGAAATCATTTAACATTGCTGCAGTCAGACTGTCATGGAACAAATACAATAACTTGTTTCTTTTCAAAATAAATATAATTTTTATAAATCAATAATTCAATATGGTACAACTCAGTTATGATACAAATGAAAAAGAAACAAATTATTACTATCTGTAAACACTTACTTGCAAAAGTCAAATAGACCTAAGTCTATTTGGGGTCTTATACGGGAAATGATCACCATTGAAAAATCAATTTTTGTGCTAATTATTGTTCTTATTTTTTGTACTGCAACCCCACTAAGGTGTGGTCTAGAAATGTGGCATGGCAATCTTTACATGGATATATATTATGCATTGTTGTGTCTATTAAGACATACTCAAGAGTCAGTGAATTGATGAAAATTTTTAAAAAACAATAAATGAATTCCTTATACAAGCTAATATTTAAAGAAGGTGTTCATTTCCAACTCAAAACAATCACTGAGTCCATGTCTTCATCTTGGAACTAAAGAACTTATTATATATATTGGGTTTTACTCTACATAGTTTTAAGGACTGGCATTAATAGAAAAAGAGACAAGAGAATATGTTAACTACAAAATGTACCTCATTCCTACCTCCAAGTGGCTGTCACTACAACACTACAGTTTTTGGCAAATAAAAAGTAATGTAAACCTTAATATTCAAACCACATCTAACTTGCATAATGGGATCCCCTGACTGATGACTGAAACTTTCATCTTTTTGTAATTTTTTATGTTGACACTAATAACAAAAGTTTCAAAGAACTAAAACTTAACACTAAACGGAGAAAATTGGAGCCAAAGGAGGTAACAATGAGGTACATGTACTAAGAGTTTTAACAGTTCCTGAAAAGAAAGAGATTTTATATATATATTTCAGTAACGAAAGCTTATTCTACAATTAATGAAGAGTATTAATTAATAATTCAAAAAACATTTTGCAGCATTTAAGATTTTAAAATTCATTGAAAAATTCAAATAAATCCTTGTTAATCATTTTACATGGAATTCAAATTTGAATGCAAACACCACTTAAAATGTTTGTAGTTCTTAACAGAAAGCATGGACATTTAGTAACATTTTCATCAATACTTGATGTGTATCCTATTTTATATCAGGACAAGGTGCTGTAAGGGCAATCTTTAGCTAGTAATTTGAACATCTGCCAATAGTTTTTACTAAATTCTTTCTGAATATGGCCATTTTGGAATATTGAAAATGAATTTAACAGACTTCCAACATACAATTTTGGGGGCTAAAAGGTGGCATAAAGACCACAAGGTAAGTTATGAGAAAAAAAATTATGGAATTTGATAATTATCATGAATATGATATGTTTGCCATGAAAAATGTTTATATCTTCATAACTTTGGAACAAATATTGAAAATTGAAAGCTAGCTTCAATCAGTAAATTTTAATGTAGTAAATGTAATTGCAAATAAATATAAATTTCTTTCATAATTGCCCTTAACATGGTAAGGGGGGAAACAAGTACTTGAATCTAAAGTCTTTAGGATTAAGACAAGATCTATATCTCCATTAATTGTGGAATCTGTTTACTTACTGTTTTAACAGTTGAAGCCTATTGTGCAAAATCCTGAGATATTTACATAAATTTAAATAAATGTCATGATAACTGACTGCAAGATATTATGTCTGTGTAATATAGTAGAATTGTACATTAAGAATGACAATGTGAAACAATCTATTGAAAATATGTGTAAAGAGTTTGTGTAAAGTAATAGTTTTGTACATTGAGAATGACAATGTCATGAAAAAAACTATCATAAATATTTGTAAACAGCTTGTGAAAGTATATTGAATAATTGGTGTGTGCACAGAATTGTGTTTAGAAAAATAATTTGCTTCCTAACTAAAACTTATTTTTTACAAATGGAAATTTTCAAAATCTTAAAAATGTTAATTTCATGCTGGTTTTTAAGTGTTTGTTTAATAAATAAATCTGTTTAGAGACTGAACACGCATATTTAGTTAAAATGTACATTTTTCCTCACCTGCACAGCTGACGTTCTACATGTTTGCAATAAAACAAATGACGAAACAGCATCTGGTATCGTGTCAATGCCTAAAATAAATTATTATTCATCATTAACTAAAGACCAAAAACAACTGCTTCATTGAAAGTCAGGGTAATCCTTTGCAGATCATTTCAATTTAACCCTCTATATAATTTTCAATTCAAATGATTTCAAGATATTGCAGACTTGATTGAATGTTAACTTATTTTTCTACAGTTCATTAAATCTTGGGATATTTTCATGTGCTATTTCAGAATTTGTATGATACTGATATCAGAATGACCATGCAAAATATTCAATTCTCAACATCCAGGGCAATAATGTGAATTTAAAAATAATCGTGTGCATCTATTACTGCGATTGTTGAACAATCAACACAAATGAGAGTTTAATTATTGCGTTTTCAGAGTTCCAAAAGTTGTTAAGCCAAGGGGTGGAATTGGGAAATAGGCTCCAAATTCCATGAAAATGCTCCTTTCGGCATGCTTCTCAAACTGCCTCTGACAACCAAAGTCCAACTCCAACCTTCACGAGTGGTTGATCATCTGTAAACCTGGTGGAACTGTTTCAACTGACTGGAGAAGAGGTGAAGGTGAAGGCGAGCCACTGGCGCCTCAAAACCAGATAGCCTCAGGCAGATGGGGCTGGTCAACCTTGGAGGGTAGCCCATCTAGGCAACCTCTGACTCAAAACCTCCGCTGCCTTGCGGCCACACCCTCATGCAAGGGAAAGGCTTCAGATGACAACCTCAAGGAAAATCCAGAACTAGGAATCTGTAACATCTTTCCTGTACTTCCAGGATCAGAACATTTGTTCCAAAGTTAAGGGTGAGGTAACCCGACAGAAAACCTACAGTGCTGAAGACAGCAGTGTTGGGCCATACAGGGCACTCTTACAGACCACAACAACACGCACAAACAGCCATTATGACACTATTTAAAGGCAAACGATAAGAAGAAGAGATTGCGTTTTCAGGAAAAACTTCATAAAAATAATGCTATTAACATTTAAAATGTGAGTTTTTATTCTTGTGACACCTATCTCATAGCAATAATAAAAACATTGCAAAAATTTCTGAATTTACAGTATGTATTTAAACAGCTATCATTTCTTTCCACACAGTTGCAAGTATAAAATGTATACAGTTAGGTGTTTTTCTGATAATAACATCTCATATATACCTTCCTGTTGAGTACTAATGAAACTGGCCATTTAACAACATAATCAAAGGAGAAAGCTTCTAATCCTGACAGGTGTAGATCTGTTGGGTCAACTCTATAATCTGAAATAAACAACATAATCAAAGGAGAAAGCTTCTAATCCTGACAGGTGTAGATCTGTTGGGTCAACTCTATAATCTGAAATAAACAACATAATCAAAGGAGAAAGCTTCTAATCCTGACAGGTGCAGATCTGTTGGGTCAACTCTATAATCTGAAATAAACAACATAATCAAAGGAGAAAGCTTCTAATCCTGACAGGTGCAGATCTGTTGGGTCAACTCTATAATCTGAAATAAATATACACAGAATATCAAAAAAATCAAAACAAAAACATTTTGTAAAAAGTCATAACTCATATATCTCAACTTGTATGATTCGCTCCTGTATGTAACAACGTTTTAGATTTTAGCAAGAGAAATTTATGTATTACCGGAAAATTATTACACCAGGGTTTTCGATATCACAAACTAGTCAAAACATTTACTAAATTTTATCATCGGTACAAGGACATCATTTGTAAATATAAATCAACATGTAGACATCTTATCGTTCAGGTATTTCACATCCAATCTTTTATGGTAATATTCTTTACAAAGCACAAAATGTCAGTATTCACCTCAAAAGCTAACAAAACCTTTAAATAGACTTATTAAGAACGGATATAGTTACGATACTGTTGTCAGGTCATTAAAGATTGCATATTTTGGCTTTAATATTGATTCACTTATAGGGTCTTTGCATCGAATTAACACATTTATTCTAAAACCAGTTGTTGGCATGACATGGGTTATGTTCTTCTCATATATTTTATGACGGTATAATACTAAACCCTAACAGGAGGGATTGTGCCTGATATTCATATGATGAAGACATAATCTTTCAGTTTAATTGAGGTCTGGAGCTGGCATGTCAGTAACTTCTAGTAGTTTGTTGTTATTTATGTATTATTGTCATTTTGTTTATTTTCTTTTGTTTCCTTTTCTGACATCTTACCGGACTTCTCTTATACTGAGTTTTACTGTGAATACTGTTGTGCGTTTGTTTTTCTTCATTGGCTAGAGGTATAGGGGAGGTTGAGATCTCAAAAATATGTTTAACCCGCCGCATTTTTGCGCCTGTCCCAAGTCAGGAGCCTCTGGCCTTTGTTAGTCTTGTATCATTTTAAATTTTAGTTTCCTGTGTATAATTTGGAGTTTATTATGACGTCCATTATCACTGAACTAGTATACTTATTTGTTTAGGGGCCAGCTGAAGGACGCCTCCGGTGCGGGAGTTTCGCTGCACTGAAGACCCATTGGTGGCCTTCGGCTGTTGTCTGCTCTATGGTCGGGTTGTTGTCTCTTTGACACATTCCCAATTTCCATTCTCAATTTTATAACTATTGTATTTTTTTATCCCATCATTTTGATTATTTTTCTTATTACACATGAACAAAATGAATGCAATTAAAACATATTATACTTAAAAACATTTATCTATTTACCAACAGTTGCACTGTTGATGAAGTACAAACCTTTTTCTTGTTTTGTATCAATAGTCAATATCTGGAACAACTGTGTGATCAGATCATAGGGTAAAAGTTCTACTCTAAAATAAAATTACACTCCACATGTCAAATATTTCTTGTAATATGTACATCCATGAGAAAAAAGTTTATATAATCAGTATTTAATATTAGTATTATTGGCATGATTTAAATGGTACATTTTATTTCAAAGTTTGAAGGACTGTTCCAGATTTAAACACATGGGGGATGGGAGGCTCTTTTCTTAGACCCCAACCACCCATAATATAAAACTTTCATTTTACTTCTTATAATGACACAATTCTAAAGAAAATGCAACCACCCACAATTTATTGATTTGAGTGCCTCACATCTGTCACCTAATGTGTTTAAATCTGGAACAGCCAAGACAAAGTTAACACTAGATTATTGGCTGTTCTGTTTAGGTCTTTGTAACTTTGATGCTCTTAAATGTTATATGTATTTGGCTTTGCAAAGTTCTGGTCTCGATAACACCTGATGAAGATTATTCCAGAAACATGTTAAGTACACTAAAATCACTATCAAACCATTCTATTACATATATATGTATTAAAAACATGTTATTGTTTAAAACAGATTATAATATACAATTAGAAACTGATCAAATGTAAGAAAATTGATTTACATAAAAGTTTATAAGCCAAAAGTTTTATTTTCAATCCCGAAAAAGCCTTTTTCAATTAAAAATAAAGTTTCCATAAAAATGCTGTTCAGTGACTTTAAATCAAAAGATAAAACAATTTTCTTAAATTCAACAATAAGCATTGATTTACTTCAGATCATCTTTGAAAGGATCAACATTAGCTGTACTTGTTCTGAGTGCCAGTTCTAAGAGACTCTCTAATCTGGTAGGCATTATATTATCAATATCCTGCTTCATTTCTTCTTCTGTCATGTCCATAAACTGTACAATAAAGTCTCCCTTGTCCAGCAGGAAGTAGTGTTTTATTGACCTGAAATACACAAAATTCCACCAATAAATTATCTCCTTTCTGGGAATAAGTATTATCATAACGATATTATAAAACATTGACATAACATCTTCCAATAGTTGATTAGGTTACACCAGGGGTGTGTTCAATCAAAATTTAATAAACCACACAAGCAATTTTTTTTTTCAGAATTTTTTAAGTCTTTTTTAGTACTTCGTACAAAAGGACAAATTCGAATTTGACACACTCTTTTTTGTTGTAATATATGTTACTGTCCATAAAAAGGTTGTAGAATATTTTATGTTTCAAAGAGACAATATAAACAGGATTCTAAATGGATCTCTGTTCAAGGTTAAGGCCTTTTGGTTAAAGTTTCTAAGAGATGTGAGTACAGTGCTAACATGCTATATTGTCTACAACTTAATTATGAACAGTTGTGTATGTTATCACAAAAAGAGAGAGTGAAAAATTTGAAATCTGTCAATTTGTACATTGGAAAAAAATGATTGCTTGTTAATGCATTTTCAATGTTAACTTGATTTAAAAATACGATAGATTAAATATTTTGAGAAAATGCGAATGATTCTTGATCAATTCACATTAGAAAAATCTATATGTCGTTTTATTAGGCCTATATTAGAATACGCTGACGTAGTCTGGGATACTCAAAATCAAAGCTTGATCGATAAATTGGAAAACGTACAACTAGATGCTGCGGATAGTTACGGGGTACTAAATTAACTAGCATTATAAATTTATACGAAGAAACACGGTGGGAACAATTGACAGACAGACGAAAAACCATAAGCTTATTTTACTTCACAAAATTATTAATAAAAGCTCTTTATGGAAGTTACTTTTACCGTCCACAATAAAATCATGGAATAATCTGTCGTTGTCCATCCGTAATATGGAGTCATTATCGATATTTAAAAACTCATACAGAATCAAAACAAGAAAGTACCTATTTATTACTATGCGGAAACAGAATAGGACAGGTTTTACATACTAGACTTGGATGAATAGTAGCTCTTTGAATTCACATCTTTCCACAGAAATTTAGTAAATTCACCTAACTGTACATGCGGACAAATGGAAACCAGTTCTCATTTTCTATCTGACTGTCCAAGATATAATAATATTAGACAAGAATTTTTGTTATCTTTGAATATACCTATACCCCTGAATGTACATGTATTTTTATTTGGGTCAAACTTATTAAGCGATGCTCAAAACACTGAGATTTTTTTGGCGGTACAGAAATTTATAATAAAATCAAAGAGATTTTCACCTTAAACATAACTGATACAAAAAAAAAAAAAAAATAAATAAAAATAAAATAAAACAGTAGCCCTTATTGTATTTTTTCCCCTTTTTTTGATACTTGCCCAGCTTACTTCATGTCCAGTATTATCCCTTTTCCTTCAATTATTTACATATTCATTTTTGTCAAATATTTTATTCATGTTTTCAAATATGAGCATGTTATTACTTGTTATATTTATAAACGTCAGTCTCAAGGAGACAGATTTCATATAAGCTAATTGCTTGTTTCTGAATCCTTATGTGTATTTATTGTATAATGTATGATTCTTGTATGTATTTATGAATAAAAATATGTTTAAACCAAAATTCTTCTGTGGTTAATTAAACTCATTGAGCTTATCCCTGATGTAAATCAATAAACTAACTTGCATCAACATTATGATATATTCAGCAACAATTTACATGCTTTTGCAAACACTGAGGCCACTGTAGACTAAGCATAACCGTGAAGACGTCTTAATGTTAATTGGTACTGAATCTATCACAGACATACTTGGTCTGCTTAACACTTGTGTTGAATGTTTTAATCATTAATAATGGTTTTACTTTCTATTATTATCTTATTGAATTCTTACATGTTAAAGATTACCTGAATCTTTTAAAAACGCTAGCAACACTTACTTTATACGAGCATTTAATTCTTTTTCCTTCATTAATAAATCTAACAACAATTTACTGGCATAACTGTAGGCTTTTTCTATCTGTTCATAATATTTTCTTTCTTTTAAAGTATATACCATTTCTACTGCATAAGGAAACTTTGGATCTCTTCCTAAAATAGAAATTCAAGTTTTATATATTCTTCAAATCCTGATAGCAATAGTATCCATATCCCATCTACCAAAATATGTATTGTATAGCTATAGATTTGCAAATAAACATTAATTGCATCACAGTGTTTCAATTTGATGTCATGTTTCGAGTTGTTTTTTAATCTGCAATCTTTTCCAAACACTCTCCAGTTTCTTACAATTGCTTAAAAGATGTTAAGTGCTCCATTTCATGTAGATATACACATGAATGATACAAATACAAACTAAGACCTCCTAGCTCAAAACACATTGGAAGTAGTATTAATAAAGTACAAAATTCCAACAAAAATGATTAATTTAGTCCTAATCATCACATAACGTTAAGACAAAGACCGTCACAAACAATCACAAAAGGCGATAATATTGCTACAAGAGACTTTCTTAAATTCATCATTCATATACAACAGAATAAATGACTTCTAACATCTACATCACGAAAAGCTTTTGAAATTTGAAACTCAGGCTTAACAGGCATGATGTTTGTGTTGTTCTTTTCTCATTAAGCCTTAAAAGTTTTCAAATACCCTTAAACCATGTTAATCACAGTTTATAGGTAATTCACAATTTGTAAGTTAACACTCAGAATTATCTTATATATGCAGTGTGCAACTAGGTTCACATCAACAAAGTCTCATTCTCAATAATATAAACTGTTTCTTTTAATCTCATTCTTATACCTAACCAAAATAAGTTGAGGTGTGAATAAATGGAGATATACAATGTAGGATTTTTGTCCATGAGAGAACAACCTAAAGACACAAAACAAAAACCCAGAAGATATTATATAATAATAAGGTTTGATACAATACATCAAGCTTTACATCTCACCATTACTCACCACATAACCTAATAACATTTAGATATTTTCCTGTATTGAGTATTTTGTCTGCTACTTGTTCCAGAAATACAGGAATTCTCTCCCTACAGATTGTATAATGCTGCTCCCAGTAGGCGTCATTGTAATCTTCTTGTAACTTCTCTTTCTGAATTGTTTCATTTTCTTCTACTAAAAACTGTAAAAAAAAAAAGCAGGTTTTAAAATTTAAAGATATATTTCTTCACATCTAATAATACTTAAAACAAAACTGTACAATTTGTCTCATTTAATAATGTTTTTGTGAAAAAATGTTTGGAGAAAGTACGAGTTATAGAAATGAATGTTAGAACTTAATTTACTTTATTTCTAACAGATAGAATTTAGCAATGTGTTAATTTTGGCATTACGTATTACAAAAGATGTACTTATATATATTATTTAATAAGATTTTATGGAATAGAAAACATGTTTATGTCTATAATAATTCTGTTTTTATTCTTGGAAGGAATGTTTATTATATATTTTCTATTCATTTTATCGACAACATGTTTCTTCAGTTTCAAGAAGATCCCTCTTCCTAAAATGCTAACTGTTTTTCTAACTTTCACTTGAAATATATCTGCAACATGATTAAATATATATTGTCTGTATGATCTATTTACAATTTATAACAATTAATATGATGCAAACATACCTCAGAATAAGGATCTTTTATAATACCTTTGTATATCCATTTTTCTAATATCTCAAAATATGGTACACAGGCCTGGAAAATACATGTATGTAAACAAATACTATGAAAGAACTTGTATTCATAGATACCCATTTTTGTCTACATTTAACTGAAGCAAGGATTTTGTTTTCAACAAATCTTCTCATCTCTTGTCATGATTAAAACATAATACAATAATTATTAGTTATATTTCCACCAATAAAATGATTACTGTAGTTTTTTCTTCCACAAATTTGTACAGACAACAAACAATATGAAATCTTTACAACAATAAAACATTGGTAAACTCCTGAACAAAAATTGGTAAAAATGAAACCAAGGCTGCACTGAATTGTCAAAAAAAAAAAAAAAAAAAAAAAGAAATGAAAAATGAATGATCTAGCTTTTAAAATCTGTCATGTTTGGTCTAAATGCTACTGACTGTGATAGAAATTAAATAAAGTCTAGTGTCAGAGTATTACTTTTTGCCAATAACCAGCATTAAAATCAAAATCATGAAAATGTTTACTTACAGACTGTGTTAAAAATAGACATAGTTCCTGGCATTTGGCATCACTGAAATAAACATTAATTCATAGTTGTACAAACATGATAAATAATCATTTCATGTAGATCCTTTATATAAAAATTGAACATTGAATATGCAGGATTTCTCTTGTCTTTTGTCAATGTCTGAAGCATCCATCAATCTTAGGACATAAAAAGGTGACATCAGCAGAAACCAAAACTTTTAAGTTCTTTGTCAGAGTGCACAGCTTACAATATGTATTTCCTGTCTAGTAGAACATATTTCTTTGGACATGGGTATATGTTTACAATATTTACATAATAAATAGCTGTGCCATGAGCACATGATATGCCTATCGCCCTTTAAGTTTTTATGATTTTTCAACAAATAAAGTTCCATAACTTCGCAATATCATATCAGAAATTCATAAAAACCAAAAGAGTTTATTTCAATAGATATAAACAAGTCACCATAGTTTCATGAAAACTGCTCAAAGCGTTTTTGAGTCATTGTCTGAAATTTGGAAAATCCCCCCTTTTTTTATGAATAAAATTTCTTAACTCAGAAACGTAAAATTTAAAATTTATAAAAATAGAAAAGAAGCTTATGTTAATAGTTTTAAACATTTCAAAAAAAGTTTCATGAAAATTGGTGAAAGAGTTTAAAAGTTATTATCCGAAGTGAAGAGGACAGACGGACAACGGTATACCATAAAACGTCCAGTCTTAGAAGGGTGTATAAAAATTAATATTTTTGAATGTTATACTGTTCACAACTTACCCAATCAAACCAGAAGTTTTCTCATGTAACAAACTTAAAACAGCTCCCCCTATACACTCGCCCTGTTAATAAAAAATAAAACGTATACATATATTTTGTTCAATTCTCTTTGAGTGTAAACTTGTTAATTAATTGATTGTTGCCTGCTTAATGTCCAGTGGCAATTATTTCATGCATCTTCAGAAAGAGAGTAAACTTGTAGCAGAAAAAAAAAATATATAACTCAAATGGTTCATAATAAAGAATAATTTGTGGAGCTTTCAGTCTTTGTAAACCAACCTTCCAGTCCTTGGTATTCGTTATTAGTTCTTTGTAAAATACCAATGCATTTTTTGAAAACTTTACATCAATGTTTTATTTTAAATAGTTTGTGATAAAAATGAATATGGTCATATGCAAAAAAAAAAAAAAATCATCTAAACAAGTATTCTACCATATTTGTCACATTCATCCAGACTGTTGATTCTTTTAATATATTTGACCATGATTTACTGCGTATATAAATAGTCTTAGTAACCAAGGTTTTACTGTTGTTTTTCAATGAAGCACCTTAATCAATACATAATTTACACTTACCCTGTTGATAGAATTTGCTATGGAGGCTAAAATATCCAAAGTTCTCATCGTTGGCTGTATGTAAAACCAGAACTTTTGGAGCGTTAAATTTCCCTGAAATATAAAATTTAATTATTTTGAATTATCTGGAGTTGAAACTGTTGTTATTTTGTAGGTATCATTATTTTCAGTATGAGCAAACTGCACTTTATCTAGAAAATATAAGGAAGTACTCAAACTAAAATAAAAACAACCTTTTTTAGGTATCAATCAATTTTACTGTGAATAAGCATATTTCAAATTAGTTTCATATAAGAAGTGTTTTTTTTTTTAATATCATAAAGAGTTATATTAAAGTAACAATTGTACTTACATTTCTGTATTGTTGCTCTAGCTGTGCTACTAATACCATATAATCCTGCAAAAATAATATAAATCAGTTACAAATTATTTTAAGCAGATGTTAATGATTTAAAAGATTTTAAGTGGTAATTTTAAGAATGCATTCAACTGCTTATGTTTAATACCAAACTAACATCATCTGAACAAGAGGTGCTTCTTACAGCAGTGACATTATTCTTTGGGTCCACAATTTAAAAACCTCTAGCAAAAGCTGCACAGCAGATAATTTCAAACCGAAAAATTCAAAACT
Source organism: Mytilus coruscus (assembly GCA_017311375.1). NCBI lineage: Eukaryota > Metazoa > Mollusca > Bivalvia > Mytilida > Mytilidae > Mytilus > Mytilus coruscus. Next base: position 27,535,418 of record CM029603.1, on the reverse strand, counting down.
TTAGTCTACAAAGCAGACTTATCAGAATCAGACACAATAGAAAGGCAACCATTTTGATAAAAACAAAGCAAAAACATTCTTTAAAACCAATCTTTTCACGATGAAAAAGTGTTAAACACTAGACTTACTTTGAGAATCATTTTATATAATTTGCTAGCAAGCAACACCAACAGAGATGTCCATTTTTATCTCAGGCGTCCTTTGAAATACAACTGACTGGAATTTTAATTGTGGTGTTACACACATGCACCCTATTTTTCATTGGAATTAGAACATGGCTTTTTGTTTACAAAGCAAAAGAAGAGCATCATATCATAAAATGTATCATCATAAAGATGTATCTACAACTTACCTTTATAAGTGTTCTCATAGAAGCACTTAAAGCATGGTTAACCAGCCCATACTCAAAAGCGGATTTCTCTGAAATACAGAAGTCATTGCAAGATATTTTGTTTTATTATACATAACAAACACTCACTTACAATACCAAAGAACAGTGAGTAGAGCTCATAACCCCCATCTTTATAGAATTTGTTATTGGAAACCCTCAAAAATAATTCCTACCAAAAAACTATATAGCAGGGGCACAATCCGATGATGTACTCATCATTCTCTTAAAGGTAAAAAAATAAACAGCTGTGCCACGAGCGCATGATACGCCCGTCGTCTTGTGTGTCAAGTTTTATGCAATAATCATAAAAAGTTTCTGAGATACGGCGCGACATGTGAAAAAAACACACCCCTGTTTTAGTTACAAAGTCCTGTAACTCAAAAAGTTTTAATCTTAGTTTTTTACGAAAAACTCAATAACTCTAAAATAAAATTTTAAATCATCACCAAAAAGTATACAGATCTTTAGATTAATATAACTAAGAAGTGTGTAAAGTTTTAAGCAATAATCATAAATCGTTTTTGATATACGGTGCAACATGTGAAAAAAACACACCCCTGTTTTAGTTACAAAGTCCCGTAACTCAAAAAGTTTTAATCTTATTTTCACCAAAAAGTATACAGATCATTTGAGCATCATAAGAAACAACTTTATCAAGTTTCATGAAATTTGGATAAGTTGTTCTCAAGTTACGGTGCGATATGTTTACGACAGACAGACGGACAGACGGACGCCAGACATTTGTATACCATAATACGTCCTGTAAAAATTTTGACAGGCGTATAATAATTTTAGCAGTTTAGGAGTTGTGATTGCAATTTGCATTTTCTATTCACCATTGTCTGTGCTATAATTAGAAGTCAGGAATATAGAAATACCTATAGCTAGCACTAGAATTTTCACTTCTTGCGGATTTGACTGTAACATATACATTAGATTTATATCTATTTCAAACATGTTTACTTTTGTTAGTTATTTATCATATAAGCTGCAGTGAATTATGTTTTAATAAATTATAGTAGTTACAATATTAAACAACTCGATCTTTTGCGAAGTCATAGTTCTACAATTTGTATTAATTGAATATTTTCAGCTACCATTGCTATCATTAATATGTAAAGTTACCTTCAATAAATCTGATCACATTAGAATAATTTGAACATAAAGGAAGAAATCTCCTGACAAGTTCTTGCACTGAAGGATCTAAAAAAAAAACAAATATAAATATAATCAGATTAAATGACATTTTATAATAGAGAAAAATGTATTTTCACCCAACAATATATCATTTTTATTATTGAATTATTTATATTATCCACATTGACTGTTTTATTTTAGTTCTTTTTTTTTCTTTATTTTAGTCCTTCTTTTTTAATAAATTTCTAACACTATAAATATATTACCATAGAATCAGTTCTTGCTTAATTGGTTATATATTACCATTCAAGAGGTTTTTAATTGCGATCATACATTTTCAGAGTTTATATTCCTCTGATTAATTGATGCTGAAATTTATATACAGTCGACTCTCATTATCTTGAAGTCAGCCTGAACTAGAAAAATATTTAGAGATACCTGTAGTTCCACTCAAACAAATACCAGAAGTTTGACAGACCAAGGGACACAACCTTGCTTAGCTTGGTAAGGCTAAAATAAATCAAGATGAATATGGGTAGGGGATCGGTATTCTGGTCTGAGATCGACATATCTGTTTGTAATGGTCTTTTATTATCATAATAAAATAATATGATTTTTCAGCTCTTATTTATTTTTTTGTAGAGTTATTTTTTTTTCAGTGGTTTTTAGACAATTGATCTTAGTATGATTTAAAGTGGACAAAATTGTTCATTCTCTTATACAAGAGATTTTTAGAAAATTTAGATTTCTTTTTATTTTCTTTTATTTCAATCTTTTTCTGTAAGAGAAAATACAAAATCCCTACTTTATGCACAACCAAGCTCATTAATGTATGATTAGGGTTAATTGTATTTAAAACAATTTAAATAATTTTTCATAAACTGTAACAATGTACATGTATCACTAATTATTTATCTTAGGTAAACACTCATGGAAAAAGAATAGCATAGATCAATACAGCGACCAAAAATTTAATTACACATGTATTATTATACCTTACATTATACATGTTATATAGTAATTATTTGATTGGCTAAGTGTCATAGTATAATTTCGATGTTTTTCCAAAAATTGGCAGGAGCAGTGAATTACCCAGACAAACTGAAGCCTCCATCGAACAACACTATTATTTCCTGATGAATAACCCTTGTCGTACCTCAATGATCACGAGTTCAATCCCTTTAAAGTATGACGTCATTTAACGTCAGATATACAAAAAACAAATATGGCAATGTCCAGATTAGAAGCCCATCAATTGACGAAGAAACAAGATCAAACAAGGCTTGGAAATTCATCTAGTGCAGGGGCTATCTCTTGTTATCGGCCCATCTATATTTTACAGAAAGAGTCTACCTTTGTTGTACATAAGAGAAATGTTAGACACAAAATAGAAATGTAAGTGTTTTGACAATCTGTTACAATATTTTACACTTAATCAGTGTTCCAGCTAGGATTTCAAAAGGGCAGGGTGCCAGTTCTGAAAAAGGGCATTTAACGTGTGATATGATTATATGAAAAGGGCATGTTTTAATAAAGATATTAATCAAACATTGTCTTTATTCATTGAATCACTGGTTATATATATACAAGAACAACATGATTAGCCCAGATAAACTCTATCTGTCTACTTTTTATGCTGAAAAAACTTTGTCACACAAGTTTTCAAGGCATTGCTCGTCACAGTTTAGCTTTATATGCAGTATGTTTTGCAGGGTTTCCTGCTTCATTCTGTTTCTATGGTCATACAAGTTATACCTGGGAAAGACCCTTTCTGTCTCGGCTGTGCTTAATGGCAATACAGCAGCTGTGCTCAGTAAATGCACAATGTTAGGATATAGTGAACAGTGAAAATTTGTATTAAAAATAAAGAATACAGAAAAAGATGACCAAGGCACCCTACCCACCCTGCTACAAACACCCTCTTTAACTTTTCCCATTATTCAAAAGACCTAAACATATAAATTATAAAGCTAGAAGTATTAGATATATCTTAGAATATCTGAAGTAGGTAACTCAAACAGGGATCACCACAGAATTTATTTTAAGGGTGGTGTTTACGAAAAAAAAATTATATTTTACAATCACACAAGATCTTTATCGTAGATTATAATCTGTTAATTAGGAAAAAGATAAACAAATTAAAGCCATTGTAAAAACAAATTGTAATTAAGGCATGAATTTATACTTCTGAAGTGAACATTGTCAAAATTTTACCTTTTCATCACATTTTTCAAAAATTCAAGGGTGGTGCTGAAAAATTCAAGAGTGGTGCTGGAGATTTAAGGGTGGAGCTGAAAATTTAAGGGTGGAGGAGCTCCACCCTTAAATAGCCTGTGGTGATCCCTGTCAATGCTAGGAAAAAAATAAAAATGAGTTATCTTTCTTTATTCGGGTGTGCTCCTTCTTTGGAGGATTATACACAGTACATAGAAGAAGTAAATAAGATCAACAATGGCGGCCGGTTTTGTTATTTTCGTATCAAAAGTGAGGGCAGGCAAAGACAAATACTTCTGAATTTGCTAAATATTTTTACGGAAAACAAGTAAAACGATGTTTTTAACAAGTTGATTATGGTTTTCGACTTTCTGTCAATTACGTTTTCTCCATGAAACTACGGTAAACATCGCAAATTGTGTTGTCATAGAAACATTTCTTCATGCAGACTGACCGATTCTATTTGAATGAATTAATGTTGATGATCATTAATGACCCATCCAATAAACGGATTACCTGTAACAACAGATTGTGACACCTGTTGTAACCGTTGATTAGCTTGGGGTCGTAAACAAAATCATAAACTTGCCGCAAGGTAAAATTTCGTAACTGCGGATCATAACATTTATATAAAGAACAAAATAAAATACAATCGATCGGCAAAAAGGCAGGGCGCCCTGAAAACTGCAAAAAAAGGCACAGGGCGGCACTCGGGAAAGGGCGGGCGGACCGCCCTGCGAAAACGTCCTAGCTGGAACACTGTTAATTGTTTGTTCAGTATAATAAAACAGTTATGGCCCATTGAGTTGGTGAAAATCCAAAATTCTCAACCTGAGTAAGGGTTATACCCCTCAGGTTAAAATTGTCAGATGACTTCTTCAATCAGTTTAAATCCCCGAGGTAATTTTTTGACACATGTGTATAAGTTTGAGATGTATAATGCAATTTGGATACTTTTGTTAACCTTGGGACTGTAAAATGGTACAAGTCAACTGAAATTTCGACTCATCAGGAGTCATTATAGATGTATCTATATTGAAAAAATTTGGGTACCAGGGGAAAGCTTCGACTTTTGATCGAAATTTGATTCAACCGAGTTTGTGACAATGAGAGATAAATGTATCTATATCAACAACTTTTCTTATTTGTTGTAGATCATATGAACATCCACTCTATATAAAATATTCTTCTTTCTTCCAAGATTTTGCAAGGATGTCAAAGCCTTTTAGTGCAATTGGTAAATATTTTGAGTTGGAAATAATTTGTATGTTTTTAGATTCAAGTTTTTAGATTTAATTTTAAGATTAAATAAAATTCTTAGAAAATGTTGTCAGGCAACATGTTTTTACTTGTAATCAAACTGTAGATGTTAAAGATCTTTCACTATTATAATTTGTTTCTACAAGTTCATGATTTTTTTAAAAAGGTTGTGAATAACCCTGCATGTGGCAGATGTGTTCGACTTCAATCTTAATTGACTAGGATTGTCAGTTTTCCTGACAAAAGTCGATGGTTCTCTCTTAGCACTCCATGTACAAAAAGCTAATAGTGCTGAAAGTGGTGTTAAACCCAAAAAAATCTAATCAAATCAATTGATTTTCAGATGATGTAGCTTCACATTACATTCCTTCAACTATTATGAGTTATTTCCCTTCGAAAATAATTGGAAGCAAAGATGTTAATTGGAAAAAGGACTTTTTATAATGATAAACCACAGCTGTTTTAACACTATATTTACCTAAACTTTCATCAATCATGAATTCTTTAGGAGCGTATCTTTCTGTTAATGCTCTGGCAAGTATGTATTTCCCTTCTATCCCCTATAAATAAATAAGAATCATAGTGAAATTTCTACTTCTGTTATAGAAATAATTATTTGTTTAAATGAGATTTCATTACTGACTGCTAAAAATTCAACCTATTCAGAATGTAAAACAAAAAAAAGTTCATAAATTTAACTATAGCTCCCAAGAGCCTATGTGGCTCACCTGAATCTATTTTTGTTTAAGAAATCATGTAAAAATAGATTAAAATCATAACAGATACCTTAATAATGATTGAGGCCAAATTTGGTTTAATATTTGACCCGTAATTTAATCAAGAATCCTGGTGGCCATCTTGAACAGTAAATCGGCAAAAAAGTAGCAACACTTCATGCACCTTTGTTAAACTAAGTCCCCCTCTGGCAGCTATTTCGGTTGATGGATTTGCTCAAAGTCAGCACCTCATAAGAACATTCATGCCATGTTTGGTTTAATCCCATTCAGTGGTTCTTCAAAAGAAGACTTTTGTATGTATTTCACATAGGGTCCTTTGTTAAACTAAGTTCCCCTCTGGCAGCCATCTTGGATGATTGATTGGCTACAAAGTAACAACACTTGGTCAGCACCTCATAAGGGACATTCATGTCATGTTTGGTTTCATTCCATTCACTGGTTCTCTAAAAGAAGACATTTGTATGTATTGTCCATAGGGTCCAATGTTAAACTATTTCCCCGCTGGCAGCCTTCTTGGATGATTGATTGGCTACAAAGTAACAACACTTTGTCAGCACCTCATAAGGAACATTCATGTTATGTTTTATTTCATTCCATATAGTGGTTCTCTAAAAGAAGACATTTGTATGTATTTCCCATAGGGTCTTATGTTAAACTAAGTCCCCTTCTGGCGCCAATCTTGGATGATGGATCGGCTTCAAAGTAACAACACTTGGTCAGCACCTCATAAGGAACATTCATGCCATGTTTGGTTTCATTCTATTCAGTGGTTCTCTAAAAGAAGACATTTGTATGTATTGTCCATAGGGTCCTATGTTAAACGAAGTCCCCCCCTGGCGGCCATCTTGGATGATAGATCCGCTACAAAGTAACAACACTTGGTCAGCACCTCATAAGGAACATTCATGCCATGTTTGGTTTCATTCCATTCAGTGGTTCTCTAGAAGAAGTTGAAAATGTAAAAAGTTAACGACAACAACGATGGACGCCAAGTGATGAGAAAAGCTCACTTGGCCCTCCGGGCAAGGTGACTTAAAAAATAATCTTGCATTTGAATCAGTATTCAGATTTTTTTTTTTTGAAATATCCTATTCTTACCTTGTTCCTCGTGCTTTACACATGCACAGCTGATAATTTATAAAATAATGGCAGCTTTATATTTCAAATGTCATTTTGTCTTAGAAAACAAAAATTTAAGAGTGTTATCATCGCTTAAAGAATATTGATTGAAGGTAGAATGATATATATGTTTGGTCAAAACTCTGGAACAGTCTTTTATGGTTATTAAAGACTGTATTTATGATTGTGGATGCACAGGTGTGGAAGTCTTTGACCTAGATGAAGATCTGAAGGGCTTCTATCTTGGATATGTTTTTTCCGCAAAATAATTGAGGACATATACCGGTAATTTTGACACTTTGAGCACATTATCAATTCTAGAAAATCACTGGGCAAGAACAAAGATCTATGTTTTTGATACTTTTTATTGCATAAACAATACATCTAAAATACCATAAAACACCTTCTTCTTTATCTTTTATTAACCAGTGACTTCATTTTAGACCCATGATCAATCCAACTGTTGGACTAATCTTACTAGAATTTTTTATACAAAAAAAAGACTTTGGCAATTATTTTTTAAGTGGTGGAAAAACATTTTTGGGGCTAAAGTGGAGAAAAAGAAATTCGAACCAGACTGTTTTGATTTAATTTTTTTGTTCAACAATATTTTCCTAGTTTCAAAGAGTAATAGTTATAATTAAAAAGGCATCAAATACATTATACCTGTAACACAAGAAGAAATTAAACTACTCAAATTTCATTTTATATTATGTATAAATGATTTGATTAATACTAACCTCCATACACTTTAACAAGTCATCTATAATAGCTTGTTCCTGCATTGGCAATGGAAGGCTACCCAAAGGTACAATGTTCTGTTAAAGACAAGCAGATTTTTAATGTTTATTATTCAAATGCATTTATTTTGAATATCAAATATTCAGCTTTTACAAAATGAAAGAGAGTATTAACAATGAGTAAATTGATATTATGTTGAATGAATGAAAAAATAAAGAAATGTAGAATGAGTAATATTGCTTCTATAGGTTTCCATACAATTTTCAGAAAGTTCCATCCCTGGGTACAATATATTTTAATTGGAAATATCCACAATTAAAAAAGCTGTGGAATATGTTACTGATTACAATCAAATGATAAATGATTTCACGTTTTAACATTTTAACAACAATAGATAGATGAATGAATTCATTATGATTTTGGAATTCAGTCTATTCAGGGATTTAAAAACAAACTGCAATTCTTAATGGCCACTTTGTTTAGTCTCAATGTCCTTGCAAATAATATCTAGACTAATCTGAATATCTAAAACAGTGATTTTCTGTAAATCATGTCTGAAATGGTCCATTTAAATGTATCCTTAAATAACAAATGCTTAAAACTTAAAAACCCAGGTAAATAATTTTTTTCTTTAAAAGAAAAGAAAGACCTGATACATGAGCTAAATTGAACGGTCGACCAGTCGCCCAAGGCGACCAGATTTTCGACTGGGCTAATATATTTTATCATCTTGATTGCCCAGCTGGCGACTGTCAGACAACTAAGTTTTCGATGCGAAGTCACGATTTGACATATACAACTTCTTTAAACACGTTATCCCTCTCTCTTTTATAGCTTCTACGATTATTTCATTATTGTTTAGTGTTATGTCTAAACTGTTGAATCTGCAGTGCTTCATAGATGCATTCCAGTTGTCCAGAGAGTCATTACAAGCCTGTATTTGACAATAACTTGTCCACGCATTGCTATTTACAAAATCTTCAATAAAAAAAAAAGAACCGCAAAATGTCGTAAATAAATATCAAAATATCTATAGTTTGCTATCCAATCTTCAATGAATAATATTTTTGATCAATCCTATTAGAAGATGGCTTGGATTTGAAATAGCATTTAATGATTCATAGAAACAGCTATAATGTCAAAATGTCAACAGGAAGTTCAAATTGAAGGGAGTAAATTTTGGTGGGAAATGTACTAAAATCAGTATTGTCAAATATTATGATCTATTTCTGGTGGCAATAATTCAAATATTATAAAGTTATCACACATAATCTTTACAAGACTCAAAATCTACATATAGGATTACTTAAAAACTCTGCACTGTTAGCCACTAGTAAATTGCCCCAGACTAGTAAAATTTTATTAGGACTAGTAAGTTTTTGCAAAACTTTACTAGTAGTCAGAAAAATTTTTGGTGCAGACTGCTTAAAAAGGCTTTATAAGTATATGAAAAGTACATTTAAGTTTTATTTAGTGTAAAAATTGGCTGTGCCCCTAAAATTTCAAGTGAGCCCCTGAAAAAAATATTTGGGGGGCCCAGCTGGCCCATGGAGTTTTAAAAAGAGAAGTTTAGTCCCTGTGATAGACAGCAAACAATTTTTGGACTTTCTTCTGACTAAATTAGAGTATATCTAGACAAAGTACATGATTACCGACTATAATTTTTTTTAATTTTACACTTACCTGATCTATAGGTTCATCTACTCCAACAATAAAGTCCAATGTCAAACTTGGTCTCTGAAACAACCATTCTGGCTGGGGAGGTATGTTAACTGAAAAAATATACATATGTCCAATATAACATTTGTAGATCTGAGAGTGATAAGTGGAATGAGACGATGCTAATTAATTTTTCAAAAATAAAATGTGAAAATGTTTTTTAGTCAATTATTATCACATATCAAATTTCAAGAATGTTGTTAGTTATAATCATTTCAATCAGTGTGGGTTTTTTTTTTAAGCAAATCATAAATCACCTGGTTTTTTTAACTTACAATGTAACCAAGTTAAACTGTTAGCTATTGCTCACTAATGATATACTCGCTTTGGCTGTTTATTCAACAGGAAGTTGATGAGTGATGTATATAAAAGCGCATCACACAGTATTGCATGCTTGCATGAAGCTTGATTCCAAATTTCAAAAATCTTTGTTTAGTAGTTCCTTAGTAAAATGTGACAAAAATTTCATACATGGCCATTATACGTAAGAATATACAAATAAGCAGTAAACAGGAACTATGAATCTGAAAATGAAGCACATAGTAAAGTACGCTCACATGAATCTTGATATCAAATTTCAGGAGGCTCTGATTTGTAGTTCCTGAAAAAATGCAACAAACATTTTATAGGAAAGACAGCCATAAACCAGTTTAACCCCACCTCCTTTAGAGCAGGGAGTATAATTTACCATTTCTTTTCATCTGTTTCTCTCTCAACGCCTTGCGTAATATCTCTGTAGATGTTGTACCTGCTACTGATTTGGATTCTTTCAGTAGCATGTCTTTTAACTGAAATGTAAATCAATACTGTGGGTTCATTTCTTTTCATTTTTACCAATTTTCTTGGATTTTTCTGTATACTTTTTGGTTCAAACATAATAAACATACAAGCCTATAAAATATTTGTGTATTTTGTTGAACACTTAAATTCATTATTTATCATTACCCAACAAATACTAAACCTTTTAACAGGTTTTTTAACCAGCTAACTCATAAGGTAATAATCTGCAGAAAACATGTCATCCTACATTGACCATTTCAAAGTAATCCAGTATTTGCTCTTACTCATAATGCATGGAAGCAGAAAACAACAAATTTCACACAAAAAGTTTTGTACCCTAAACACTTAAAATGATAATGCTTCCACAAGATCATCAAGTTAGTTTTCTATCGAGTTCCAAAAGGATTTTAAATGACCATTAAATATATCGCTTGTTTTTCCTTTTATAGGCATGCTAGGTTTATCTGATTTCAATAAATACACATCACACAACACATTTCCATGCAAACTGACATTAACCCTTTAAACAATATGTCAACTTGTAGCTAATCTAATGTTCTTGCAAAACAAATTTATATGAATGTAATTTTTGCTCTCCATTTAGTGCATGTTGATTTTTTATTTGTTTCACTAAATGACTTCTGTGTGATTATCAGTTTACCTCTGTAAATTCTTGATTTGTTATTTTGGCACCAGGGGCAGGTAACTGTGAGAAAATTTTACCATGCTGCAGTAAGGTCATCCCAGCTTCGTCAGCTTTGGTCTTGGCTTGTTTTTCTAAGATCTTTTTTGTCTAAAAAAAATTTTGATCACATGATTATGTAGTTTGCAACATGAAGACTGCAAAAATATTTACTTTCAAATACATGAAATAGTCAATACTGCAACGTACTTACTTAGTAAGAATATCAATGGAATTCTTAATGAAGAATTATTAATTCCAATGTAATGCAGCAAAGTTTCATTATGGGCCACAATTTATGGCTATAAAATGATTGAATATAATATCCCATAAAAAAAGATCCTTACAGAAATATTTTCCAGTGAAGACTTCACCAATTCATAGATAATTTGTCAGTTTTCCTGACGAAGGTTATGGTTCTCTCCAGCTTACTCCACCAATAAAAACCGGCAACCATGTAATAGCAGTGATGAAAGTGGTGTTAAATACCAACAATCAATCATAAATAAATAATTTTTTACTACATGTGCCTAGACTGCCCGTTTGACAAATGTGTTAGAAAAAATGTCACTCTATTTATTATTTTATTGCCATTGGTTAGAATAAATGAAGTGTAGAAATCAACAGTGAACAATAGTTTCCATTTCCATATTCCTACTGAAATCCAAACATCTGAATCAATACCCAACAAAGCAGTGCATCTCTAATCTACAACTCTAAACCACATATTAATACCCTAAATTCTTTTACCGACACAACAGCAGACCCTGAGAGACCTGTTTTCATCTGTGAACAAAGTCAATATTATCAAAAAATATAATACAGTTTTAAGGCATGGATGTACATTTCATCATAAGAAGATAATTATCTTTTATTTTTTAAGATATTTGATTATTCAAGTATGTTTAGGGCCATGCAAATTTCTTGAATAACCACCCAGATGCACTTGAATCTTAATTCTGTACTGTTCAGTGCAACTTTTTCCATAATTTGGTCATTATGGTGCTTTTCTAAACAGATTCAGGTGTACAATTGAGGAAAAGCAAGCTATGTTTGTATATTCAATTCAGAGCAGGTAAATCTTTCTCTTTAATGACTGAATATTTTCAACCCCTACTCCTGTTTCCATCTCAAACATTCCTCTACCCATATATCACTGAAATTATATTAATCTTAACAAGTTAAACTGCAAAGAAATTTTTGCTATCATTATATGATTTCCCTTAATATCACCTTCATATAATAGACAACTTTCGAGTTCGATGCATTTCCGTCAAAAACTTTGGTTTTAGTGAACATCATTCGTGCGTTTAGGGGCGTCGTCACTTCCGTTCCAATGTTGAGCAAGTGGTTGGAAAACTATGATGCTATATTGCACGAATTATTCTGCAAATTGAATTCTAATAATTGACAATCAGCACTGCTATCATTAGGGAATTGTGATTAAGTACCTACGGAACAAACATTATTTCTAGTTTATCCTGCACAATGACGATTTCTAAGACACTTGATGAACGTTAATAGTGCAGGGATACAGGCCATCCCCTCTATCTGGTAAATGACGTCATAAAGGCGCGCATAATTGACGAGTTTTTTCCGGTGAAGGACAAACTCGAAAGTGGTTTATTACTGTGAAAGTACTTTTATTCGTGGGTATCAATTTTCATGGTTTGAGCAAAAGTTGCATGTTCGTGGGTTCTTAAATTCTCGGATTTTAGTTTTTTGAAAGAACAAAAATTGGATGAATAATTTGAAGCCATCTAAAACGAAAAGTCGTGAAAATAATCATATTATGTTGATTTATTATACTTTCTGGGACTTTGCAAAATAAGGTGTTCATTTTCACCTACTTGTTCGTCTTTCATTACTGACAACATTCATCCAACTTTTAATAAGATAATTGCTTTCTGAAATAAGCCGATTCATCTATTCTTACAAATTGTCTGGATAAAAGGAAATTACAAAGTAAACATTTTAATTGTTGCACACGTGTAATCAGAAGTAATGACACTTATCAACCCGAGATTGTTTGATCAACAGATTAACGGTCACTAAAGGTGTTAATTGGGCCATAAACATGTCACTTAGGAAAAACGGTTACCGGTACATAAAAAAAGCTCCAAATGTACTTTGACTTGAAGAATCATTTCTTATGAAATTATTCATTTTCCGTATGAGAATATAAAATGAACACTTCATCATCGCATATCATCACGGAAGTCGATCAAAACTATTTTTTCGTGAGAATTAAAAGATTAAAACTTGTACAGTTTAGGTCTTTAAAAGATTAAATGGACAGAATCATGTCTGAAGTTGCATCTTTAGTTCATAGTGCGTTTGCTGATATTCTATGTAGTCAAACCTATGGTATTGGCCATGGGGATCTTTTTATGTCCTTATTTAGACCGACAACAGTTATATTTCGTTGGACACTTAAGTTCGTGGATAAAGCCATCCACGAAAACCTCGAAAATTGGTACCCCATGAATAAAAGTACTTTCACAGTATCTCATAATAATGTGTTGTTGAATGATGGGTTATATCTCAAGTAAGTTATAGTTACTGCGTGTGGTACAGACCACATTTGTTATCATGTCATTGAGTCACATTGATATGATGATGAGGACAGATTATCTTTACTTGCTCTTTACATTTAACTATTGGATTCATATTGATTCTGTATATCTAATCAGTACAGTTGTGTTTATCACTTAGTACTGGGTTCTGTATATCTAATCAGTACAGTTGTGTGGATCACTTAGTACTGGATTCTGTATATCTAATCAGTACAGTTGTGTGGATCATTTAGTACTGGGTTCTGTATATCTAATCAGTCAGTTGTGTGGATCACTTCGTACTGGATTCTGTATATCTAATCAGTTCAGTTGTGTGGATCACTTAGTGCTGGATTCTGTATATCTAATCAGTACAGTTGTGTGGATCACTTAGTACTGGGATCTGTAAATCTAATCAGTACAGTTGTGTGGATCACTTCGTACTGGATTCTGTATATCTAATCAGTACAGTTGTGTTAATCACTTAGTACTTGATTCTGTATATCTAAACAGTACAGTTGAGTTTATCACTTAGTACTGGGTTCTGTATATCTAATCAGTACAGTTGTGTGGATCACTTAGTACTGGATTCTGTATATCTAATCAGTACAGTTGTGTGGATCACTTAGTACTGGGTTCTGTATATCTAATCAGTACAGTTGTGTGGATCACTTCGTGCTGGGTTCTGTAAATCTAATCAGTACAGTTGTGTGGATCAATTAGTACTGGGTTCTGTATATCTAATCAGTACAGTTGTGTGGATCACTTAGTACTGGGTTCTGTATATCTAATCAGTACAGTTGTGTGGATCACTTAGTACTGGGTTCTGTATATCTAATCAGTACAGTTGTGTTTATCACTTTGTACTGGATTCTGTATATCTAATCAGTTCAGTTGTGTGGATCATTTAGTGCTGGATTCTGTATATCTAATCAGTACAGTTGTGTGGATCACTTCGTACTGGATTCTGTATATCTAATCAGTACAGTTGTGTGGATCACTTAGTACTGGATTCTGTATATCTAATCAGTACAGTTGTGTGGATCACTTCATACTGGATTCTGTATATCTAATCAGTACAGTTGTGTGGATCACTTAGTGCTGGGTTCTGTAAATCTAATCAGTACAGTTGTGTGGATCACTTAGTACTGGATTCTGTATATCTAATCAGTACAGTTGTGTGGATCACTTAGTACTGGGTTCTGTATATCTAATCAGTACAGTTGTGTGGATCACTTAGTACTTGATTCTGTATATCTAATCAGTACAGTTGTGTGGATCACTTAGTACTGGATTCTGTATATCTAATCAGTAGAGTTGTGTGGATCACTTAGTACTGGATTCTGTATATCTAATCAGTACAGTTGTGTGGATCACTTAGTACTGGGTTCTGTATATCTAATCAGTACAGTTGTGTGGATCACTTCGTACTGGATTCTGTATATCTAATCAGTTCAGTTGTGTGGATCACTTAGTGCTGGATTCTGTATATCTAATCAGTACAGTTGTGTGGATCACTTAGTACTGGGATCTGTAAATCTAATCAGTACAGTTGTGTGGATCACTGTACTGGATTCTGTATATCTAATCAGTACAGTTGTGTTTATCACTTAGTACTGGATTCTGTATATCTAATCAGTTCAGTTGTGTGGATCACTGTACTGGATTCTGTATATCTAATCAGTTCAGTTGTGTGGATCACTTAGTGCTGGGTTCTGTATATCTAATCAGTACAGTTGTGTGGATCACTTCGTACTGGATTCTGTATATCTAATCAGTACAGTTGTGTGGTTCACTTCGTACTGGATTCTGTATATCTAATCAGTACAGTTGCGTGGATCACTTCGTACTGGATTCTGTATATCTATTCAGTACAGTTGTGTGGATCACTTAGTTCTTGATTCTGTATATCTAAACAGTACAGTTGTGTTTATCACTTAGTACTGGATTCTGTATATCTAATCAGTACAGTTGTGTGGATCACTTAGTACTGGATTCTGTATATCTAATCAGTACAGTTGTGTGGATCACTTAGTACTGGGTTCTGTATATCTAATCAGTACAGTTGTGTGGATCACTTAGTACTGGGTTCTGTATATCTAATCAGTACAGTTGTGTTTATCACTTAGTACTGGTTCTGTATATCTAATCAGTACAGTTGTGTGGATCACTTAGTGCTGGGTTCTGTATATCTAATCAGTACAGTTGTGTGGATCACTTAGTACTGGGTTCTGTATATCTAATCAGTTCAGTTGTGTTTATCTCTTAGTACTGGGTTCTGTATATCTAAACAGTACAGTTGTGTTTATCACTTAGTACTGGATTCTGTATATCTAATCAGTACAGTTGTGTGGATCACTTAGTACTGGATTCTGTATATCTAATCAGTACAGTTGTGTTTATCACTTAGTACTGGTTCTGTATATCTAATCAGTACAGTTGTGTGGATCACTTCGTACTGGACTCTGTATATCTAATCAGTACAGTTGTGTTTATCACTTAGTACTGGATTCTATATACTGTGGATTCATTTATTTTTGTGGGTATCAATTTTCGTGGAAAGAGAAAAAAAGACGTTTCGTGGTATACATAAATTCGTGGATCGCTGATTACAAAAAAAAAAAAAAAAAAATCAGATATGTTATTCGTGGATTTCTTTTTGATTTAGGAGATCATATAACCTCCTTGGTTTGATCAATAATGAAACAAACAAAAAAAGAAGGAATTCATTGAAAAAGGTTTGAATTGTCAAAATCCTCGCTTGGTCATTCTAGGTTAAAGTGTTCATTGAAAACTTCTATTACAATAATGGACAGAGACAACTAACTATCACTAATTATTTGTTTGTTTTACAATTTATAAATTCTTGTCGAATTTTATAAGGCATTAAAAACTCTATGATTGAAAGCTCATTTCCCTAATCACGATATAATAAACAGTCATAAAAGTAAAAGGTGTGAAAATGTTCCTGTCATAAACAATATTACCTACGGGCAATATCCCCATACTTAATCCTATTGATTTTTAATCACCAGTAAACCAAACTATGACACGGTAATTAACAACTTGCAGTATTTTCCATGAACAGTTTTAATCAATTTTAAAAAGTAAATTATCACTGATATTCGATATTTTTATTATTGATTTAATCAAAATACTTGTATCTTCTTTCAATAAAAACATGTGTTATGTTACAATGTTTATCGCTAGTCAACACTATACTAGAACTGCATAACATAACCGGAAATAAACATCCGACTCCATACACATTTCTTGGCATTATTCTTCGTTGAATTCTGAAATTCGTGGTTCGCTGTGACCCACGAAACCCACGAAAATCGGTATACCACGAATAAAAATGAATCCACAGTATCTAATCAGTACAGTTGTGTGGATCACTTAGTACTGGGATCTGTATATGTAATCAGTACAGTTGTATGGATCACTTAGTACTGGGTTCTGTATATCTAATCAGTACAGTTGTGTGGATCACTTAGTACTGGGTTCTGTATATGTAATCAGTACAATTGTGTGGATCACTTAGTACTGGATTCTCAATTTTACTGTACTGTGGATTCCAATTTTCATGGAATGAGGAAAAATTGTATTTTAGTTGATGTTTGATTTCGTGGTTTTCCAAAGTCAGCATACAAGCCTATAAAAATTGTACCTCGTTGAATATTAAAATATGGGAATAACATATAATAGCCACAAAATCCATGAAAATTGGTACGGTGCAGTCCAGTGTATCCAGCACCTAAGACTTATAACTTCACTTCAGTCAACTGATAAAACCAATAATTGGATAATATTGTTTGAAGACATTCATAACATAGTTTTATTTCATAAAATCTTCTGTTTGTATGGTTTCACCCTCAAGATTTTGTGAAATGTGTGTCCAAAATTAAGAAAACCCCTGTTTTGAGAGTTCCTCTAATGTCCGGTGATTTCGCGCATGCCTTCCTAAAATAGCTTATTTTGAATAAGGGAAAGGTTATACAACGAAATATAGTTGAAGTTGAACCAAACACACTGCCAAAGATGCACATAAAAATTTCTTTCTTTCTGATATAATTTTGACCTAAATAAAACAAATTTTATCTGATGATGTATTTTTTTTAACGGAAATTGGCTAAATATGGTAAATCACAGGATTGCAGTTATAAATTAACCCTTGAACTTATCAATTTTATTCTTTTCTATCCCTTCAGAAGGCTCAAACAATTATAAGAACGATTTTATTTGTGTTACTGTGTGGATATGGCGAAATCAGCTAATGCGCGACATCACCAGCAGCGCGGACACTGGGGACTCCACTGTACTCCACAAATATTAATCAACAGTACACAAATGTGTTTGTGATGATTATAACCAATATTTACTGTTTAAATACTTTAATATATGAAAACTCAACTTTAACAGTCTTCTGACATCGGACTCGGACTTCTCTTTAACTGACTTTTAATGTGCGTATTGTTAAGCGTTTACTTTTCTACATTGGCTAGAGGTATAGGGGGAGGGTTGAGATCTCATAAACATGTTTAACCCCGCCGCATTTTTGCGCCTGTCCCAAGTCAGGAACCTCTGGCCTTTGTTAGTCTTGTATTATTTTTACTTTTAGTTTCTTGTGTATAATTTGGAGTTTAGTATGACGTCCATTATCACTGAACTAGTATATATATTTGTTTAGGGGCCAGCTTAAGGACGCCTCCGGGTGCGGGAATTTCTCGCTGCATTGAAGACCTATTGGTGACCTTCTGTTGTTGTCTGTTCTGTGGTCTGGTTGTTGTCTCTTTGACACATTCCCCATTTCCATTCTCAATTTTATTCAATTTGTATGGTTAAAATTGCATAATTCATATTATTATACTTTATGCAAATTTCTTATATTATCCATTCATTTCATTGGACATGCGCATTTGTTAATTTTGACTAACCTTTCATAAGCCCTGCCCACTCATAGCAACATGTGAAAATATTAGCAACAGGTGCTAATGCCTAAAATTTACACCCGCTGAGCCCCAAGTTTGACGATCCGGAACAATTAACACAGCTCCTGCCGAGGTTTACGGATTCTTATTTCTACATCATTTCCTTCATTTTGTTGTTGTTCTTAGTAAACTATCTTAATCTATGACTTATATATTGTTTTACAATTGTCCTTCTAATAACATAGTGCACACTTGAATCATAAGGCATTCAGTATAATAAAAAAAATACTGTCCTTGGATGAAGGTGCAACAGATTAACGGTCACTAAAGGTGTTAATTGGGCCATAAACATGTCACTTAGGAAAACAGTTACGGTACATAAAAAGCTCCAAATGTACTTTGACTTGAAGAATCATTTCTTATGAAATTATTCATTTTCCGTATGAGAATATAAAATGAACACTTCATCATCGCATATCATCACCGGAAGTCGATCGATCAAACTATTTTTTCGTGAGAATTAAAAGATTAAAACTTGTACAGTTTAGGTCTTTAAAAGATTAAATGGACAGAATCATGTCTGAAGTTGCATCTTTAGTTCATAGTGCGTTTGCTGATATTCTATGTAGTCAAACCTATGGTATTGGCCATGGGGATCTTTTTATGTCCTTATTTAGACCGACAACAGTTATATTTCGTTGGACACTTAAGTTCGTGGATAAAGCCATCCACGAAAACCTCGAAAATTGGTACCCCATGAATAAAAGTACTTTCACAGTATCTCATAATAATGTGTTGTTGAATGATGGGTTATATCTCAAGTAAGTTATAGTTACTGCGTGTGGTACAGACCACATTTGTTATCATGTCATTGAGTCACATTGATATGATGATGAGGACAGATTATCTTTACTTGCTCTTTACATTTAACTATTGGATTCATATTGATTCTGTATATCTAATCAGTACAGTTGTGTTTATCACTTAGTACTGGGTTCTGTATATCTAATCAGTACAGTTGTGTGGATCACTTAGTACTGGATTCTGTATATCTAATCAGTACAGTTGTGTGGATCATTTAGTACTGGGTTCTGTATATCTAATCAGTCAGTTGTGTGGATCACTTCGTACTGGATTCTGTATATCTAATCAGTTCAGTTGTGTGGATCACTTAGTGCTGGATTCTGTATATCTAATCAGTACAGTTGTGTGGATCACTTAGTACTGGGATCTGTAAATCTAATCAGTACAGTTGTGTGGATCACTGTACTGGATTCTGTATATCTAATCAGTACAGTTGTGTTAATCACTTAGTACTTGATTCTGTATATCTAAACAGTACAGTTGAGTTTATCACTTAGTACTGGGTTCTGTATATCTAATCAGTACAGTTGTGTGGATCACTTAGTACTGGATTCTGTATATCTAATCAGTACAGTTGGACTGCTGGTATATCTAATCACAGTTGTGGATCATACTGGATTCTGTATATCTAATCAGTACAGTTGTGTGGATCACTTAGTGCTGGGTTCTGTATATCTAATCAGTACAGTTGTGTGGATCACTTAGTACTGGATTCTGTATATCTAATCAGTACAGTTGTGTGGATCACTTAGTACTGGATTCTGTATATCTAATCAGTACAGTTGTGTGGATCACTTAGTACTGGGTTCTGTATATCTAATCAGTACAGTTGTGTGGATCACTTAGTACTGGATTCTGTATATCTAATCAGTACAGTTGTGTGGATCACTTCGTGCTGGGTTCTGTAAATCTAATCAGTACAGTTGTGTGGATCACTTGTACTGGAT
Organism: Mytilus coruscus; assembly: GCA_017311375.1. NCBI lineage: Eukaryota > Metazoa > Mollusca > Bivalvia > Mytilida > Mytilidae > Mytilus > Mytilus coruscus. The sequence goes on along the minus strand of CM029603.1, from coordinate 27,515,341 downwards.
TCTGTAAATCTAATCAGTACAGTTGTGTGGATCAATTAGTACTGGGTTCTGTATATCTAATCAGTACAGTTGTGTGGATCACTTCGTACTGGATTCTGTATATCTAATCAGTACAGTTGTGTGGATCACTTAGTGCTGGGTTCTGTAAATCTAATCAGTACAGTTGTGTGGATCACTTAGTACTGGGTTCTGTATATCTAATCAGTACAGTTGTGTGGATCACTTAGTACTGGGTTCTGTATATCTAATCAGTACAGTTGTGTGGATCACTTAGTACTTGGTTCTGTATATCTAATCAGTACAGTTGTGTGGATCACTTAGTACTGGATTCTGTATATCTAATCAGTTCAGTTGTGTGGATCACTTAGTACTGGATTCTGTATATCTAATCAGTACAGTTGTGTGGATCACTTAGTACTGGGTTCTATATATCTAATCAGTTCAGTTGTGTGGATCACTTCGTACTGGATTCTGTATATCTAATCAGTACAGTTGTGTGGATCACTTTACTGGATTCTGTATATCTAATCAGTACAGTTGTGTGGATCACTTAGTGCTGGGTTCTGTAAATCTAATCAGTACAGTTGTGTGGATCACTTAGTACTGGGTTCTGTATATCTAATCAGTACAGTTGTGTGGATCACTTAGTACTGGGTTCTGTATATCTAATCAGTACAGTTGTGTGGATCACTTAGTACTTGGTTCTGTATATCTAATCAGTACAGTTGTGTGGATCACTTAGTACTGGATTCTGTATATCTAATCAGTTCAGTTGTGTGGATCACTTAGTACTGGATTCTGTATATCTAATCAGTACAGTTGTGTGGATCACTTAGTACTGGGTTCTGTATATCTAATCAGTTCAGTTGTGTGGATCACTTCGTACTGGATTCTGTATATCTAATCAGTTCAGTTGTGTGGATCACTTAGTGCTGGATTCTGTATATCTAATCAGTACAGTTGTGTGGATCACTTAGTACTGGGATCTGTAAATCTAATCAGTACAGTTGTGTGGATCACTGTACTGGATTCTGTATATCTAATCAGTACAGTTGTGTTTATCACTTAGTACTGGATTCTGTATATCTAATCAGTTCAGTTGTGTGGATCACTGTACTGGATTCTGTATATCTAATCAGTTCAGTTGTGTGGATCACTTAGTGCTGGGTTCTGTATATCTAATCAGTACAGTTGTGTGGATCACTTAGTACTGGGTTCTGTATATCTATTCAGTACAGTTGTGTGGATCACTTAGTACTGGGTTCTGTATATCTAATCAGTACAGTTGTGTGGATCACTTAGTACTGGATTCTGTATATCTAATCAGTACAGTTGTGCGGATCACTTAGTACTGGATTCTGTATATCTAATCAGTACAGTTGTGTGGATCACTTAGTACTGGGTTCTATATATCTAATCAGTTCAGTTGTGTGGATCACTTCGTACTGGATTCTGTATATCTAATCAGTACAGTTGTGTGGATCACTTAGTACTGGGTTCTGTAAATCTAATCAGTACAGTTGTGTGGATCACTTAGTACTGGGTTCTGTATATCTAATCAGTACAGTTGTGTTTATCACTTAGTACTGGTTCTGTATATCTAATCAGTACAGTTGTGTGGATCACTTAGTGCTGGGTTCTGTATATCTAATCAGTACAGTTGTGTGGATCACTTAGTACTGGGTTCTGTATATCTAATCAGTTCAGTTGTGTTTATCTCTTAGAACTGGGTTCTGTATATCTAATCAGTACAGTTGTGTTAATCACTTAGTACTGGATTCTGTATATCTAATCAGTACAGTTGTGTGGATCACTTAGTACTGGATTCTGTATATCTAATCAGTACAGTTGTGTTTATCACTTAGTACTGGTTCTGTATATCTAATCAGTACAGTTGTGTGGATCACTTAGACTGGACTCTGTATATCTAATCAGTACAGTTGTGTTTATCACTTAGTACTGGATTCTATATACTGTGGATTCATTTATTTTGTGGGTATCAATTTTCGTGGAAGAGAAAAAGATGTTTCGTGGTATACATAAATTGTGGATCGCTGATTACAAAAAAAAAAAAAAATCAGATATGTTATTCGTGGATTTCTTTTGATTTAGGAGATCATATAACCTCCTTGGTTTGATCAATAATGAAACAAACAAAAAAAGAAGGAATTCATTGAAAAAGGTTTGAATTGTCAAAATCCTCGCTTGGTCATTCTAGGTTAAAGTGTTCATTGAAAACTTCTATTACAATAATGGACAGAGACAACTAACTATCACTAATTATTTGTTTGTTTTACAATTTATAAATTCTTGTCGAATTTTATAAGGCATTAAAAACTCTATGATTGAAAGCTCATTTCCCTAATCACGATATAATAAACAGTCATAAAAGTAAAAGGTGTGAAAATGTTCCTGTCATAAACAATATTACCTACGGGCAATATCCCCATACTTAATCCTATTGATTTTTAATCACCAGTAAACCAAACTATGACACGGTAATTAACAACTTGCAGTATTTTCCATGAACAGTTTTAATCAATTTTAAAAAGTAAATTATCACTGATATTCGATATTTTATTATTGATTTAATCAAAATACTTGTATCTTCTTTCAATAAAAACACGTGTTATGTTACAATGTTTATCGCTAGTCAACACTATACTAGAACTGCATAACATAACCGGAAATAAACATCCGACTCCATACACATTTCTTGGCATTATTCTTCGTTGAATTCTGAAATTGTGGTTCGCTGTGACCCACGAAACCCACAAAATCGGTATACCACGAATAAAAATGAATCCACAGTATCTAATCAGTACAGTTGTGTGGATCACTTAGTACTGGGATCTGTATATGTAATCAGTACAGTTGTATGGATCACTTAGTACTGGGTTCTGTATATCTAATCAGTACAGTTGTGTGGATCACTTAGTACTGGGTTCTGTATATGTAATCAGTACAATTGTGTGGATCACTTAGTACTGGATTCTCAATTTTACTGTACTGTGGATTCCAATTTTCATGGAATGAGGAAAAATTGTATTTTAGTTGATGTTTGATTTCGTGGTTTTCCAAAGTCAGCATACAAGCCTATAAAATTTTGTACCTCGTTGAATATTAAAATATGGGAATAACATATAATAGCCACAAAATCCATGAAAATTGGTACGGTGCAGTCCAGTGTATCCGCGCACCTAAGACTTATAACTTCACTTCAGTCAACTGATAAAACCAATAATTGGATAATATTGTTTGAAGACATTCATAACATAGTTTTATTTCATAAAATCTTCTGTTTGTATGGTTTCACCCTCAAGATTTTGTGAAATGTGTGTCCAAAATTAAGAAAACCCCTGTTTTGAGAGTTCCTCTAATGTCCGGTGATTTCGCGCATGCCTTCCTAAAATAGCTTATTTTGAATAAGGGAAAGGTTATACAACGAAATATAGTTGAAGTTGAACCAAACACACTGCCAAAGATGCACATAAAAATTTCTTTCTTTCTGATATAATTTTGACCTAAATAAAACAAATTTTATCTGATGATGTATTTTTTTTAACGGAAATTGGCTAAATATGGTAAATCACAGGATTGCAGTTATAAATTAACCCTTGAACTTATCAATTTTATTCTTTTCTATCCCTTGAACGCTCAAACAATTATAAGAACGATTTTATTTGTGTTACTGTGTGGATATGGCGAAATCAGCTAATCGCGACATCACCAGCAGCGGACACTGGGGACTCCACTGTACTCCACAAATATTAATCAACAGTACACAAATGTGTTTGTGATGATTATAACCAATATTTACTGTTTAAATACTTTAATATATGAAAACTCAACTTTAACAGTCTTCTGACATCGGACTCGGACTTCTCTTTAACTGACTTTTAATGTGCGTATTGTTAGCGTTTACTTTTCTACATTGGCTAGAGGTATAGGGGAGGTTGAGATCTCATAAACATGTTTAACCCCCGCATTTTTGCGCCTGAAAAATACTGTCCTTGGATGAAGGTGTTATGGTGATTAACACTCTCCGTGAAAAAATTATCACCTGCGACTTAGTCTTGGGTTATAATTTTTTCCCTCGTGTGTTAATCTAGCCTTACACCTTCATACAAGGGAAGTATTTTATATTAATGCATGTTACGGGAAATACAAACCTGTTCTTCATCAGTCAACTGTGACAACAAAAATACCAATGGATCCAGGTCACGCATGCTGAAACAAACAAAAGGAAGAAACTTATTCTGTGAGAAATTGATCTTGTCTTTTACATGTGAGAATATAAACCCAAAATCATAATTTATGTACCCCTTGCTTTAGTGTAGTTAATATCATCTATTTCCAAAAGTATAAAAAAAACTATGTGTTGATCAGCTTGTTTTTAAGCAACCTGTTTGGAATCATGATATGAGGAAGTGAGTCATGACCTTAAAACTGCAATAATCCTCGAAAAAAATCAATAAAATTAACATGAGATCTGAAACCTACTTTTTGCCTTTGAGTTCATCATATTTTGCTAAAAATTCAATAGGCGTTGTTGATGATTCAGCTATTTTTCTCTTTGCTTGATGAGCAGAAACCTGGATAATAAAATAAAGTGATATAAGACTTTAATAGAACAAAAGTTTTTTAAGTTTATGAATAAGATGTTCGACAAATTTTATATATATACTTCCTATACTTTCCTACACAGATCCTTTAATTCTTTTCATCTACATAAAGTTAACAAGTAACTAATTAAATTCATTGACAACTGTCATATACCATGAATATGTTGATCATCCAACACATAATTGGTGATTGCTGATAATGTATAATGTATATCTGAATTGTTTGTGTTTATCTATGTCATCATTAGAGGCCACCTTGATTCTGCTTTCATATGTTTTTTTTTTTAACTAATCACAAAAGACCATCAAAGAAATTTAAAGATGAAGATCAGCAATAAATATTTTTCCTTCGATATAATATAATCTCCCTTAGCCATGTTAGTTCATTAGACTGGGGACACATACAGCCATCAAAACTACAATTTTTCTTTGTCCTCACCAAGTATTTCAAGTACAATGTGGCAAAGGGAGGCAAGTGGACAGCAACTGGCTAGATGCAGATAAATACTTAAGTCATTTGTAAGTGTCACCTGTGCATAAATGGGAAAACTGTCATAAGAAAGGAACTTTCTATTTGATAGATAATAATGCGATAGGTTTTCTCTTAATTATTGTTACTCATCCTCAAGCAGAGTTAACCTAAGACCATTGTGGGTATTATTATGGGTACAATTCCGTTTATTCCTGAATTATTCTTACACAACTGAATTCTAGTCAATTTTTCTGACAAACACGCTTGAAAAAAAGTGTTTGTTATATAAAGGTTGCAGATGTATAAAAACTTATGTCATAATTTAATTGCTAAAATATGAATATCTCAATATCTATTAATTGCTTGTATCACCTGTGTGGTAATATAAGGTGTTGTATTTTTCTGTAACATTTCAGTATAAACTTCTGCTCCAACTGTATCAGTAGAGCGGACCCTGAAATGAACAAAATTTGTTAAAATATAGAGATTACAGTAAATTCAGAATTTAAATTGTGTAAAATATTAGTACATTGTTTATCCAATAAGCAATACATTTCTTTATAAATAGCTTTTTTTCAAAGAAAAATTAATTTTGACATCAGAGTATGATCAGACAAGTGTAGATTAATTTAGACTTCATAAATACCTTGCTTAATTATCTACCTAACAAAAATTTCTAAGATCATTTATTACAGACTTTTATGTCCAAAATTTTACTTTACTCCTGTGCTCAACATTGTTACAAGCATCTAAAGCCTATCAAACATTAAAAAAATCAATGATGTTCATAAAATCTAGAAATTTTCATCAGTTGATATATAGGACTTTAAAAAGGTAAGAATAAGCCAGACATTATAATTTATACTTGTCATATTAAAGAAAAACACATGTCACTAATGGAACACCAACTATTAACCCCTTCCAGAGAATTTTCCATAATTTATAAAAGTTTGTGCTGCAAAATCTATTAGCTTTCTTTTTTAGGTTTAATGAACTATCATTTTCCGTTTTTGGCCATGGTGTTACATGTTATTTATCTATCCTTCTTCAACTAATGATTTTTATTGCACGCCTTGGTACATGTAGCCTCTGCTTATTTTCAGTCATCATAATGTAAATACAGATATTTAAAGGTTAAGCAACATGCCTAATATACATAAGAATTCACAAAATACTAAAACATTCTTTTAAAATAACACTTGTATCTACTAGGTATATATAAAGCATTCTTTCTAAATCTTAACTCAATAATGATTTTTTTATGTACATATATATCTTGCTCTACAATATATTATCTGTGTCTCCTCAGTTATATATATGAAACTAGTATATCTGAAAAAATTACATGTCCAGATTTGTTGTTGTTGTTGGGTTGCTGTCTCAATCATGTCTACTCCACATCTAAATATGTGTAATAATGTGTGTGCATGTTTGTACAAACTTATTCTCACCCTAAAAGGTTCATCAGCTCACTGACATGATGATGCAGCTTGAATTCACTCATTTTCACTTTTTTTCTCTTACAAATACTACTGAAAGATAAAAATAAACACAATTGATTTCTCATTGCTAGAGGTTGGCTACTATGAAAAACATGATAAAGTATGGTCTATGTGTATACAAATTTGCTGAATTAATTTTGGGGATTTAAGTTTATTCCATTATAACACTCTATATGGTCAATAAACAATAAATGCAGTATGTAGGTTTTGCAAATAGGGTCGACTAGAAATAAGAAAGCCACTGGAAAAAGAGGGTATGATATATAGGGATAGGAATTTTGCCTTGCATCATGCCAACTATAGACCCCTCATAGAGTTGTTGCAAGCGGGTAACACTAATTAGCAACAAGAAGCATATCATAATCAAGAAATTTTATATACAGTAAAACAAATGAATGTATAGATAAAATCAATAAATCAATACAGTCGATTAATAAAAACATAAAGATAAAACTACTTGAAAAATGAACTAATGTTTACAGATTTTGTATGTAAAAGATTCGGGTCGGACAGTTGGTTGGGAAAAATTTTTTTAAACAAACATATATGTATAGAATTACTATGTAAAGAGAGCGAAAATACCATTTGAAGGGACATTCAACTCATAAGTCGAAAATAAACTGACAAGGCCATGACTAAAAAAGAAAATGACCAACAGACAAACAACAGAACACAAAACACAACATAGAAAACTAAAGACTGAGCAACACGAACCCCACCAAAAACTGGGGGTGATCTCAGGTTAGCTTTATAACAATATTTGTGTTATTTTAGAACCAAACATTTTTTTCTTAGCTGTATTAAACATACAATGCATGTCCATACATGTGATGGACTCTGAAACTCAGATCAGGAGATTGGGAAATTTTGATCAGGATATTAGAACTCAGATAGGGAGGTTTTATCGACATAAATTTTGTCATAAATGTAACCGTCTGATGCAAAACTGTCTTTTAAAGTGTTTTTCTTCAATCTTCCATCTAAATGTAATGTGTTTACAGTACCCTTGTAGCCTTTCTATTTGAATGATATCACAGTTGTTGAAAAGAAATATTGAGAAGATTCTGTTTCTTGCTTTGTTTTTGATTATTGATTGTTGACTGCTTGTAAATAAAGCACTATTATGACTACCTTTTCTTTGTGTATAGATTTTTATTCATGCCTCCATCTTTTTATTATAATAATAATATAATAATAAATTCTTTATTTAAAGAGGGTAACTCAATTAGTACTAGTCTCAATTTTCATTGAGGCCCTCAAACAAAATACATGTATACAGTTAACATTCATACATCAAAATACAATATATATACACAAATAATATTATATACATGGTAGAATAATTAGTTGTTTTGTTGGATAACACATTGAAACACACTATCATGTGACTAGAAAGAAATATAAATGATAGACTTTTGAATTTAAATGAAAATAAAAACTTTAAGAAATAAAAAGAAAACAGGGACAACCATTCTTGTTCTCTTGCTACATAACAAACAATATAAATAAATTTACAGTGCAATTAATTATAAACTAAATTATCTGAGTTATCTCCATTATAAATCAAAATGTTTAAATTTATAAAAAATAAAAGTATTTCTGTAATTTTTATATACCAAAAAGTATTACGATAAAATAAACATATGTCTCCCCTTCATCTACGGCATGTATATAAGTTACCCTGGAAGGCACAACTAGCACTTCTAGTACTGGAAAGTATTGTCATGGCAAATAAGAATAAATATATAGTATGTAGATGATATATATATATATATTTAACCATTCATGATATGAGGAAGTGAGTCATGACCTTAAAACTGCAATAATCCTCGAAAAAAAAATCAATAAAATTAACATGAGATCTGAAACCTACTTTTTGCCTTTGAGTTCATCATATTTTGCTAAAAATTCAATAGGCGTTGTTGATGATTCAGCTATTTTTCTCTTTGCTTGATGAGCAGAAACCTGGATAATAAAATAAAGTGATATAAGACTTTAATAGAACAAAAAGTTTTTTTTAAGTTTATGAATAAGATGTTCGACAAATTTTATATATATACTTCCTATACTTTCCTACACAGATCCTTTAATTCTTTTTCATCTACATAAAAGTTAACAAGTAACTAATTAAATTCATTGACAACTGTCATATACCATGAATATGTTGATCATCCAACACATAATTGGTGATTGCTGATAATGTATAATGTATATCTGAATTGTTTGTGTTTATCTATGTCATCATTAGAGGCCACCTTGATTCTGCTTTCATATGTTTTTTTTTTTAACTAATCACAAAAGACCATCAAAGAAATTTAAAGATGAAGATCAGCAATAAATATTTTTCCTTCGATATAATATAATCTCCCTTAGCCATGTTAGTTCATTAGACTGGGGACACATACAGCCATCAAAACTACAATTTTTCTTTGTCCTCACCAAGTATTTCAAGTACAATGTGGCAAAGGGAGGCAAGTGGACAGCAACTGGCTAGATGCAGATAAATACTTAAGTCATTTGTAAGTGTCACCTGTGCATAAATGGGAAAACTGTCATAAGAAAGGAACTTTCTATTTGATAGATAATAATGCGATAGGTTTTCTCTTAATTATTGTTACTCATCCTCAAGCAGAGTTAACCTAAGACCATTGTGGGTATTATTATGGGTACAATTCCGTTTTATTCCCTGAATTATTCTTACACAACTGAATTCTAGTCAATTTTTTCTGACAAACACGCTTGAAAAAAAGTGTTTGTTATATAAAGGTTGCAGATGTATAAAAACTTATGTCATAATTTAATTGCTAAAATATGAATATCTCAATATCTATTAATTGCTTGTATCACCTGTGTGGTAATATAAGGTGTTGTATTTTTCTGTAACATTTCAGTATAAACTTCTGCTCCAACTGTATCAGTAGAGCGGACCCTGAAATGAACAAAATTTGTTAAAATATAGAGATTACAGTAAATTCAGAATTTAAATTGTGTAAAATATTAGTACATTGTTTATCCAATAAGCAATACATTTCTTTATAAATAGCTTTTTTTTTCAAAGAAAAATTAATTTTGACATCAGAGTATGATCAGACAAGTGTAGATTAATTTAGACTTCATAAATACCTTGCTTAATTATCTACCTAACAAAAATTTCTAAGATCATTTATTACAGACTTTTATGTCCAAAATTTTACTTTACTCCTGTGCTCAACATTGTTACAAGCATCTAAAGCCTATCAAACATTAAAAAATCAATGATGTTCATAAAATCTAGAAATTTTCATCAGTTGATATATAGGACTTTAAAAGGTAAGAATAAGCCAGACATTATAATTTATACTTGTCATATTAAAGAAAACACATGTCACTAATGGAACACCAACTATTAACCCCTTCCAGAGAATTTTCCATAATTTATAAAAGTTTGTGCTGCAAAATCTATTAGCTTTCTTTTTAGGTTTAATGAACTATCATTTTCCGTTTTTGGCCATGGTGTTACATGTTATTTATCTATCCTTCTTCAACTAATGATTTTTATTGCACGCCTTGGTACATGTAGCCTCTGCTTATTTTCAGTCATCATAATGTAAATACAGATATTTAAAGGTTAAGCAACATGCCTAATATACATAAGAATTCACAAAATACTAAAACATTCTTTTAAAATAACACTTGTATCTACTAGGTATATATAAAGCATTCTTTCTAAATCTTAACTCAATAATGATTTTTTATGTACATATATATCTTGCTCTACAATATATTATCTGTGTCTCCTCAGTTATATATATGAAACTAGTATATCTGAAAAAATTACATGTCCAGATTTGTTGTTGTTGTTGGGTTGCTGTCTCAATCATGTCTACTCCACATCTAAATATGTGTAATAATGTGTGTGCATGTTTGTACAAACTTATTCTCACCCTAAAAGGTTCATCAGCTCACTGACATGATGATGCAGCTTGAATTCACTCATTTTCACTTTTTCTCTTACAAATACTACTGAAAGATAAAAATAAACATAATTGATTTCTCATTGCTAGAGGTTGGCAACTATGAAAACATGATAAAGTATGGTCTATGTGTATACAAATTTGCTGAATTAATTTTGGGGATTTAAGTTTATTCCATTATAACACTCTATATGGTCAATAAACAATAAATGCAGTATGTAGGTTTTGCAAATAGGGTCGACTAGAAATAAGAAAGCCACTGGAAAAGAGGGTATGATATATAGGGATAGGAATTTTGCCTTGCATCATGCCAACTATAGACCCCTCATAGAGTTGTTGCAAGCGGGTAACACTAATTAGCAACAAGAAGCATATCATAATCAAGAAATTTTATATACAGTAAAACAAATGAATGTATAGATAAAATCAATAAATCAATACAGTCGATTAATAAAAACATAAAGATAAAACTACTTGAAAAATGAACTAATGTTTACAGATTTTGTATGTAAAAGATTCGGGTCGGACAGTTGGTTGGGAAAAATTTTTTTTTTAAACAAACATATATGTATAGAATTACTATGTAAAAGAGAGGCGAAAAATACCATTTGAAGGGACATTCAACTCATAAGTCGAAAATAAACTGACAAGGCCATGACTAAAAAAGAAAATGACCAACAGACAAACAACAGAACACAAAACACAACATAGAAAACTAAAGACTGAGCAACACGAACCCCACCAAAAATTGGGGGTGATCTCAGGTTAGCTTTATAACAATATTTGTGTTATTTTAGAACCAAACATTTTTTTCTTAGCTGTATTAAACATACAATGCATGTCCATACATGTGATGGACTCTGAAACTCAGATCAGGAGATTGGGATATTTTGATCAGGATATTAGAACTCAGATAGGGAGGTTTTTATCGACATAAATTTTGTCGTAAATGTAACCGTCTGATGCAAAAACTGTCTTTTAAAGTGTTTTTCTTCAATCTTCCATCTAAATGTAATGTGTTTACAGTACCCTTGTAGCCTTTCTATTTGAATGATATCACAGTTGTTGAAAAGAAATATTGAGAAGATTCTGTTTCTTGCTTTGTTTTTGATTATTGATTGTTGACTGCTTGTAAATAAAGCACTATTATGACTACCTTTTCTTTGTGTATAGATTTTTATTCATGCCTCCATCTTTTTTTATTATAATAATAATATAATAATAAATTCTTTATTTAAAGAGGCTAACTCAATTAGTACTAGTCTCAATTTTCATTGAGGCCCTCAAACAAAATACATGTATACAGTTAACATTCATACATCAAAATACAATATATATATACACAAATAATATTATATACATGGTAGAATATATGCATTTTAAAATAGTTGTCTTATGTGCATAGGCAATTATTCTTTAAGTTTATACAAAAGTGATATTTTAGATGAGATAATCTTACATATACGATCAACATGTTTTTCCCAGCTTAAACTTTCATCAATGTCATTGGTATAGATATATAAGAAAGAAATATGCTATACATTAATAACATGATTAATAGATGAAAATTAACAAATAACAATAGTTATGCATGGTTTTTAAGCATTAAGAAGTAATTTTGCTAGAAAACTTAATACTCATTGTTTCAAACACTGTAAAATATATTAGCTAAACAGTCAGGGGACTTATTGAAATAAGTGATTTTTAAATCACTTATTTGAGTAGCAAATTCGAAGTTTTGTCACAAATTGTGATTTTGTAGTTTTACCAAAATTTTAAACACATAGGTTTAAATAATATCTTTTCATTAATAAAATTGAAAAAAATGAGCTTTTTGCTTCTTTTCTGTAGCAAGGTTTATGCCTTTGATGCTATCATTTATCTGCAAATTCTATTTTAGTTGAAAAAATGCTATAATAATGGCTTTACATAATGAACTGATACTTTCTTAACAGATTTTTCCCAGCAGTGGGAGTATTTTTCCTGTTAAGTTCAAGGTTTCATCTTTCAGATTATGTAATAAAATTCTACTGTTCGCGATAAAAATTTCACTGTTCAGGGGTGTTGAAATTAGTGGGGGTTATTAAAATAATGATACTTAAAGAAGTGATTTTTGGGAAGGAAATTGAGGTATGATACTTAAACAAGTGATTTTTATGTCATTATCCTAGAGTCAGTACAAGGTCATCACCTGAAATGACCTGGTCATCCTATCAACACAGATGTTGGTTCTGATAATTTTAGAAACATAATTAGTCCCTGGATCATTAGTATTCTATATTTAAAGCTACAATAAAATTAAATCACTTCTTCTAGTGATTAATATGTGTACTACTTGAATTGGTGATTATTAAAGAAAGACAACTCTTACTTCCAACATTTATGGAAATAATGTTACTTGAATCAGTGATTTAGAAAATCACTCATTTAAGTAAGTCCCCTGACTGCTAAAGCACTGTCTATATTACATTGACAAATGTTATTTAATAACTGAAGCACTGGTCTTGGAACACTGGGTCATGTAAGAAGTACAAGCTGACTTGGCTGCCTTTAATAAACTTTTTTTTTTTTTTTTTTTCAGTTATATATATTTATTGAAATCTTTACATTTGTTAGTTTAAACATTGATTACGGTACCTTATCCCGGCCTCGTTAACATTAGTAATGATATTTATATATACAGGAGTTAGTGGTTGTTAGTAATATTCATTAGATATATATATAATATACAGGTATAAACACATGTAAGTTAAATGCTAACAAATAAGATGGTTCAACATAAATGTCTAATATAACAAACAAAAAATAAACAATTCTTCATAAATGAGATATTATTTAGTTTGGGATTTTAAGGAATCAAACAAAGATTATAAGTCAAGAGTAATTTCATTTTTTTTTTCTTTTTCTTCTCTCTTCCCTCCCTTTAATAAACTTGACTCTGCACTAAAGTAATTCTGATCCTGGTAACAGTTTGTGTAGCTGCGAATTGTCTTTCAGTCAATGTTTTCTGCTGTCAGTTTGGGATTTTGTTGAGCATGATGAAGGTCCTTTAAAGTCTGCATTGGAATGTGAAATAGCTAGTTTTTCTTTGCTGAGTTTAAAGTTAATTAAATGTTTTTTCTGCATCAAAACCTTCCCATAATGTTTTGACAACAACATTCCACTTTTCTATAAATGTCGGTATTTACCTTTAATCATCCTTGGCGTGTGCCATAGACGGAAGCCATATCGAGAAATTAATATCCTATCACCTGTTTATTGTTCAATCAAACTATTATCACTTGTTAATTAGCCGATGGCCAGGTCAAAATCTACACATTTTGCGTAATCAGGTAACGTCAGTTACACCGGATACATTCGGTACACTCTGGTTTTTATGTCTTCAATAATAAACATTTGTAAACATCGTAGTAAAAATTGGTGCATGAAAATTTTCATTCATGAACAATTTTATACACAGGATTTTTTTCTTTAACGGGAGGACACCCCTGAAAACGGGATTATTGTACTTACGTTGGGAGGTTCACATGTATGCATGTCATCATCATAAAAGTTCTTAAAAAGGGGGGGTTATGAGCATTTACAAACGGGACATAAATGGTCATTTCAGGATGATCGACAAATAGCTTTACGTTGCTTTAGACTATCTTTATTTTCACTACACACTGTGAATATAAATGAGCTTCGTGCAAGAAAGCATGTGAAATAAAATTGCAAAGTAAAGCAAAAAAAGTAGTGTACCATTCATGAAGTAGACCAGTCCAATGTGACAGATGGGGATATTGGTTTCGTCTTTTTGGCCATTTAACCCCTCTTTTGATATCCAAATGAAGGAAAAAATGTTGTCCAACCTACATTGACCTATATTGCGACAAGAAAATTCCAAATTGTTTGTGTTCATCTTCTGTTACTTTTTACTTAACGTCTTTCACGTTTGGCGGGTTCATTTCATAAACGAGGATGGCTTCAAAAATTTCACATAAGTCAACCTCCCAAATAGTTTTATGGATAGAAACAAGTGCATGTGGAAAATGGTCACAACTCAATCTTATATATGTATATTAACTACTGTTATTGAAATATGGTATCTATGGATAAGAGCAAGAAAACATTAAATAAGTAAAAATAAGTTTATATATATATAAAGAATATAAATTTATTAAAAAAAATAAACAAAAACAAAAAAAAAGATAAAGAAAAACTAGGGTCCATGTCTAAAAGCCTGTGCTATAAGCATAATTTAAAGAATGTAACATGTATCAAATCTATAAAAATTCAAATTATGTCACAAACTTCTTACAAAGCTCAATTTAAGTTGCGAATTTAAAGAAATTATGTTTTGTTTTGACATTTCTTTTCTTCCCGCGTAGTGTCTTCCATCTTGGATCTCGTTGTATGAATCATGTGACTTTCTTTACTTTTACATTTTCTTGATTTTGTAAGATTCTGGTCGTTATCTTATGAGTAACATGAATTCCATCAGTTTAAAGTTTTGTGAAATTACTTTTTTTTCTATTTCTAACTAGTGTTTGATGGGAAAATATGCAAATAAAAGAAACGAGACTTTGCGAAGTTTTGCGTTATTTTGTAGTCACTGTAAACAAAAATGGACGAACAGGAACATGTTCCTTGAGAGCTAAAATGTAATTTTTACACAGTATACCTCACATATTTGTACCTTACCTTGTATCCAATTAAGAAAAAGAAAGAAAATGAATTTCAAGTATTATTTTCATCGTTTCAAAAACAAACAATTGCTAGTATTGGAAGAAAACTCAAAACATCTAAAAAAAAAATGATATACAACAAATTGGGCAGTGTACTATCGAAAGAATCCTTGTTTATATGCCCTGATTCACGTTCGCGCCCTTGTTCCTATATGTTCTAATACCTGTAAAAGTATGTTATTTACACAACCATACACATGTCTCCTATACTAGACTCTACAGACGACTTTCGAATTTGTGCACTTTTCCCGTAAATTTCCTATGTGACAATGCTCATGTTAATATGCCACAGTAAGAACCGATTGTTCAATGGCATCGTTTACGCCAATTGACCTCTGGTCAACCAGTGTAACTTGATCATAAAAAACAACTCGAGATTGGTGTTTGCCATTTTTTCATAGATATAGGAAGATGTGGTGTGAGTGCCAGTGAGACAACTCTCCATCCAAATAACAATTTATAAAAGTAAACCATTATAGGTCAATGTACGGCCTTCAACACGGAGCCTTGGCTCACACCGAACAACAAGCTATAAAGGCCCCAAAATTACTAGTGTAAAACCATTCAAACGGGAAAATCAACAGTCTAGTCTATATAAAAAACGAGAAACACGTATAAATTAAATAAACAAATGACAACTACTGCACATCAGATTCCTGACTTAGGACAGGTGCAAACATTTGCAGCGGGATTAAACGTTTTAATGGTACCAAACCTTCTCCCTTTTTCTGAAACAATAGTATAACATCATTACATAGAAAAACACACGATAAAATATCAATTGGAAGGCTTAACTCAATCAAAAAATGTGAATTAACACACTATGAAAGAAAAAATTTGATCTGTGATACCTGAATGTAAATACATAGTTAATAAAATATTAGGGACAAACATTCAAGGCCAAAAAGCAAACAAACAAGTCCAAACAAAGCCATGGCAAGACACCACCGCGAAATATTTAACCCTTAGAAAATAATAACTTTTGAAAAAAACCGGTTTTCATAATATATACAGGTAAATGAAAAATAACTTTGTCGTTTTAAATATACTACTTCTGTCTATATAAAATCTTCCAATAATTAGGAATACCAAGAAAGGTCTGTCATATAAATACCTGATTTAACACTAGATACATAAGGGGTGAATATGTTTATAATCCGATCAAAGCTGTCATAGATACTGTTACACTCTAAATCATCATATTTCCACTCATTCTGAACCAAATAGTTCCTGGTCAAAGGCTCTTCCGCTTAAATCTTGGGCTGGATAGACTTTTGGCCAAATCATCTTCGAGCAATTCAATATGTAATTGTAATTAAATTTATAATTACATATCTGAAAGTAATTTAATGTAAGGTGTAATTGATTGTAATTAATTACATGCAATTGAAAGTAATTTATTACATTGCCTATTTGCCTTGAGATTATTAATTTCTTTTCAATTACTTGGCGATTTGCTTGGAAATTGAAAATATTTCTTGTATCTTTGATCGATGCACTCACTCATCTAGACTGAACATGTACTTTCAATTTTTGGGGTATAATTTGATTGTAAATAATCATTATGTTTGAGAAAATAAATACCTATCATCGCTAAATAATGCAAATTTCTATAACATATATAATAATCTTGACATTCAATTTGTTATTCTAACCAAGGCCAAAAGCAAACAAACAAGTCCAAACAAAGCCATGGCAAGACACCACCATGAAATATTTAACCCTTAGAAAATAATAACTTTTGAAAAAACGGTTTTCATAATATATACAGGTAAATGAAAAATAACTTTGTCGTTTTAAATATACTACTTCTGTCTATATAAAATCTTCCAATAATTAGGAATACCAAGAAAGGTCTGTCATATAAATACCTGATTTAACACTAGATACATAAGGGGTGAATATGTTTATAATCCGATCAAAGCTGTCATAGATACTGTTACACTCTAAATCATCATATTTCCACTCATTCTGAACCAAATAGTTCCTGGTCAAAGGCTCTTCCGCTTAAATCTTGGGCTGGATAGACTTTTGGCCAAATCATCTTCGAGCAATTCAATATGTAATTGTAATTAAATTTATAATTACATATCTGAAAGTAATTTAATGTAAGGTGTAATTGATTGTAATTAATTACATGCAATTGAAAGTAATTTATTACATTGCCTATTTGCCTTGAGATTATTAATTTCTTTTCAATTACTTGGCGTATTTGCTTGGAAATTGAAAATATTTCTTGTATCTTTGATCGATGCACTCACTCATCTAGACTGAACATGTACTTTCAATTTTTTGGGGTATAATTTGATTGTAAATAATCATTATGTTTGAGAAAATAAATACCTATCATCGCTAAATAATGCAAATTTCTATAACATATATAATAATCTTGACATTCAATTTGTTATTCTAACCATCAACTATAATCTTAACCTCTGGCTATATTCTCTGACTTAACTAATTGGGCAATGGGCGTTTGCACTTTTTGACCTGTAACATGAAAGGACATTTGCACTTTAAACTTTGATACACCTGTACTCAATTGACAGGACATTTGCACTTATTACCTATAAAATATAAATTTGTTGTTATCATTACACAAATTAAAATCAGCTCATGTTATATTTATAACATTCATGAATTGAAAAACAGAACCTTTATTCCCTTTGTGTTCATTCTATTGTTTTGAAAGTCTGAGCCTGAGGAAATCTATCATCATTGCATGTTTATCTAAGCTTATTTCAATTGGCCGAGATAAAAAATTGATTTTATAAACCAACAGCTGTATTTTTTTCGTTTACTGTTCATCATGTTCATGTTAACTCTCTAAGGAATTCAAATTGTTCATATAAAGAAGGAAAATAGTTAAATAAATTTCTTCTATTTTTGGGAAAATGTGGAGGGAAATCATAATACACCAACACTAAAATGTTATGTTGATGATGTGCAAAAGTCCATTAAAAAACCCACAAATTTTCTGTAAAAGTGCAAACGTCACACACCAAACTGATTAATGAATTACAACAATGTCCCTTGATTTTATGCCAAGGCAATATATAGTTCTTCCTTGTAAACTAATTAATGAATTTGCATATTGATATAAATTTTATTAGTGCACATTAAACTGTTAGGTACATTATGTAAACTATTGAATACATCCTCCCAATGTCAGTCAGGGGTACTACTTGTACAAGTAATCTTTATTTACTTGAAGAAGTAAATAAGATATACTTATATAAGTTAATTATAATGTTTGAATAATCTCCCCTTAATTTTCTCAAAAATTTACTTGTATAAGTAAATTTTTTTTACAATCCCACAAAAGTTTTGAGATGTAAAATCATGCCTTTAACAATTTTTCTCAGGTTAGCTCATTATTTTGGATAAGAGTTCAATATTTCATCTCATTAATTCAACAAAGAAACTGATTGCGCAAAGATCTTAAGTATTTGCGCAAGGCCTTCAAAAATTGCTCCTTAGGGGCTTGTAAATGAGCAGTGTTCTGAAGATAACAGACAAATGAGATTTTCATTGTCCATGAAATTACACTTAAATGATTAGTAAAGACATCTGCAAAGGACAGACAATTCAAAATTCTGTTAGAGCAAAGAAGTTCTAAGAATTCGAGAAAAGAAGATAGGATGACTCTTTACTTGTATAAGTAAAAAAATCTGAATGTCTAAGGGACATAATTAGGCCAAAAAATGATTTACCTATACAAGTGAATAAAATACACTTGTATAAGTATCCTACAAATTTACTTATATAAGTATATTAATATTTACTTCTTCAAGTAGATAAAAATTACTTGTACAAGTAGTACCCCTGACTGAATGTAAATACTGATTTTTTTTTATTTTGACAAACATCAGATTATCAGAGGAAGCAAAGGAAAAGTAAAAAAACAAACAAAAAATAATTATAAATCAAAATTGATTAAACAGAAAATAAAACACACTAGGTTTTTAAAAAGACATGAAATACAATAAATTTTGTGTCAGATAAACTCAAATTTTAGATCCCTTTGAAACATATATCTGTTAATAATGATTATAAATGTAACATTAAATATAAAATTTCATGACTTAAAACACTATTGAGCCCTGGCAGCTGTATACCATTGAAAAAGAATAAATGTTGAACTTGTATATGGGAAATGGAGTTTTCTGTTTTGTAGATTTTGATAATTATTTCCTGCTTTAAAGGAAATAGGGGTATACTGGTTTAAGTCTTTCCATATTGTGGTCCGTCCGGCCCATAAAATTTTGGTCACATTTTTCTCAGGAACTACAAATCAGAGCTTGCTTAAATTTAATATCAACCTTCATGTGAGTATGCTATGCTGTGTGATGCATTTTTAGATTCATGGCTCATCAAATTCCTGTTAAATATAAATGTAAACCAACTAATTTTTGCAAGAAAATTTATTTTTTACGACTTTTTTGAGTAGAAATAACATGAATATAAATCATCAAAAATATATGTTATACTTGATTCTTTCCTAATTTAACTACAAGTAAATTTGAAATTGTGAAATTTAATCGCCCTCAAGTGGGCTAGAAAAGGCCAAACGCGAAATAAAGTATCTGCAAAACTAAGTTGGTTTACAGTAACTACCTATATATATTCATCCACATAATGGCCATGTATGAAATTTTCATTGCATTTTTCTCAGGAACTCCAAACCAAGGCTCTTTGAAATTGGAATTGAGCTTCATTTGAACATGCTTTACTGTGTTGTTCATTCTGACAACTATCACTCATTTACTTCCTGTTAACCAATAATTATAGTTGAGGTATTATTAGTTGGCCATAACTCACAGTTCAACTTAATGTTTGCTAGTCTAGCTATATATATTGCATGATTATGTTAATCAGTTCCTCAAAATTGTTTTGTTTTAAATACATTTGTACATATTTTTTTGCAGGTGAAAACTCATGAAGAATTAAACTATGAACTGGTCAAGACTATGAACTATTAATTTTGAGAGAGAAAAAACCAACCAATCACCATGCAGGTTGAAAGATATCGCCCTATACTGTATCTGCAGTATTTCTTATTGCTTATAGATATTGTTATGAACTCATTTATAGAAATGCTGCGATTTGAGAATGTCATCCTGTTAGTTCTCTTTGTGTAAGTCTATAAAAGAAAACCACATGACAGGATTAGTAGAGGGAGTATATTATGAATTTTCAAAAATCAAAATGTTTCAAGAATGTTAATTTTTCTATAATGATTAATATATTCATATATGAAAGGCTCAAGTTCCCTTTCAGAATTAGTGTTTATTTTTCTTTTCTTTTTTTTCTTAGGAGGAGTTCTTTTTTTTTTTGCTTAATATTGCTGAATTGAAATACAGATTAGTCGTTTGATCATGAGAGTACAAATATTTTGAACAAATCAGTGTCAAGACATAACAATAGTACACAGTTATATTAGCATACGGTTACAGGGATAAAAAAGAAAACAAATGTATGAATATAAAACATGTTTAAGAAAATATTGAATTTAGAAGTCTTAATATTTTGATTTTATTTTTCAGTATACAGGATGTTTGTATTATCTTTGCTGTGATAGTGGTTTTTCTGTTGTTTTTCAACACATATATCTTCCAAGCAGGATTAGTTAACATACTCATAAATAAATTCAAAGTAGGAATTATGGTGACATTTGCCTACTTTGGATTGAATGTTGGACTCCATGTCTGGGAAATGGTATGATATATATGAAGATTTCATTGATTATAGAATTTGTACAATATGTTTAAAATAAAAAAAACCAGGAAAATAAAAATAACAAACAAAAAACAAATACAGTAAAACTAAATGGGAACAAAATATTTACAGATTTTTCACTTAGAGTACTGAGAAAATTGGAAATTTTTGTAATGTTTTTATTATTGGGATAACTGTGAAGAGATAGGTGTCACTAAAAAAACTAAACACTCATATTTAAAATTTTTTAGCATTATTTGTATGCAGCATTTCTTGAAATTGCAAATATTAAACTCCCATTTGTGTTGATTGTTTAACAATGGCAATATTAAATGCGCACAATACGGTAATTTCTAAATTTACAGTATTTTATTTTTTATTTTAATTGAATCATTTAATTAATTAGATGGGATTAAAAGGGAATTTGATGTTATAACCATTGATGCATTTATCCATTAAAGAAGCAGATAAATAAGGGAAGAATTAAAAGCTACTGTTAATCAGGGCTAATATTTGTAAAAGTGATTTTATTATCCTGGTACTGTTGACTTATTTATAACTGAAGTAGAGTTACCTCCCTTAGTCATCAAGATTTTCATATTTTCTTCACTTGTTGAATTTCTTTTGACTACATTGCTCCATAGAGCATTTAATTGTATGTCTTGAATTTTTCATCTTTACTATTCATAACAGTTCAATAACATGAACATTCTGAATGAAAGGCCAAGTGAGCTTTTATCATCACTTGTTATCCATCATCATCCGTTTACTTTTACAAAAATCTTCCCCTCTGAAACTACTGGGCCAAATTCAACCTGATGTGGCCACAATCATTATTGGGGTATATAGTTTAAATAATGTGTCAGATTACTTGCCTGTCAACCAAGATGGACGTTGTTAGAAATAGAACATAGGGGTAAAATGTAAGTTTTGTCTATTATCTTGAAAACCACTATGAATAGAGAAAATTGGACAGAGGAAGAAATGTTGAGATCTTCCTGCTGACCATTTACTTCAAAACTGTCAGACGACTTCTTACAGGAGTTATGGCCCTTAAATATCAAATTTTATCAATTTTTTTCAGTTTTGTCCATTATTTCAAAAAACCATAATAGAAAGAGAGAATTTTTTTTAGTAAAAATAACAGCAAGACAAGATCTACAAATAAGTCAACATGACCTAAATCGTCAGTTGACTCCTTATTGAAGTAATATCCCTTTAAAGATGATTTTTCCCAATTTTTTGGCATGTTTACCTTTTATTTTGAAAACTATAATAGATAGATAGAAACTTTATATAGCAAAAATGATCAGCAAGACAAGATCTGCAAATAAGCCGTCATGGCTAAAATCGTTATGTCAACTCTTTATTGGAGTTATTTCCCTTTAAAGGTGTTTTTACCATTTTTTGGAGTTTTTGCCTATTAACTTGAAAGATAGATCTATACAAATGTAGATAGAAACTATTAAAAGCAAAAATGAGCAGCAGGACAAGATCTATAAATATGTCAACATGACTGAAATTGTCAGTAAACTCTTTATAGAGTTATTGCCCTTTCATGATGCTTTTTGTCGAGCCTTCGACTTTAGTCGAAAAAGCGAGACATAGCGATCCTACATTCCGTCGGCGTCGTCGGCGGCTCCACAAATATTCACTCTGTGGTTAAAGTTTTTGAAACTTTAATAACTTTCTTAAACTATCCTGGATTTCTACCAAACTTGGACAGAAGCTTGTTTATGATCATAAGATAGTATCCAAAAGGAAATTTTGTAAAAATTAAATCCATTTTTTCCGTATTTTACTTTTAAATGGACTTAGATTTTCTGCCAGGAAACAACACATTCACTCTGTGGTTAAAGTTTTTAAAATTTTAACAACTTTCTTATAGTATTTTGGATTTGTACCAAACTTGGACAGAAGCTTGTTTATGATCAAATGCTAGTATCTAGAAGGAAATTTTGTTTTCTTCCAGTTAACATTACATTCAGTCTGCAGTTAAAGTTTTTAAACACTTATTTGATTCATAAACTATCCTGGATTTTTACCAAACTTGGACAGAAGCTTCTTACAATCAAAAGATAGTATCAAGAGGAATATTTTTATTGATTTACTTCCTCATTTTTGTTGAGCCTGTGATTAACAGAAAAAGTAGGCGAGACACTGGGTTCCGCGGAACCCTTACGAATTTTTACCATAAAATGTCCATTGTTGAGGATGTAGGTGAGTGGCACGGCCTTTAGTTATTATTTTTAAAATACTGCCCCATTAAAAGCCTCCAGGGGGGAAATTTTTAAAGTCATGTTTACATTTTCTGAGTAGTAGAGTAATTCTTAATAAAGGTCTTGAGATAAAACTTTGAACTCTAAATAAAAAATATTACCCAAACCAGGAAAATTTTTGAGGCATGTTTTTTTTTTTCAAAGTGTTGTAAATAAATAGTGTAATGGGAGATTATTCAAACATTGAAAAAATGTTCTTATAGTTATACATGTATACATTAAACCTGCTTTTTTGATGTATTTAAGCATATGCAATAGCTGCTTTAATATAGCCCTATCATGCTATGCTGTTACCCCCAAAAAGATATATTTTTATATTGCACAAAAGTGACTAAAGCCCTCAAAATCTTAGCTAAAACTCTGTTTAATGTAATACGTTCACAAGAGATAATGAAATTCAAACATTACAGAAAGGAGTGATTGCTGAAAGTAACAAACGTGTTGAAACCAGAGGTTTCTAAATAATGAAGTCTTTAAAAAAAGATAAAAGCTATATAAGAAGCAATTGGTTAGTTTTTGGGTAAAGATTGCATGAAATGCAATCCAAACCCTATGGTACTGACTTGATATCTAAATCTTCCAAGGTTTATCACTACTTTTGAGATACACATAATATAGTGCATTGGTCATAACATTCTAAACATCCTATCCATGAACATTTCCAGAAATTTATCAATGAAATGTATAATCAGATATTCAAGTTACAATTTGATGTTATATTTGTCAAGAAAATTACATAACTAGTGCAAGGTGCAGGAATCTAATATCTGTTCTTAAAATATCAATGATGTCATTGTTAAAGTAATCTTTAAAATTGGAGTTATCTTCCTTTCTCCATAATTGTAGTTGAATCAACTACAACCAATGATTTATACAATGCAATGTTTAATTTTACTTCCAACTGATAAATTTAAACAATCTTTACTCTTCAGTGCTTACAAGCACTTTGATTGAATAAGTTTGGTAGAAAATGATGATTATCTCCAAATAGTGAGATGTTTATTTTTTTTATTTTAGACTTTAAGATGGGATGAACCTAACAAGTACATATGGGAAACAAATGGATTTATACCAGTGTTTGTCATTCAAAGAACAGGTAAATACTATGTATTTATAGAGGACATTTATTTAAGGTCCATCCATCATCTGACTGGCTATTAATCCTATATAAGAATAACATGCACTTAATTTTATAGTTTCCATAATTTTTTTATACTTGTTCATACTATCAGCTAACTCAAATATTATATCATGGTACATGCTAATTAAATGAAAAGAGACTTTATGAAGAAACTTATATGCCTGGAAATTATCAAACAGAAACACCTGTCAACAAAGTGAAAAATAAATTTTGTTTCATAGGCATCTACAGGTAATTCATCCATTTGGACTATTTCAGATTTTTGTCTCGCCTGTGACAAAAGTTGCGGAAAGCAAGATATAGATGTTGCTTTTCTGGCAGCAGTGACAACAATTTTTAAGTTTTCTGCTAAAGTCAATTTGAAAGAAACTACATGTGATAGATCAGTGATATTTTCTATAAAGTTGCATTACTATCAGTACATATTATCAGTTTCAAATGAAAAGTAAGAAAGTAATCCCGGCTTTTTTGTATAAATGGACCTCAGAAACTGTGTAGACTATGAGGATGACACATTATTATAAAATAAAGTGACTGTTCATTGAAATTCGTTCATTAGAGAGAAGATAGTGTGTGTTTTAGTATGAGCATGCTTTTAACTACAGTAAACTATTTTATTGTGAAGGTTCACTGCAGTTTAAATATACATTTACTGAAAAAGTTCTGTTTGAAAATACTGTGGTTTCATTTCTTTTTGTGTAAAGTAATTTTCTCAGTCAGAAAAATTATATTTTTATTGATGCTTGATATCATGGTTGACAAATTCTCTATACTGGCCAATAGGAAATTTGTATTTTGTTGAATAATTCATGGTCATTTAAATTTAAGTATGAAATTCACAAAAAATAGTAACCCATGCAAATAATACTGTCAGAACACATGGTAACCATTTCATGAATGTATTAATTGCATAATACACTGTACATGTATATCATCATATGTTGCTTTTGACAATATTTTGATTCATTCTCTGATGAGTTTCCTTCTTTTTATTCCAGGTGCTGTTTTATATTACTATTTTTATAAAAGAACTGCATTAAAATTAGGTGATCCTAGGTTCTACCAAGATTCAGACTGGATAAGAAAGGAATTTGACAAGAGAAGATAATCTGATTGTGCCAAAACAACTTCTGATTAAAATACTGTAAACAATTACGCATTAAGTATTAATGTATATGTATCTGAAAGAATTATTATTTGATGTAGTTTTCAGTGATATATCAAGACTTGAAGGAGAATCAAATTGAAATAATGTAAATGTTATGTGAAGAGCATTTAATATTGTTTTACAATAGATAGGTTGAAGAAATTTTACAACAAACAACATAATTATTATACCTCAATTGGTTGTATGTATTACATTTTTTAATGGAAGAATGAAATTTTTTTTATAAGGTTGTGAAGCATTTAAGTACATATCTGTATCATATCTTGCAACTGAAACCAAATAACTGTAAACCTTTTTTTCTTGCAATGCTAATTGCTGATTTATTCTAATCAAGGGTTGTATTAAAGTGTCAGGTGTTGAATCCAAAATTGCTTATGTAGAATTAAGATATTTATATTAAAGCAAACTGACTCACCTCAGCAATATTGATTTCAATACCTAACAATTGTAAGAATAGGATTGGATGAACCTCATCTTGAACTATGACTAATTGACAAAATGATTACAAATTTTTATGATTAAATGTTGTATATAACAATGAAACCCATTTTGATTTGACAGTTTTATATTTGTGATTACAGAGTTATGCTGGTTTATTATGTGAAAGGAAGCCAAATATAAGATTTCCTTACTTAATAAATATGGTTAACAAAATTGATTTAACAATATTTGACTCAATTAACACATGGCAAGTTCCCTTGTGACCACCCTCACATCTCATTATTGAGTTGTCATTTGATGATGTTGTAGTTTCGACTTTCCGTTTTTTATTATGGACTGTAAGGGAATGTGGGCATTTATGTCAAGTAGACTTGTTCAACTTTTTTTAAACAATAGATTATCAGATCTATGAAATATTTTCAGAAGGAAAAGTTATTCCGTCCTGTAATGTTTATGCATGATTGACTGTTATAGTATTTTAATGATATTTACATATTTATATACAACTGTTGGTCTGTTTACCATGCTTTCAAGGAAAGATATATACAAACTACAAATGAATCTCAAATAATTTTTTGTATTCACCTGATTTTATGGGTCAAATTATTACAGATAGTTATTAGCTCTCCCTGTCATGGTGCAAGTCTGGTTTTTTTTTTTGTGCACATGCTTTATTGGCGCATGTTAATTAGATTTAAAAGTATTTTTCATAATTTGGAAGAAAGAAAAAAGTATTTTGTCCAACAAAATGGCTTATCATAGATGAACCTTGATCATATTTTCAAAAAATATTCCATCAATGAAGTAAATGATGAGTGCTGGGTAAATCACTGCATGTTACACAAATAAAAAACAAGAGTGCAAAATTTTAATTTCAATCTATATATAAATAAGAAGATGTGGTATGAGTGCCAATGAGACAACTCTCCATCCAGGTCACAATGTATAAAAAGTTAACAATTATAGGTCAAAGAACAGCCTTCAACACAGAGCCTTGGCTCACACTGAACAGCAAGCTATAAAGGGCCCAAAATGACTTGTGTAAAGCAATTCAAACAGGAAAACCAACGGTCTAATCTATATAAAAAACGATACATTTTCGTGAGGCCATATGATATTCTTAATTTTGATTAAAGCTAGCAATTGTCCATTGAAAAAAATCACGATCCCCTTTTTTCAATCAAATGATATACAGTCCACCAATATGACAAGTCTTAAAGAAAGGAAATTTCTGTATTTAGAATTAGGGCAAATATTGTAATTACCCGGTAGACCTATGATTTCATCTGAGTATCCCAAATTCACATACTACGACTATGTTCACAAATTATTTGTACAAAAGAATTTTTTTTTTTTTTTTATGGCATTTTTCATTTTATATTTAAAGTATGTTGCAAATTGTGCTTTACAGGACTACCCTGTTTTCTATCATAGAATTATACAGAAACATGATAAGACTGCACCTAAATCTTAAAATTAAGATAGGTAATATTTTTTTTTCTTACAATCTTGATTATTGAATGCCTGTTATGAACAAGTTTTTGATTTTAAAAAATTGGGCCAATATAATCTTAGGTAAGATGAATTGAGTAAAATTTTATATCATGGGGACCATTTTAAAGTGGTTCTTTCAGATTAACTTCAAGTCTGGTTTTGATTTTTAGATTGTGTTTTATAGGATACAATGAAAATAAGAAATCAAATCAGTAGAGGTTGTATGGCTCATACTATTGTAGTTCTGTACTTAATATTTATATAATTGAATATTTATTTAATAAAATTTTTAAAAATTAAATCATTAGACTTGTTTTATTTTATACTTGCTATAATATACTGGTACTGTAAAATAGTCAAATAAGTTTTGTGAAGAAATAAGTCTTTGAAATACATAATTTTATCCAATAACATGACTGCTTCTGGAGTAAATAGATTTTTCTTTTGTATAATATGCATATCTCATTTCTAAGAGGTATATGATTGTGTTGTAGCTACAAGATGTGAGGCAATTTTTCGCATGTAGCTTTAACACCAGTTTATAAAGATCAATTTACTTGAAACATTTAATAAATGTTGTTGGGATTGGTAAAAGTAAGGTCCCTTTCACTTTTGAAAATTTTCTGATTTTATATAACAATATTTATGCGACTTAAACTGTCTAATTTAAGGCAAATTTTATATGCATGTCACAAACAGGACTCTTTGTGTTCACAGATATATCAGTTGTTTAGTATATTCCCCTTCACAGCATTTGCATATTAAAATATCACGTCCAGCTATTCAACATATTCTATTGAATACTTTTGATCTCACAAATGTTAAAATAAGGAGATGTGGTATGATTGCAAATGAGACAACTATCAACCAGAGACCTAAGGAAAGAAAATGTCAATAACTATAGGTCATTGTATGACCTTCAACAATGAACACAAATAATACTCTATAGTTAGTTGTAAAATCCTTGCATGACAAAATGTAAACAGTTCAATCTTTACCAGAAAACCAACAGAGTCTGATTTCTAAAACAATAAACCAAAAACTAATATGACAGACATCAACTAATGACTGAACCACTAAATTACTGGCTCCTTACTTTGGACACTGCATAAAGAATTAGGCACAGTTTAACATGTTTATGAAACAAACCTGATCTGGGACAGTGATTGAATAGCACAATATAAGAACAAATTAAAAAAAATAGTGGGAAAGGGTTGAGTTATCAGATCAGCAAGAAGCACAAAAAACAACTAACAAAAAGACAAAAGACACAAAGTACCGATCTTAAGAGTTTTCACAATTACTAGAAGCTTAGGTTCAAAGCCAAAATGACAACTAATGATCAAATCATGTTTTTCATCCTTAGATATCAATCAGTACACATTCAATGGATTTAGTCAAAATATGTCACAAACAGTCAGGAAAAAGTATGACCTTGTGACCCTATGATTCAAACTTCCAAACCAAATCTATGTATCTATGAGAGAATTTAGTAAAGGTTTTAAGTAATTTGTGGAAATGAAATACCTTACAATATCAGTATACATATATTATTCAATTAAATCTAAAACTCACTACAGACACTGGCAGACCAAACGAGTTAGGAAATATAAACACTGTAAGAAGGGGCCAAAGAAACATCACTGTTAAAACAAGAGGCTCCTAACAGATTGATTAGCTCAACTAATCTATTTCTACTGATCAATCTATCATAGTTTTCATGATAATTGACAAGTATTTTTTTAACAAATAATAATTTTAGCAGCAGCAGCCATGTTTGTTGATCAAATCCTGGGAAACAATTTTTAAACTAGATTCCCCTAATACACATTCAGGTGAAGTTTGGAAGCATTTGGCCTGGTAGTTTCAGAGGAGAATATTTTTTTTCAAAGTTTACAACTACTGACAGATGCAAAGCAGTGGTGGATCCAGAAGGGGGGTGGAACCTCCTTTTTGGACGATTAATGCATTTGAATGGGGACATATAGTTGGAACCCCCCCTTTATCTTGGGTTGGGAACCCCCCCTTTTTAAAATGACTGGATCCGCCCCTGCAAAGTGATGACAATATTTCACTTGGTTCTTTGGGTCAGTTAAACTTTAAAAAAGAAAAAACAATAGGGAATGAAAAATTGTCACTTTTGTTATCAATTTCTGTTTCCTGTAAATACAGAAGAGGACAATTTGTTAGTTTATATTAGTTTATTTTTATTTTGGTAAAATGACTAGAACTACAACAGGCTTAAGGAGTTTTTATTTAAATTTAATAGCTTTAAATGTTGCTTTGCAAACAAATTCTGACACTTGATTCTTCCTGCAAATGTCTCACGAACATGATATATGCACGTAGCTATACCAGTTGAATTTCTAAAAAACATACCAACATAATCAAATTATATATGTAGCAAAGATAAATACTTAAGCTTAAGTTACCCCAGTAAGGCACCAACCATTCCTTTGCTTTCGGGGGAGGGTTATAGTTAAATTCAAATTGATGATTGATTCTAAATTTCCCCAAAAAATTAATTTGCATCATGAGGGAAATGAAAGAAAAAAATGTTTCCATGAAAGTTAGAGCAAAAAATAAATGCAACATTGTGAGTTTTAATCATTTGGATTGACAATCTAGTTAAATCTCTGCACTTGCTCAGCGACTAAGCATAAAAAAAGAGTGAGTGAGGAGATTTAATTTTAATAAGATTGATTAATTTTATGGCCATTTTGTGGAGGCCAGTTTTTATTGGTAGAGGAAGCTGGAGTGCCCGGAGAGAACCACTGAACTTCAGTTTGGCAAAAAAATTCGCAATCCAAGTCAATGTAGATCGGAGTAGAACCCACCAGCCACTTGAAATTTTTTTTATTATTTTTATTTTTAAGTAAAAAGAAAAATGTCAATACTGTAGGTAGCAGAATTTGACAGAAGTAAATAAATTATTCACTTTTGTACCGTTATCACTTCAAAAGTAACCAACTTCTAAGCAAGGAATGAATCTCATAAACTCGGCAATCAAACAGGACTTCGGGAAAGTTCGGAGAGGCGACGATCTTGCTTCGGAAGTTAAAAATTTACTTCACAAGCACCAAGAGCCTCTTGTTTAAATGCAGTTGCTTCCCTTTGTTACGCTCTTTAGTAAACATCAAAAATGGCTTCCTTTCGAGGTCTTCGAAGGGCAAGCAGTTGTATTTTAAGCCCTGTTATTAGAAGTCGCCCGTTAACCACATCATCATGTTTAAATGGAGGTACCATCTGGCCAAATCATACTAACACAATCATAATGTTGAGATAAAATGTACCGACAAGCCCAAAACTGAAGTTGGTGACACATAATAAAAATTTTTCTCCGGCTATAATTTTCTAATTTCTTGCCTCAAAAGCTACATATATACATGTATAATACAATTGCAATCATTTCACTTAAGCAGAATTTGTACAAGTTATACAATTTACAGAAATGTATTGACATTTCAGGTACGGAAATAATGATATGCAGTCAAGTTAATTTAGTTTTGTAAAGCTAATGGAAGGGTAGTCCAATATAGGTCTCTGATACTAGTAGTATGTCCATGTTTGAACACACCAGTATCATGTCTTAAAATATACATAAAATTTATACCATGTAAAGATATGAATAGCTTGCCGTATGGAGTAAATTAACAGATACTTATTTATTTTGCGGCATCACAGTATTAACCAGTCAGGGGACTTACTTAAATGAGTGATTTTCTAAATCACTGATTCAAGTAACATTATGTCCATAAAGGTTGGAAGTAAGAGTTGTCTTTCTTTAATATTCACCTATTTAAGTAGTACAAATTAATCACTAGACTAAGTGATTTAATTTTATTGTAGCTTTAAATATAGAATACTAATGATCCAGGACTTATTATGTTGCTAAAATTATCAGAACCAACATCTGTGTTGATAGGATGACCAGGTCATGTCAGGTGATGACCTTGTACTAAATCTAGGATAATGACATAAAATCAATTGTTTAAGTATCATACCTCAATTTCCTTCCAAAAATCACTTCTTTAAGTATCATTATTTTAATAACCCCACTAATTTCAATACCCCTGAATAGTGAAATTTTGTTCATGAACAGTAAAATTTTATTACATAATCTCAAGGAATTGTATATTTAAAAGAAATGGAAAGCGGCCGACTTCAAAGAAAATTGTATGATGCATCTCTGACTTGGGTGGTGTGTTACTTACATCCCGTCGCTCTAACTGGCTTATTACATATCTGGCAGTAGTTATCGAACTTGGTCATTTAAAATGAAACAAGGAATTGTCTATTTAGTACAATTCCTTAAATGAAATAATAAAAATACAACCTTAAACAAAGTTACTTCTGAAAAACATTTTTTTCTTGTACCTCCTCTTGATATTTCACGAAGGTATGCAACAATTAAGATCAATTAATAGATGAAATCTGACATTATACGAGTTTTTAAAAAGATTTAAGGTAATGCAAAAAGTTAAAAAATAACTTTTCAATTTTGGAATATGACTGGTATAGAAAAGTATAAAGGAAGAAGTACGTGAACACATGTAGTATTTTGTCTAGATAAAAGTACTAAGATAATAGGTGTTATAATAAACACGGTATGGGATATCAATTTGCAGGTATAACCTATCATGTATCATTGATAAGCTAATTTTTGTCATATATTTTAGGAACAGTGTATACTAACTATAGGCTGTCCCTGATTTAAGGTGTCAGAAAGAAATCACACGAGCTCACCTGTTAATAAATGCTTAATTATGCCGTGGTGCAATAAATGTTTTAATTAGAAACAGTTAAAACTTTCCGACATTTGCATATTATTTACTTTAACACCGAAGGAATATTTTGCGACCTCTAGACTACAGCTCTTCTAGAAAAAGGAAGGAACTGTTTTTTTTAGCTTGTGGTAATTTGCTGTAAAGCTTAATAATGGCAAACTGCAATACCAAACAACGATTAAATATAAAATAGTATTTGACAAAAAATAAATGATTAAAATCGTGTATAAAATGGCAAAATCAATCCCAATAATTATGACGTCTTGCAAGGCTATTTTATTTTGGGTTTCTCTCTCCTTTTTTTTCTGATCTTGAGTCACGTTTCCATTCCTTTTAAATATACAATTCCTTGATAATCTATAAGATGAAACCTTGAATTTTACAGGAAAAATACTCCCACTGCTGGGAAAAATCTGTGAAGAAAGTATCAGTTCATTATGATTATGTAAAGTCATTTTTATAGCATTTTTCAACTAAAATAGAATTTGCAGCTAAACGATTGCATCAAAGGCATACACCTTGCTGCTTAAAAGAAGCAAAAGTTCATTTTTTCAATTTTACTAATGAAAGATATCTAAACCTATGTGTTTAAAATTTTGGTGAAACTACAAAATCACAATTTCTGATAAAACTTGATTTGCTACTTAAATAAGTGATTTAAAATCACTTATTTCAATAAGTCCCTGACTGTTAAAATTTGAGGTCAAGTTGTCAATAGTTCCTGTCAATGTAATTGGTCAATTTTGTAGCAAATCGAATCATTGGATTTGTAAGACTCGTCAATTAATGTCAAGGTGACAATGGCTCCAACCCATTCCTTCGAGTGGAGCGGATATTTAGATGGAATGGAATGGCGGACCAGTTTAGGGGATTCTAGTCACTTGCACCTGGTCAATCTGCAGCGGGTATAGTCAATTCGGCACCTAGTCAAATCGGGACCTGGTTAATTTGGCAACCAAGGTAGATATTTCGGTACCCATGAGAACCACTATGTTATGCAAGTAAACCATTGAAGACTCCATGATTTTTCCCATTTTGAAAAATATTTTCATTAAAGGTGTCAACGTATATTTGTCGCATAACAGAACTTCCAATGGAAATATTTTATGAACAATACCATAATATTTGTTCCTATTGGAACTCATATAATATTTATAAAGGAACTTCTATGACAACTGCACATTGCTTGCAAACATACAAAACTAGTGCCAACATTAATCATTTTATACAAGTAGACAGGAAATGTAGAAAAACAACTTCTACCCCAGGAATAGATTACCTTACCTGTATTTGGCAAAACTTTTAGGGTGACATCTAGAGGTCAACATACAGTCTTCAACATCAAACAGCAGATTTTATACAATATATCAAGCCCTTAATTTCCAAGAGTCGAAAACTTTGTCAATAAGTTTAACAGAAACTATGTTTTCAGCATTCATTAGTTACCAAAGAACATTATCTGATATTTGTTTGTTATTCAAGGAAATTGGAATAAAGACTGGGCTCCTGCAGCACTACCTAAGAATGAAGAAGAAAGGGCTGCAAAAGCTAAAAATTATGGGATGATCCCAGAGGACTACAAACCAATGTCAAATGATGGGACAGGATTTGGAGATTACCCTGATTTACCAGCTATTGGTGCACACTCTAGGAGTCCATGGGAACATTATGATATGCCACATTTAAAGAGAAACTATGGAGAACCTGTAAATAGACATTCTAACTTCTGTGGACTCATTACTATTTGTTAGATGCCAATTTTTGTGGATTACCTGGGTATAGGCAAACCACACATTTAAATGTTTGATGACGTACAAATTTCCTATAGGCTTGTATGCAGATTGCAGACATTGGCAAATCCATGAAAATACATATTTCCTCAATCCACAAAAATGGTATCCACGAAAATAAATTAGTCCACTAAATATGATTGGTATACCTCTGAAGATACTGTGATTATATGTTCTTTGATAGACATGATAGATACATTGTATCTGTCTTTTGTTAAAAACTACATGTAGGTTGGCCTCTTAATGTCTGTTGGTAACTATATTCTTGAGTTGATCTCTTGTTGACAAATACCACACATCTCTCTTTGTTCATACCATGTATAAAGATGATCTTAGGAAAACATGTAAAACAAAATACATATTTTAACTTGTTGATAAATCTTAAATGAGTAAATGTATATAAGATATCAGAAAAAAGTGAATAAGGAACCTTTTTCTTTAGAGGGACCTAATGATATATAACATACTGTTTGTGTCACTTGTATATATATTGTCTCCAATTCTTGTTTCAACTTTTAAATTTAATTGACAGTAAGCCCTGAATATCAATGATTTTTATACAACTGCAAAGTTTTTGCGGTATTATAATGTTATGACGTTGTCATCGTCAGCATCTTTGTCCGAAAACATTTGGTTTCCATACAATAACTTGAGAATAAGTGTATGGATCTCTATGAAATTCTACCACAAGGTTCAATACCACAAAAGGAAGGTTGGGATTGATTCTAAGGGGTTATTATCCTAACTGTTTAGGAATTAGGGGCCAAAAATAAGCATGTTTCTTGTTTCAGGACAATAACTTGTGTATAAGTCAATGGATCTCTATGCAATTGTACTACAAGGTTCAATATGAAAAAAGGAAGGTTGGGATTGATTTAAGGGGTTATGGCCCTAACTATTTAGGAAAAAGGGACCAAAAACAATACTTTTCTAATACTTTAAATGTATAAATTGCTTATTTTTTTACCAATTTCAATACAGTTTAATTCAAAGTCAAAAATATTTGGGGTTCTTTGATATGCCAAATCTAACCATGTATTTAGATGTTTTATTTTGGGCCCAGTTTTCAATTTGGTCCACATTAAGGTCTAAAGGGTCCAAAATTAAACTTAGTTTTATTTCATCAAAAATTGAATTCTTGGGGTTCTTTCATGTGCTAATTCTAACCATTTATTTAGATTTAAATTTTGGATATTGGATCATAATAGGTGAATGACCAATCTCAAATGTTTAAGTCCTTAGACCACATTCATTCTGTGTCAGAAACTATGCTGTGTCAAATATTTAATCACAAATCAAGTAATAGAAATTGTAAGTAGAGTCATAATTAAAAATAGATACAGGATCAAATCTAATTTTAGAGAAGAAATTATGCATAAACATAGTCTGAAATTAACTGTTCATTATTATATATTTTGAAACATAATGACAGGAAAGATTTAAATTTTGAAGTTTTTTAAAAGACATTGTATTAACATGATTAATGAGGAATGATATTTTAGAAATTGTTTTTTTTTTTCATTTTTTTGTAAATTTTTTGAACTTGGTGCTAGGTTTGTTTGTTATTCTGTAAAAATTAATTTTCAGAAAGCTATATTTAAATTTTTTTTTGTTTTTTGATGAATCGAACCCCTTTAAAAACTTAGCTTATATTGTCTATTAATAATTAAATAAGTTAAATACTTGGTGTACTTGGATATGCTGAATCTAACCGTGTATTTAGATTTTTGGATATTGGACCATAATAGGTAAAAGTCTAATTTCAAATTTTTCAGTTCTTTGACCACATTCATTCTATGTCAGAAACCTATGCTGTGTCAAATATTTAATCACAATCCAAATTCAGAGCTGTATCAATCTTGAATGTAGTGTACATACTTGCCCCAACTGTTCAGGTTTCGACCTCTGTGGTCGTATCAAGCTGCGCCCAGTGGAGCAATTTATTTACAGATAAAGTGATGTCTGTCATATGCACATATGTAATTAAATATCTGTAGATACAATACAGTACATGTATTAATAAAAATAAGTATGAAAATTAAATCTAATTTTATCTTTCATTTTTGGTAATCCTTGTAATTATTTTTACAGATGCATCCTGAATTTGATGCACTTTCAGAAGATAGATTAGATCCTGCATTTGCTACTCAACCTGGATATCCACCACTGTAAGTAAATAAAGCCTGCTCTAGAATTGATTGTATGAGGATGAAGAGTGGAGCAGAAGGCACTTATTTTAAAATTAGTTGAGTGGTTTTATTACGACCGCAAACAAATTTGTGTTCATATATTGCTATTACATCGTCGTTGTCGGAAGACATTTGGTTTCCGGACAATAACTTTAGTATAAGTGAATGGATCTCTATGAAATTTGATCACAAGGTGCAATACCACAAAAGGAAGGTTGGGATTGATTTTGGGGGTTATGGTCCCAACTGTTTAGGAATTAGGGGTCAAAAAGGGGCCAAAAAAGGCATTTTTCAATTTTCCGGACAATAACTTGTGTATAAGTGTATGGATCTCTCAAAAATTGTACCACAAGGTTCCATACCACAAAGGGAAGGTTGGGATTGACTTTGGGGGTTATGGCCCTAATCATTCAGGAATTAGGGGCAAAAAAAAGGGGGAAAAAACAAGGTTTTTCTGGTTAATGTACAATTACTTAGGTATTAGTCTATGGATCTCAATTAAATTGAACCACAAGATTCCATACCATAAATCGGAAAGTTGGGTTTTACTTGGCGGTTATAGCTCAACCTGTTCAAGAATAAAGGGAAAAAAAAAGTGGAGGGGGAACAAGGTTTTTCTGGTTTCCAGACAATTACTTAATTATCAGTTGATGGATCACAAGGTTCCATACCACACATGGAAGGTATGGGTCGATTTTGGGGGTTATGGCTTTATTCGTTAAGAAACTAGAGGCCAAATAGGGGCCAGAATCAAGACTTTTCTAATACTGGCAAAGCCTGTTCTAACATAAATTATTTCTGATTTATATAAAGAAACAACAAATACTGATATGGCAAGAGATACACACCATACAGGGTGTGTAAATTATTATATATATAGTTTGTAAACAGATTTACTAAGTATTGCGCAACAGCAACAACATCAAGAAATCTTCAATTGAAAATAAATACAAATCTTTTAACCAATTTCAATGAGGATTAATTTAAAGTCTTGAATTAATGGGGTTCTCATCATGCATTACTATATTGGATATTGGGCCCCATTTTTAAATAGGTCTACATTAAAATTTAATAAACCGCTTACCTCATTTCTTTTTATTTAAATAAAACTACTGTTAATCATGATTGAAAATATAAATTTTATAATTATTGATGATCAAATTGTTCTTTTCTCTCTGTTACGGTAATGTTATAATTATGTGTGCGCCAGAGGCAGAAAGAAAAAAGAAGAAAACGATTGTAAAAGTCAAATAAAGGCGTTCACAAAGGATACATTTTTTAATTTGTTTTGTTTACGTAGAGACTTTAAATAGGTATAAACTATCACCAAAAGTTATGCTTATAATATTTTTGTTGGAAACCATACATCACGCTAAAGATTTCTATAGTGACAAATCCTTTATCACACTTTCTGCATTAGGATATTCAATTAACAATTTTATTACTTTCCCTTTTATGTACACAATTCAATTCAATATTTTATTTACGTCCCACCTTATGTATAAAATTAAACAATACAAAACATTTATTGGAGGCTGTTAGTAATTAAATTTTGACACCTATAGCATACTTGACCAGGTGAAAGGTAAGAAGGCACCTGTATTGTGATTAAGTCACAATTATGTTATTTACCTTTTAAAACCATACATATACCCCGACACATTTTGAATGTGACTGTCTTAAGTCAGGAGCATGTAGATCAGTGGTTGTCTGTCAAATGTTTTCTGGAAATTATTTTGTTATAAATAAGTCAGTTTTCTTGTTAAAATTGTTTCACATTTTCATGTTGAGAACTTTTATAGCCGAATATACGATATAGGGTTTTCTCATTGTTGGAGGCTTTACGGTTATACCAAATAATTGGTTCAAACGTCACTTTCTTCATTTATTATTAAGTTTCCATTTAAAAAAAAAAAACTTGTTTTTCATCATCTGAATCTTTACCAACTAGATAGTTGTCAATAACTATGTTCGATGTTCAATATAAGAATGTATAAGACTTATATGATTCACATTCTCGTATCAATTCCTTTTTGCTTTTTATGCTTTTGCCTAATAATTTCTTATGAAGTTATAGACTTGCAAGCATACAGGAATATTACTTTTCCATCTCAAGAAGTCAATTAAAAAGGGCATCTGTTATAAACCTTTTATATCTGCATATTCTTAAAAGCAATAAAATAAGATCTATATACAGGTTGTCTATAATTAGTTATCAACATTGGTTAGGGTATTTAATATTGGTGGTGCATAGGGTATTGTATGGTCGTACTACAGGTATTCATTAAACATCAGGTAGTTTTACCTGTAATACTGTAACAATAATATATTCCAATCTCACCCGTGCCCTCGGCAAAACCAACAACCAGAATGTTCACAAAGAGCTTATGAAGTAATATTGCGTAATAACTATCAATCCCCATGTAGCGTGACACCTGAAGCTTGCAACTCAAACGAGACCTGAAATTGCGATACTCAATCACCTGTAACGTACACCTGTGACCTATGATGAACTCATGGCATGGCACCCAAGACCCCAAATCTGGATTCCTTATATGTAAGTGGGCATGGAAAGAAGTGCAGTTTGGGCTTGTTAAAAGTCCCGTCTTTACACCTTCTCAGTCCGCGTGTCATTCGAAAAACAGAAAATAGCATGTCAATATTCTTTTAAATTATATTGTTGAATCTATAGGCATCACATATAATCATTGTTTATCACTGTCATGCGTAATATTGGATAATAATAGAAACTAAATTTGCGTTGTACCCATATGTCAATATGAATGAAAGGAACCACTGACGTAGTAGCCTCGTTCTGAGTGACTTCCGGGATGGAAATATGCATATTTGACAGGTCGATAAATCGTTGCATTAAAATCTCATTAAAATACATATTTTACAAAATATTTGACACTTATATTGCTATCGATGTATTTTGGGGAAAGTTAAGTACAAATAAACATTTTGAAACACAAATTGAAAATCGTGTCATGTCTCCTTTAAGGTCCAAAGGGTCCAAAATTAGACTTTGTTTGATTTCATCAAAAACTGAATTCTTGTGGTTCTATGCTTTGCTGAATCTAACTGTGCATTCAGATTTTTTATTTTGGGCCCTGTTTCAAATTAGTCCATATTAAGGTCCAAAGGGTCCAAAATTAAACTTTGTTTGATTTCATCAAAAACTGAATTCATGGTGTTTTTTTTTATATGCTGAATCTAACCATGGAATTATATTTTAGATATTGGACCATTGAGTAGATTAAAATGTCCCATTTCAAATTTTTAAGTTCTTTGACCACATTTATTCTGTGTCAGAAATCTATAATGTGCCAAATTTTTAATCACTATCCAAATTCAGAGCTGTATCAAGCTTGAATATTGTGTCCATACTTGCCCCAACTGTTCAGAGTTCGACCTCTGTGGTAGTAAACACACTGCTACAGGCAGAGCACATTTTATTGTTTTGTCTGGCCTTGACGGAGTCTATAGGTATGCTGTTTCTGGCGGCGGCGGCAACAATGTATTAGTTTGTGATTAGGTCTAGTTTATGGTGAACCACAAGTGGAAGGGCAATCATATTTGGTATGCAGTTGTATTAACATTGACACATCTCATTTCCATGAAGATTATTTGGCCCTGCCCCTCAGTCATGGTCTATTGACTTTAAAACTTTTGCTTAGTTTACATGTATTAGTTTGTGATAAGGTCAGTTTATATGAAATATAAGGCGAGTCCCCTGGGTTCACCCCCACCCCCTCCTGTTTGAGAACTTGTAAATGGTCGAGATCCCCACCCCTGAACCATATATATTCTTGTATGGGACAATAACGCAAATCAAATGAAATATTGGGGAAGTCCAGGGGGGTCACCCCCACCCCCTTCTTTTTGAAACTTGTAAATGGTCAAGATCCCCACCCCGAAACCATATATATTCTTGTATGGGACAATAAAACAAATCAAATGAAATAAAAGGCAAGTCCCCTGGGGTCACCCCCACCCCCTCCTGTTGGAGAACTTGTAAACAGTCGAGATCCCCACCCCTAACCCATATATATTCTTGTATGGGACAATAAAACAAATCAAATGAAATATTGGGGAAGTCCAGGGGGTAACCCCCACTCCCTCTTTTTTATAACTTGTAAACGGTCGAGATCCCCACCCCTTAACCATATATATTCTTGAATTGGACAATAAAACAAATCAAATGAAATTGAAGGGAAGTCCCCTGGGGTAACCCCCACCCCTCTTCTTTTTGAAAACTTGTAAACAGTCAAGATCCCCACCGCGAAACCATATATATTCTTGTATGGGACAATAAAATAATTCAAATGAAATATAAGGCGAGTCCCCTGGGTCACCCCCACCCCCCTCCTGTTTCAGAACTTGTAAACAGTCGGGATCCCCACCCCTAAACCATATATATTCTAGTATTGGACAAAAAAAAAAATCATATGAAATAAAGGTAAATCCTGGGATCACCCCTTTGAGAACTTGTAAACGGTCAAGATCTCCACCCGTAAACCATATGTATTGAATGACATACAGGGTCAAAACAAAGGCTTCACTTATGCATATCACAAACCAATTTGTACTGGACTTTGCCCAATGTCAGGCGACCATGGGAATGACGAATTATTGCAGCTTTGTTTGCAAGACTTCGTTACAGCATCCTGTTACAAATATTTCTTGTTACTGATAAGTTTTATAGATTTTGAAAAGACATTGTATTAATGATAAATAAAATTTTGGATTTTTTTCTTCTTTTCTTTGAAAGGCCTCGGTGGCCGAGTGGTCTGAGTAGTTACTACTGTAATCACTAGCCAGTCAACACTGAGGTTGTGAGTTCAAACACTGCTCATGCGGGTGCACTCGACTCCAATCTTAATTGACTAGGATTGTCAGTTTTCCTATCGAAGGTCAGTGGTTTTCTCCGGGCACTCCGGCTTCCTCCACCAATAAAAACTGACCGCCACAAAATAGCCCAAAGCAGTGCTTAAAAGTGACGTAAAAACACCAAAAATCAAAATCAATCAAAATCTTTTCTTTGATAAATTGTTTGAAGAATTTTGTGGCAAGTTTGTTTGTTATTCTGTAAAAACTAATTTTCTGAATGCTATTTTTTTTTTTTTTTTTTGATGAAGTGAACTCCATTAAAAACTAAGCTTATATTTTCTATTAATAAATATATATTTAGATTTCTGATTTTGGGCCAAGTTTTCAAGTTGGTCCAAATCGGGGTCCAAAATTAAACTGTGTTTGATTTCAACATAAATTGAATATATATAGGGTTCTTTGAAATGCTTAATCTAAACCTGTATTTCTTTTCATTATTAATAAGATAATACCACATTGAGGTCCAAAGGGTCCTAAATTAAACTTTTGTTTAATTTCATCAAAATTGAATTCTTTGGTTCTTTGATGTGCTGATTCTAACAATGTTTGAGGTTGTGAGTTCAAACACTGCTCATGCGGTGCACTGACTCAATCTAATTACTGGATTGTCTTTCTTGAATATTGTCGTTACTTGCCCCAACTGTTCAGAGTTCGACATCTGTGGTAGTAAACACACTGCTACAGCGCAGAGCATTTTAATTGTTTTGTCTGGCCTTGACGAGATCATAGGTATGCTGTTTTTGGACAGCGGTGGCAACAATGTATTAGTTTGTGATTAGGTTTAGTTTTGGTGAACCACAAGTGGAAGGGCAATCATATTTGGTATGCAGTTGTATTAACATGGGCACATCTCATTTC
The DNA here is from genome assembly GCA_017311375.1 of Mytilus coruscus. NCBI lineage: Eukaryota > Metazoa > Mollusca > Bivalvia > Mytilida > Mytilidae > Mytilus > Mytilus coruscus. The sequence goes on along the minus strand of CM029603.1, from coordinate 27,473,304 downwards.
CATGGAGATTATTTGGCCCTGCCCTCAGTCATGGTCTATTGACTTTGAACATTTTGCTTAGTTTACATGTATTAGTTTGTGATAAGGTCAGTTTATGGGGAACCACTAGTGGTAGGTCAATCATATTTGGTATGCAGTTGTATAAGCATTGGCATATCTCATTTCCATGGAGATTATTTGGCTCCGCCCCCTTAGTCATGGTCTATTGACTTTGAAAATTTTGCTTAGTTAACATGTATTAGTTTGTGATTAGGTTAGTTCAAAGGGAACCACAAGTGGTAGGTCAATCATATTTGGTATGCAGTTGTATTAGCATTGGCACATCTCATTTCCATGGAGATTATTTGGCCCTGCCCCTCAGTCATGGTCTATTGACTTTGAACATTTTGCTTAGTTTACATGTATTAGTTTGTGATTAGGTCTAGTTTATGGTGAAGCACAAGTGGAAGGTCAATCATATTTGATATGCAGTTGTATAGGATTGGAACATCTCATTTCCATGGAGAATATATGCCCCCCCCTTCAGTCATGGTCTATTGACTTTTGTTTAGTTTACATGTTTTAGTTTGTGATTAGATCAGTTTAAGATGAACTGCTAATGTTAAGTCAATGATATTTGGTATGCAAATTTATTGGCATTTGCAAGTATAGTTTCCATGGAGATTATATAGCCCAAGCCCCCTCTTCATGGTTCATTGACTTTGAAACTTTTACATAGTGTACAAGTTAATGTTTGTGTTTAGGTTTGTTTAAAGGGAATGACTTATAATAAGTCAATGGTATTTGGTATGTAGTTGTATTAGCATTGGCACATCTCATTTCCATGGAGATTGTTTAGCCATGTACCTCAGTCATGTTCATTGACTTTGAATATTTGCATAACTTACATGTTAAAGTATTGCTATTTTAATTTCAACATTTGCATAATCAAAATTATAAAAAGGCGAGACATATCTCTGTGATAACAGTTTTATTAGAATGATAGCCTAAAAATTATAGAAAATTATCCTTTAAAATTTTATACCTGGCAATGTGAAATAAAAAGTGCCTTGTGTCTGAATTTTTAGATCAATATTGCTCAGGTGAAAAGTTTGATTTAAGTGACTTTACCTGTAATTTACTTGAGTTCCACTCAGGTTTCAGCACCTGTTATATCTTGATCACACTTAAACATGAAATGATATTGACCAGTTGCAAACAAATTAGTCCACTCATGTATAATTTATGAGTGTAAATCAGTAGAAAATAAGTGTTCATGTGGTAAAATACATTGTATAAGTAACTCCACTGATGGATGCTTTGAAACATGATTGCATGTTTTGTAATTGTAAATTTGAATATATTAAAGGAAGGTAAAAATAAAATTTCTCCCTATTATACTTTATTTTGAGGTATTTTCTAAGCTATATTACTTGAATTTCATTAATATTTCTTGAAATCATGCTAGTGTCCATTTAAATTTGAAGAAAATTCTCATTTGATTATTTAATGCAAATCATTAGTAGATAAACAGTAATACAAACATAATTTTGTTTTGTACTGTCCACATGATTCCACTTGTATACATGGGGTATGACAATAAGTTTCTGTCAGTATTGCTTTATTTATATTACAGATGGAAGCAGTTCCTCATTCTTGCTACTGTTTTTGGTGTTTTTACTTTTATTGCGACTTTTCCTATTTATCGCTTCAAACCTGTGGTAAGTATATACTTATGTAAATAAACTAATGATTTTAACAAGAGGTATGTGATCATAGTACATGTATGACTGTATACACAAAGTTATTCACAATATCTTTTGTAATACTAGTAAAACTTGATCACACTGTTCATTGGCACAAATCAAAGGTTGATATTAATTTAGGTGATTGTTTGTCCACCTTTTTCTCAAAAACTAGCCAAAATGGTGCCTGTCTCTAGTCAGGAAGTTGTAACTCAGTGGTTTTCATTGCTGCTGTAATTCATATTTGTTTTTCATCTATTGTTTTAGCATTAATCAGGCTTCTGGTTTTCTTGTTTGAATTGTTTTACATTTTGGCCAAGTTTTCAAGTTGGTCCAAATCGGGTCCAAAATTAAACTGTGTTTGATTTCAACATAAATTGAATATATATAGGGTTCTTTGAAATGCTTAATCTAAACCTGTATTTCTTTTCATTATTAATAAGATAATACCACATTGAGGTCCAAAGGGTCCTAAATTAAACTTTTGTTTAATTTCATCAAAAATTGAATTCTTTGGTTCTTTGATGTGCTGATTCTAACAATGTTTGAGTGTTAAATTATATCTAATTTTAGAGAACTTAGTCATCACTGGTTGTTGTTATTATATTATTGATTATAATTTGGAAAAATTGCATCATATCTTATTTTAGAGAACTATTTATCCAGTTTTAGTTATTTCCCTTTGCACAGAAAATATTATGGATAAAATTAACCTGTGTTTCATTTCAAAATAAATTAAATATATATAGGGTTCTTTCAAATGCTGAATCTAAACCTGTATTTAAATATTAGATTTTTGGGCCCAGTTTTCAAGTTGGTCCAAAATTAAACTTTGTTTGATTCAACATAAATTGAATTTATGGGGTTCTTTGAAATGCTGAATCTAACCATGTATTGAGAGAATTTGGATTGTGGGCTCCTTTATCAAATTAGTCCACATTGAGGTCCAAATGGTCCTAGATTAAACTTTTGTCTGATTTCATCAAAAATTGAATTCTTGGGGTTCTTTGATATGCTGATTCTAATATGTACTTAGATTTTTGGATATTGGACCATGATAGGTATTTAAATGTCCAATTTCAAATATTACAGTTCTTTGACCACATTCATTTTGTGTCACAAACCTATGCTGTGTCAAATATTCAATCACAATCCAAATTCAGAGCTGTTTTAAGCTTAAATGTAGTGTACTTTCTCAACTGTTCAGGGTTCGACTTCTGCAGGAAAATTTGGTTTGCTGTCACTCTGACAGCCTCTTGTATTAGAATGATAGCCTGAAAAATTATAGATAATTATCCTTTAAAATTTTATACCTGGCAGTGTGAAATAAAAAGTGCCTTGTGTCTGAATTTTTTAGATCAATATTGCTCAGGTGAAAAGTTTGATTTAAGTGACTTTACCTGTAATTTACTTGAGTTCCACTCAGGTTTCAGCACCTGTTGTGTCTAGGTAAGTCAATGAAAAGGTATATACAATGTACTATGAAATTTAGAGCAAGGGGAAAACCCAAATTTTTGGACGATCAATGCTTTTGAATGGGGACATATGGTTGGAACCCCCCCTTTTATCCTGGGTTGGAACTCCCCTTTTTAAAATGGCTGGATCCGCCCCTGGTATGTCCCCATAGATAGTCATTAAAAAGCAACTACCAAAAGATCAAAGATACTAGGGTTTATGTTTTTTTTTTTTTCAAAGTAAAAACTAAAAGATGTATCAGAACATGTATATACATATAATATATAGGTGGCACATTCTCTTCAGATATTATTACGGTTTTTCAATTCATGACATCGTCCTGAACATGCATGAAATATTTACCACTGGACATTAAGCAACCAATAATCAATCAATCAATCAATTCATGACAAAATAGATCAAGTTGCCTTAATTTCCCTTCTCAAGGTTTCATAGTACTCACTTTTTTTGTGTACAAAGTAATTGCAGAGATGATAAATTATCACAATTTTAAGATGGCGTTGTACTCTAATCAAGTTATAAAGAACCATATTTGTTACTCTTTATTTAAACGAAAGAAACTTGCAGTCGTCAAAAACATTTTTTTGATCCAAAGATTTTAAAAGCAGGATATTTAAAAATCAATGTGAAAACTATATATTACCAACTATTTAATTTAATTTGGAACACAGCATTTTATCTCAAAATAGCCAGTTGCAAATTTTGTTTTGATATCTTGATTACGATACAATGAAATCTTACCCTTGTGGTCATTCATGCGTAGTTACTTAGTACATGGAAAAAGTATGTACTATGAAAATTAGAAGGCAAATTCTAGCAATTTGATTGGACGAGAAGTTGTAAGTATGTGCTAAATCTTAATCACACTTAAACATGAAATGATATTGACCAATTGCAAACAAATTAGTCCACTCATGTATAATTTATGATGTGTAAATCAGTAGAAAATAAGTGTTCATGTGGTAAAAATACATTGTATAAGTAACTCCACTGATGGATGCTTTGAAGCGTGATTGCATGTGTTTGTAATTGTAAATTTGAATATATGTAAGAAAGGTAAAAAAATAAAATTTCTCCCTTATTATACCTTATTTTGAGGTATTTTCTAAGCTATATTTCTTGAACTTCATTAGTATTTCTTGAAATCATGCTAGTGTCCATTTAAATTTGAAGAAAATTCTCATTTGATTATTTAATGCAAATCATTAGTAGATAAACAATAATACAAACATAATTTTGTTTTGTACCGTCCACATGATTCCACTTGTATACATGGTAAATGACAATAATTATACCCCACGCAACGAGTTGCGGAGGGTATAATGTTTTTGACCCGTCCGTCCGTCCTGTTTCTTGTCATCACAACTCCTCTCAAACCACACAACAGAATTTCACGAAACCTTTTTAGATAATAAGGACATACTATGTAGTTGTGCATATCGACAGGAAATTACGATTCAATTCTTTTTCTAGGAGTTACGCCCCTTTGAACTTATTTACTTTAATGTACTACTGCAACAGTTTGTCATCGCAACTCCTCTCAAACCACACAACAGAATTTCATGAAACCTTTTCAGATAATAAGGACATACTACGTAGATGTGCATATCGACAGGAAATTACAATTCAATTTTTTTTTCCAGGAGTTACGCCCCTTTGAACTTATTTGCCCAATATACTACTGCAACCTTTTGTCATCGCAACTCCTCTCAAACCACACAACAGAATTTCATGAAACCTTTTCAGATAATAAGGACATACTACGAGATGTGCATATCGACAGGAAATTACGATTCAATTTTTTTCCAGGAGTTACGCCTTTGAACTTATTTGCCCAATATACTACTGCAACCTTTTGTCATCGCAACTCCTCTCAAACCACACAACAGAATTTCATGAAACCTTTTCAGATAATAAGGACATACTACGAGATGTGCATATCGACAGGAAATTACGATTCAATTTTTTTCCAGGAGTTAAGCCCTTTGAACTTATTTGCCCAATATACTACTGCAACCTTTGTCATCGCAACTCCTCTCAAACCACACAACAGAATTTCATGAAACCTTTTCAGATAATAAGGACATACTACGAGATGTGCATATCGACAGGAAATTACGATTCAATTTTTTTCCAGGAGTTAAGCCCTTTGAACTTATTTGCCCAATATGCTATTGCAACCTTTTGTCATCGCAACTCCTCTCAAACCACACAACAGAATTTCATGAAACCTTTTCATGTACTATGGCCAATTCATTAAAGAAATCAATAAAATCATTAAAAAATGAAAATAACGTTATTTATAATTAAAAGAAAAAAAATTCTTCTTTTGTTTATTTATTTTTATAAGCAGCAAGAATGTTCAGTAAAGTAAGATCTACAAACACATCACCATCACCAAAACACAATTTTGTCATGAATCCATCTGTGTCCTTTGTTTAATATGCACATAGACCAAGGTGAGCGACACAGGCTCTTTAGAGCCTCTAGTTATTATTTTATTTGCTCTCTTGCTGTTTGCTGATATTTAGAATTATGAGTTGGAGTATGCTTAGCACATCAATGCATGCATTTTTGTTATGTTCAAAGTGGAGTATCAATGATATTTTGATATTTTAAAACAAATATCCGTTTTATACGACCGCAAAAATTTTGCGGTCGATATTGGTATGACGTTGGCGTCGCCGTCGTCGTCCAAGACGCATTGGTTTTCGCACTCTAACATTAGTTTAAGTGAATGGATCTCTATGAAATTTTACCATAAGGTTCAATATCACAAAAGGAAGGTTGGGATTGATTTTGGGGTTATGGTACCAACAGTTAAGGAATAAGGGGCCAAAAGGGCCAAAATAAGCATTTTGTAACTTCCAGACATAACTTGTGTGTTAGTGTATGGATCTCTCTGACTTTGTACCACAAGGTTCCATATCACAAAGGGAATGCTGGGATTGATTTTTGGGGTAATTGCCTCAAAATTTTAGGAATTAGGGGCAAAAAGGGCAAAAACAAGCATTTTCTAGTTTCATGACAATAACTTGTGTGTAAGTGTATGATTCTTTCTGAAATTGTACTACAAGGTTCCATATCACAAAGGAAAGCTGGAATTGAGTTTGGGGTAATTGCCTGAAACGTTTAGGAATTAGGGGCCAAAAGTGGCCAAAATAAGCATTTTCTAGTTTCCAGACAATAACTTGTGTTGAAGTGTAAGGATCTCTGAAATTGTACTGCAAGGTACCATACCTCAAAGGGAAGGCTCGGATTGAGTTTGGGGTGATGAATCATAAGGGGTTCAAAAATTGGGGGATTTTTTTTTCCTTTTTCCTTTTTTTTTCTTTAAAATTTTCCATTTTAAGTTGGTTATTTCTGATTTATATTTAAAAGCAAATAATAATGATATGGCAGGAGATACACACCAAACAGGATGTGTAAATTATTATATAATAAGTATTGTGCAATAGCAAGAAATTTTCAATTGCACAGTATTGCACAATAGCAAGAAATCTTCAATTGCACAGTATTGCGCAATAGCAAGAAATATCCAATAGCACAATATTGCGCAATAGCAAGAAATTGTCAATTGTACAGTATTGCTAATAGCAAGAAATATTCAATTGCACAGTATTGCAATTGCAAGAAATATTCAATTACACAGTATTGTGCAAAAGAAGATACTTTGTATAAATTGCTTAAATTTCTTGACCAATTTCAATGGGGTTTTATTCTTGAACTCTTGGGGTTCTTTAATATGCTGAATCTAACCGTGTATTTAGTTTTTGGATTTTGGGCCTTGTTTTAAATTGGTCCACATTGAGGTCCAAAGGGTCCAAAATTAAACTTTGTTTGATTTCATCAAAATTGAATTATTGGGGTTCTTTGATATGCCGAATCTAACCGTGTATTTAGATTCTTAATTTTGGTCCTGCTTTCAAATTGGTCTACATTAAGGTCCAAAGGGTCCAAAATTAAACTTAGTTTGATTTTAACAAAATTGAATTTTAGGGTTCTTTGATATGCTGAATCTAAACATGTATTTAGATTTTTGATTATGGGCCCAGTTTTCAAGTCGGTCCAAATCGGGTCCAAAATTAAACTTTGTTTGATTTCAACAAAATTTAATATATGGGGTTCTTTGATATGCTGAATCTAACCATGTATTTAGATTTTGATTTTGGGCCCTTTATCAACTTTGTCCACATTGAGGTCAAAAGGGTCCAAAATTAAACTTTGTTTGATTTCATCAAAATTGAACTCTTGGGGTTCTTTGATATGCTGAATCTAACCATGTATTAAGATTTTGGATATTGGACCATAATAGGTGAATGTCCAATTTAAAATTTTAAGTTCTTAGACCACATTCATTCTGTGTCAGAAACCTATGATGTGTCAAATATTTAATCACAATCCAAATTCAGAGCTGTATCAAGCTTGAATGTTGTGTCCATACTTGCCCCAACTATTCAGGGTTCGACCTCTGCGGTCGATCAAGCTGCCTCATGGAGCATTTTATTATATTTGGTAAACAAGTCACATTTGTGTTATTGTCGTGTTATTTGCTCACATTAATTGATTGTGAGAATGTTGCGTCCATGTCTTACAGACTTATTATATTTTTATATGGGACAAAAGTACATTTTCTGAAAACGTGAAATTCAGTTGTGCAAAGCTTAGAAACAGGAAAAAATGGGGCTCAGATCATTTCATTTATTTCCTTTTGAGTACAAGTGGAAATAGCTATTCCTTTTATACTGTAAATCTAAAAAAAAAACCAATTCAGAAGATACTTTTTTAGGAGGAATTGTGATTTTTGTACATACATGTAAAGCAGATCAAATGAAAACTATTTACAAAGATGACTTTTTAATATCACAGACAAGTCATTTTTCTATTTTTATGTTAATACAATTTGACTGCAAAAAATAGCATGGTTTTAGTAAAACAAATTGTATATAATCTTATGTATTGAATATATTACAAGACTACATTAAATCAATTTGACATTGCACTTTCAGATGCCTAAACAGTATCGCCATGGTTATAACACAGATGCTAATGTACAGATGACACATTACACTTTTGAACCTGCTACAGAATCATCAGAATAAAATTTTATAGAATGACATTAATTTAAGAATTTTTTATTTGTTAGAATTCTGAATATTTCAGAAGAAGCGTTTGGAAATCTGACTTATGTATTAAACTATGAAATCTTTTTATCTTTTTGTTTTGCCTAGCTTGCTCTGTGTTATTTGCAAACAAGATAATTAGATAGACCAGGGATCACAGTGCAAAACCACGGAGCCTAGACAAATTGTAGAGGGCAAACAGACTGTGATGGAAAATCATCTGATCGGAAATCATATCAGAATATTAAAAGAGATGTGGTATAATTGCAGATCAGACAATTATATATAGATTCTTACATTGATACCAGTGGATTATAGGATTTATCAATCGAGATAGTTAAATTATCAATTTTCAAGTCTGAGCCTTGGCGAGGACTTTAAAATTTATAATTTAACTATCGAGATTGATAAATACGATATTTCACGAGTAACTATGTAAGAATCTATTTCTAATGATTAAAAATGCATTTTCATTTTTGTTAAACCAAAACCCTTCGAGTGCCTTCCACATGTCACAAAGTTGTCAATTTCATTAACACCTGTTAGCATATTTTGAGCTAATAAAGGTTATGACCCTTAAATTTATCCAATCATCTTCTGAGATCACCGGCAACTACACGTTGATTAAATTTTTTATACAATGAGTGCAGAAAGGTATAAATTGTCAAAGAATTAGAGAAATTGAAATATAGAAGAATCTGTAGGATTATCTGATTTTGATACGAGTGATGTAATGTTTGTTTGATTACTTTTGCCAGATCAACAATCACATTTCTTTTGCTTGCCAAGGTCTATCTGAGGTTTAAAATATTACTCCTAATACATATTGACTGCTAACCTGATCACATGTAAAAGTTTTGGAAAGCCTACAATGATTAGGATATGATGATCACCTCAGGATAGTGTTCTTGAATATTGATATTTTCCTTCCTCATTTTTGCTTTACCCATAGTAAAATGTTTGATCAATGTATCTTTTATTACATTTATTTTGTATCAACAAAAATAAGGGAGCAACCATTTAACTTCAAGGGGGGGCTATGGTTTTTTGTCTGAGTCAGAAAAAATTTGTCGCACAAAGTGTGAACACTTTTTTTTTAGTTTTTCGATGCTATCAATCAAATTATTTTTTCAAAATTTAACACTACAAGGTATGGGGAAAATCTGGATTCAGAATATTTTTTTTTGTCATCTGCTTGACCACAATATTTTTTTTCATCAAATTAGGGATCAGAATATTTTTTTAGGAAAAAACCGTAACCCCCTCCCTTGAAGTTAAATGGTCGTTCTCTAAGAACAACTGCAGTGTATAATTATTTGAATAGCACACACAACAATAAGATTGTATTATTTTCCATTGCAAACCTGTTTGTTGGTATCTATTAACACTATTTGTTCGCATTAGGGACTGGGTTACATTTCTTTTAAAAATGGAGATACCTATCCACCAAAGACTAAATGAGGAGGATGTAAGCAACTATAGGCCTCAGTTCTGCCTTCAATGTTGAGCAAAACCCATACAATGTTGTAAGCTATAAAAAGTCCCAACATGACATAATATGAAATAATCCTAAAAAAGTTACAAGAAAAATAATGAAATGAATCATAATTAAACAGATGAAAAACAAATATGAGGTACAACAAACCCAACAATCTCTGAATTACATGCTCTAGACTTGGGGCAGGTACGTACAGTTGGGTTGGACATGTTTGCAAGCACTACACCCCTCAGCTTAACCTGAGACAGTGGTGTAAGAGCACTATATAGATAAAAACTGTAAAAATCAGAAAGGGCTTGACTCATTACAAAGCATGAAATTAAACTAACAAAAAACAATAATGTACCAATCTAGGAGTACTCACAGTTACTGAAAACTAGTTCAAAGCAAATTACAACTAATAAATACTGTTTTCCAAGAATTAAAAATCAATCAGTACACATCCAACAGATTAAGTGTAAAGATGTCATAAGCAGTCTTCAGAAAAGCTTTACCTTGTGCAATCCCAATATATAAGTCTCAACAGAAATAAGAGTTCATTACTGTATAGCAATATATATTTAGTTATGTTTCAATTAATTTAAATCAATAAAACCTTTCACGAGAATCAGTTGGGCACCTTAGCTTTATGTAAGAGGTCCTCGTAGGAGCTGCTGAAATCCTCGTATACAAAACCAGGAACATAGATATACTGTTCCCAGACAAAACGGAGTGCTCTTTCCTGCACCTTTTCTAGCTTTTTTGAATTTTTCTCAGTGCAAAAGTGCCATGCCGAAGGGCAAAAATTAAAATTACTAAGAATAAAAGTATGAAAAATAGTAAATTTACTAAGTCTATCCAAAACAGAGCCCAAATGTTTTAAAACATTTAGTTGCTGTGAGGCCCTCCAACAATTCGAGCTGATATGAACATCAAAATTAACTGATAGTTTATTTCAATACCTAATAATTTTACTGTTTTTTCACATGTAAGGTTCGAATTTTGAATATGTATAGATGGTTTTTTTTCAAAGGTCTTTTTGCCAACAGCCAAAACTTGAAACTTGTTGGGATTTGCTGGCATTTTATTCACACGGAACCACTCAATAAGAATTTTTGATTCAGATTCAAAAGTTGAAATTAATAAATCAAAATCTGGAGTGCAGAAAGACAGAGTATTGTCATCTGCATAGTTATATAAACTTCCATTTTTAACAAAAAGAAAAATATCATTTATAAATACGTTAAACAACAATGGTCCTAGTATAGAACCCTGTGGTATGCCTTTATGGATGTCTGCCCAACCACTCAAAACATTGTTGACTTTTATTTGTTGTTTACGATTAGATAAATAGGACTTTAAAAGAGCAACTGAATGGGGGGATACACCATATGCTGATAATTTATCTAGCAAGATATTGTGAGGCAGGCAGTCAAAAGCCTTAGAAAGATCCATTAATTCTGCTGCTATGTACTGGTTTTTATCAAGCGTTTCACGCCAATCTTCTAACACTCCGAGTAGTGTGGTCTGACATCCATGTCCACGTCTAAATGCACACAAAAAAGGATTAAATATTTTATCAAAGTATTCAATTTGTCTGTCCGTACGTCCGTCCGTACATCCCGAAATTGGTTTCCTTTCTCTTACTTTAGTTTTCCTCAACCAAATGTTATGAATCTTATACACAATGCTTATTACTACAAGACACAAATTAAGTTTGAATTTTGTCGGCGTCACTTTGATCGTTCTAGAGTTATGCCCCTTTACAAATGGAAAAATTGCTGAATTTTTTCTTTTCTGTTCTCTAACTTAAGTTTGCCTCAATCAAATGTTATGAAACTTATACACAATGCTTATTACCACAAAACTCTTGAGTTGTGTCCCTTATAGCGTTATTTGCAAGCGGGGGCATCATCTATGTCCCTTGGACACATTCCACATTTATTTTTAAATGTAAAATTAATCACTGAATGGTTGTTATTTCTAAGGAGAAAATTTGCAGTTCCCATTGAATGAACTCAATAGCTGTTGTATTTATTCAGTGGGACAGTTCACCTTCCAAATATTTAAATACCCTGACCAACAACAAATGCAATCATTAAAGGTTTTATTTCCTTTGCAACAATAACAGAATCAATATTAGTGCAGATAAAGATACTATTCAAAGATCTTACTACAGTGTTAAATTGACAACCTTTAAGGATCAACAAATTTACATAGATAGATTTAAATAGACTCTATAAACAACATAATCGTTAAAATTATGATGTTATATCTAAGTCATAAGGCATATACAGGTACAACCAAACTTCCATTTTTAATCCCATGGGTACCAGACTATTTTCTTATGTGCATCCATCACGTACTTTTGTTAACAGCTAACTAACAGATTAATTTAATAAGTTGAAAACCAGTCCAAGGACAAAAAGACAAAAGACCCAAAGCATCTATCTTAGAGTACTTGCAGTTATTGAGCGCTAGTCAAAAGCCCAAATACAAGTAATGAACAACCCATGTTTTCCCAGAAAAAAAATCCATCAGTACAAAGCAAACCAAGCTACCCCCTCTCCCGCCTACACACGCACAGTAAGCTGTAAATGACGGAAAAAACTGAAACAAATTAAAAGAGAAAGCCGCCCTGATTTATGCTTAAAACAATAAACAAAAACAAAAAAATATGACAGACAGCAACCGCCGATAACCACTGAATTGGGACAGTCACATAAAGAATACTGCGAGGATAAACATGTTTTGAATACTCTTACTTCACCTATGTAACAACACAACATAAGAACAAATTGTAAAAAAATCAGTTGGAAAGGGTCTGACTCGTCAGATCGTCAATAAGCACGACAAATACACAAAACAAAGTATCGATCTAAGAAAACCGGCAGTTACTGAAAGCTAGTTCAAAACCAATTTCGACAATTTGTTTTTGGTCATCCACTGATAAATATGTTCAATGTGAAAAGGAAAACAAACCCGATTCGAAAGAGAAATAACTAAACACATGTATGTTAAAAAAGAAACATGGAAAGATTCTATCAGTTATTTCGATTGACCTGCACGCTTATGTTGAAAGGTTCAAACGAGTGTCTTTATACAGTTATAACGTACCAGTAATTTACTGGACTACAAGATAACAAATATAGAAATAGGGTGGCATCATTCAACAACTATGCTGCAGACGGAAACCGAAAACCGAAAATAGCTTAAATGTAGGATACATAGACATAATGATAATAATTTTTAGTTTATTTGTTTCACATTAATCAAGCGTAAGTTTATTCTTTATTTAGACTTCATGTTTTCATTTACCTTTTTCTATAGATGGTAAAATTCATTGTTTATCAATCCAGGAATGGAAAATGTTACTATCGTAAAGAGGAATCCGATGTGGTATATGTAATTCTTGGTCGTGCAGTAACAACACACATGAAAGCTTGATTAAATTATTCATGTATCTATTTTACATAGTCAGTTTTAACCAAATACATAATTGGGAGCCTCATATTTCAAGATGCTTTCATTATCAGATAAGGACTACCTAATAGACAGAGGCTACATACTAGCAATACGAGGATTTAATGTTTCTATGAATGAAAGGAGGTGTTTAGGTAAACGTCAATAAGACAGCAGCCAATCGACAATAATAACTAAGACATCTGGAGGGCAAATAACATTCTTCAACAATAAACAGGGATTTTTTTATTAGTTATTATTGGCTTTGCCTTAGCTGTCAGTAACTGCGAGTACTCTCCGATCTGTACTTTAGTTAGTGTCCTTTTTGTTGTTAGTGATGAGGGATGGATAAATAACCAGCCACGTCCGGTCTGTGTTTATGTTTGATTTTTTCTTCTTTGTATTAATCTGATGAGTTAAGCCTTTTTCAACTGATTTTTATAGTTTGTTCTTATGGTGTGCTGTTACACAACTGTGCCAGGTTAAGGGGAGGGTTGAGCGCTCACAAACATGTTTAACTCCGCCACATTCTTTATGTCCCTGTCACAATTGAAGTCAGGAGCCTGTAGTTCTGTGGTTGTCGTTGATTCATGTCCGTCATATTTGTTTTAGGTTAATTGTTTTGTAATAAATTAGGCCGTTACTTTTCTCAATTGAATTGTTTCATATTTTTCATGTCGGGGCCTTTTATAGCCGACTATACAGTATGGGTTTTTCTCGTTGTTGAAGGCCGTACGGTTGCCTATAATTGCTTACTTCCACTTCATTTGAACTTTGATGGATAGTTGTCTCATTGACAATCATATCACATCTCCTTATTTTTATATCTATACAATATGTCAAGCTCTAAATCGTCCCGAATTCACAAAAGTTGTGAATAAATTCAACACAAACAATTAAAGATCTAGAATTAACACATCTTGTTTTGATATTTGATAAAAGTTACACACGTCAATTAATTAAATAAGAGTAACATGACGGGTGTGACAAACAGAGCAGGATCGAACTCCTGACCCTTCCGGAGCAACCGAGTTCATCCCCGATTTTCGGTGGATTTCGTGTTGTTCAATCGTTAGTTTTCTGTGTAATGTTTTGTTATTATTATTAATCTTTTGTCGCTTTTTCGTTTTGGCCCTGGCGGTGTCTAAAGTACTTTTTGTTCTTCTTCTTCTTCTTCTTCTTCTTCTTCTTCTTCTTCTTCTTCTTCTTCCAGGTAAGGAACCGAATTCAATAATTGAATGTATTAGGTCCCGCGAAAACTATGCGCAGTGTCGGACAACACAGAAAGTTTTCTCTTGGCTATTTACATTTAAAACGTTCTCTATATATATACAATTAAAACTATGTACAGGATGTTACTGTCTAGATTTTAGCAGAGCATGCCTTCAGGGCAGCTCTGAATCCTTCAACTGTGTCGGCTGATGTCGCTGATGTTGGCAGTTGGTTCCAGTCCCTGATGGTCCTTGGGAAGAATGATTGGCCGAAGGCGTCTGTTGTAGCCCTTTCTTGGTAGAAGCGGTTTTTACCTCTGGTCCGGCTATCGTTTGGCGTCAGATATTGGTGCCGATCTATGTCTATTAGATCATGTTGTATTTTAAACAGCATGCATAGCCTTTTGTTTCCTGCGGTCTTCAAGGCTTTCCCATTTCAAAGATTTTACCATGTTTGTTACACAGCCAGGTGTGCGGTCTGTGTAGTTGCTGTTTACAAATCTTGCTGCTCTTTTCTGCACTTGTTCGATTGCCTTTATTTTAGTCTGTTTTGTTGGGTCCCATACCGTGCATGCATATTCAACTGAAGGTCTTACTATTGTTGAATATGCAGCTGCTTTAACCGGTTTAGTGCAATCTTTCAGGTTACGTCTTATGAAGCCTAGTGTTTTATTGCCTTTACCCACTATATTGTCGATATGTCTGTTCCAGGTTAAGTATTGAGGATTGTTACTCCCAGGTATTTGCTAGCTTCAATGGTGTCTAGTGTGTGTCCATGACAAAAACAAGGTCCTACCATGCAGTACCATTAACCGTGCGTTTTATCAATGCAAATAAATATGTATACAGATATTCATCTAATTTATGCAATTTTCATTAGAGATATACAATATGACGTACTGAAAGCCGAAAAGGGTAAAACCACCATACCTTGAGCAAATTGGGGTCGGGTGAAAATATTACGAAATTTAGATTATTTTTATCTGTGGTAACAACCATTTGATTTTCAGGGGCATTTCTCTATTCAAATATTGGTTTAATATTTTCAGGTTCTCTTTGGATTGCCAAATAATAATATAATCATTCACCTAATTGAATGTTCAAATTATTTTGCAGCGATGTTCTGTATGGAAGGAAGACTGTCACAGAGTCCAACAGTTCCGGAGGGGCCTTTAAACTAACTGCTTAACATCAAGATCGATGTAAGATTCAAGTGCCTAATCCAGTGCAAGTTGTAGCCAGTTTTTCCTTGTAATTGTGGCAGAAAAACCACTAGCTCTCAGCTGAGTAATAGACAGTTTCTGGCATTGAAAGGATATCAAACGGATGTTTTATGGAATGATTCTCAAGTACATATGACGATCATATGCATAGAAATGTGGAGCTAGTCTCTTTCATGCAGCAATTTGTAATTCTCAATTTAAACTCCGAAAAGACAAGAGCAAAGAAATGTACATCAATGAGAAACAGTCTCTGTGAATAAAATTATTCCAAAACTTAAATGTGTCATCAGTGTTGCATTATTTATCAGTAAAGATAATTAGATTACAGTAAGATTGCCCAACTGAAGGCGTTTGTCGGTAATGTTTTGTAAATCTTGAAGATTTCTTTAATCAATATTGTTGCCTCCATTGTCAGTAAAACCACGTCTTTCAATATTTTGTTTGTGATTTGTTTCTGAATGCGCATGTTTTAAATTTCTATTGATAAAGAAACTGAGCAACTGAGCTTTTAGAAAGATGTCAAGATGAAATAAATGAGTTTTCCTAAAGTTTGTGCATTACTGTTGGACTGTTAAGAGGCCATCTTCTTTGTGTCTTAATTTGGCAATTTCTTTCAATCCAGCATCGAAGTACGTTTTCATAAGAACTGGCTAGGTGATTTTAGAAAATGCTAGTCACTGAGGGAAAGGAAAGACCCACGAAAGTTCATCTGTATATTCAATTTTGACCATTAATATATCATATGTTTTGGCATATTTAAAATAAGGCCGCAGTTTAAATTTTAGCCTAAAAGTTTAAGCTATATTGGGACATATTTGACAAGTGTCCGACCTTCTTTTTGTGGAGGACCCTGGGGTTTGACACATTTGCATTCTACAGAAATGTTACAACTGGGACAGAGACGGTCCAAGAATCATAAGCTATGATTGTCTTGTTACCAACTTTAAAAACTCCACAGGCTTGTTCATATTATGATACGATCTGTTTGCCGTCTTAATTCCACATTTGGCACACTTGACATTTTTATCAATGATGGGCTTTTGGTTTCAGTTTGCATGACATTGTAGTTCACAAAATTTATGACGAAATAAAGATTTAATTTGTTTATTAATACGACATGCCAAGTTATAATAGTCCGAGATTACCCTGACGTCCAACCGTTGTTTTGCAAGACAAGCTGGGGCCGTGCTTGTCTGGGAAAACATTTGTTGGATGTCAGAGAACTAGCCAAGTTATTCTAAAAAAGCTCCTCGCATGCTACCCACCTGATTTACAAACTTTCATCAGAGTCTGAATAGGGGCAGGGTGCCCGGCCGCCCTTTCAGTGTGAGACAAATTTGGTTAATTATATACGAAATCACTGAAGCAGGACTGGAGCGGGCCCCTTTAGGCAGTCAGTAGGCATCCCTTAGGTTTCAACCATTTAACTTCAAAACGTAGGGGGTAAGTTTTTTTGTCCGAGTCAAACATTTTCATATATTAATAAATTCAGATTTAACATATACTTTCCTATATGTAGTGTTTGTATAAAATATTACAAACAAAATCAAATTAGATCATAGGTTTTTAAAGAAAAACCATTACCCCTTTTTTAAAGTTAAATGGTCGTTCCCTTAGGAAAATTTCTGGAACTGCCACGGTTTATTCTTTAATATGCACGTTAAAGATTTCATATGCGGACTTCCGAATCAACACCTGCAAAAGTTTTCAATTATACAAAAGATAAGAATAATTAATGCATTTTAATTTGACTCGGATGGATATTTTATTTTGCACACACTCCAACATATCACATGAACTGACAATAAACATAAATCAAAGTTAGAGAAATGAGTATACTCATATCAAAGAAATACCAAATAAAAATACTCATGATTTTTAACAAAGACAAAACTATTGCGTAGTGTGTAAGTATTACAATTTTTCATTTTTCAAACAGATTTGAATATGGAAGATGCGCATACCTGCACATCATAAAAGTGCAAAGTCTGTTCTTTAACACACGTGGTTAATTTGGATCACATATTTACTAGTCCTATATTATAAGAATTCGAAGGTTCATATCATTTACATTTAACGTTTTATGGGATTTTTTTCACTATCAATGTTGAACCTCGAGGTTACATTAATAGTAATAGCTTTAAAATATACTTTACTTATAGTGGTTGTATAAAAGTTATACTATGGTTTTGTGTTTTAAGAGATATTCATCCCTATGCATATCGAGTTTTATGTGTTAATTGTCTTTCCTTTTTGACCTTTTCCGTCTCTTTCATAAGAAGAGTCACTTTTCTATTGTTCTAGTGTCACTGGAAATCCCACTGTTGAAAGAGTACGCAGGTACTTAAATTTATTTAAAATCTTTGTGTATATTGATCATTGTTGATCGATTGTTGCTTGCTTAATGTTCAGTGGCAATTATTTCATGCATGTTCAGGACGAGAAAATATTAACCACTTATACAAGTTCTGGAAATTTGGACTTCCATTGTTAAACATGATATGTGGATTGATTGATTGATTATTGGTGTTTAACGCTACTTTCAGCACAATGTATTGGCTATTTCATGGCGGCCAGTTTGTGGAGGAAGCCGGAGTGCTCGGAGAGAACCACCGACTTTCGGCAGAAAAACTGGCAATCCTAGTCGATTGGAGTCGAACGCATCTGTCACGTAGGGGTTCAAACTCACAACCTCAGTGTTGACAGGCCAGTGACACAGTTGTTGAACTACTTAAACCACTCGGCCAAACAGACTCCTCGGTGTTTTGGATATGAATTGCGTATATCGAACTTTGAAGAGTGGATCAAGTTTTACATGTTAATATTCAGTCGGGTCCTCTCTCTTATGATAAAATGTGCTTTGTACAAAAGCATGCTTGTATTTTCATGAAACAACACAAAGAGCTTCGTATGCATACAATGTTGTAATTAGATCTTTGAATATAGTTTACATTGGCACTAATATCGATTTTGTCATCAGCAAATTAAAACATAACTAAATTTGTATTCTTTTCAAACGGGATGTTTAAAGACACACCCACGTTCATTTTGATCTATAAAGAGGTTAAACTCCTAACTATCCTACTGTCTGTCGATACATTTATTTTTGGCATTGCACTAGTCATGTCTTCTTTGACTGTCCATGACGTTAAAATACTAAATCCCTGGGATGTGTTTTAGTTGATTTTAGTCTCTGATGCATGATTTTTATTATTAATTGTTTTGGCTTTTAACTAGCTGTCAGTAACTGCGAGTACTCTCAAATCGTACTTTCTTGTTTATTTGACCTGTTGATACTAATTGTAATGCTTTTTTGTTATTTAATGTTATTCAGGGTTATTTCTGGTCTATATACCAGCTTTGATAAGTGTTTGGTACTAATATAAATTTCCACTTCGTACTATGAACATCAAAATTATTTATTTTGTTAAAATATTTCCTTTCTCTATTGTAACTGTATACGTATACCTAACAACAAAATTATTTTATTTACCTGTGTTTAAAGTTATTGCAAATGGCTGATATTTTTGTTCGAGCATATTGTTTTTCTTAAATTGTTTAACATTTCATACCGATATAACATGTTACTTTTATTATTCTTCCCTTAGTTTATTTATTTTGAATTTACATTGTATCATAGGTCAAATTTATTTGTTCAGTGTATGTTCAATGGTGTTAATATGTCCTTTGATTGAGTTAAGCTATTTCAGTTGATATTTTATAGTGTGTTTTTCTATGTTGTGATGTTACACTATTGTTTCAGAAAAGGGTGAAGGTTTGGTACCATTAAAACGTTTAAACCTGCTGCATTTGTTTGCACCTGTCCTAAGTCAGGAATCTGATGTTCAGTAGTTGTCGTTTGTTGATGTGGTTCATAAGTGTTTCTCGTTTCTCGTTTTTATATAGATTAGACCGTTGGTTTTCCCGTTTGAATGGTTTTACACTAGTAATTTTTGGGGCCCTTTATAGCTTACTGTTCGGTGTGAGCCTAGGCTCCGTGTTGAAGACCGTACTTTGACCTATAATGGTTTACATTTAACTTGGATGGAGAGTTGTCTCATTGGCACTCATACCACATCTTCTTATATCTATACACACTAAATAAATTACTAGTTGTATTCAGGTGTTTTATCATAGCTTAACAGCCGAATTTTAATGGATATTCCAATATATATTATTGTTTTTAAAATTCAATGAGAACTACGAAATAAATAACATCTTTGATATGTCATATTTACGGAAGCGTATTAGCGCCACACATTTTTTTAATTTTATTTTTTTCCTATCTTTGCGTTACAACACAAACCTTTGCGTTAAACGCAAACATTTGCGTAATAACGCAAAGATTTGTTTTATCTTATTTCTTATTTAAGATTCAAAGGAAACAGCAGTTATTAATCGAGGAGGCTGTATATATTAAAATTTATCACCTTTGTTGTCATTGCAAAGTAAAATGCTTGAATAATTAGAACATTATCACTGAACTAGTATATATATTTGTTTAGGGCCAGCTTAAGGACGCCTCCGGGTGCGGGAATTTCTCGCTACATTGAAGACCCATTGGTGGCCTTCGGCTGTTGTCTGCTCTATGGTCGGGTTGTTGTCGCTTTGACACATTCCCCATTTCCATTCTCAATTTTATTCATCATAGGCCAAAGTACGGTCTTCAACACGAGGCATTGGCTCACACCGAACAGCAAACTATAAAGGCCCCCAAAACGATATCCATGTTACTACTAGTATATATATTACAAAGAAAATTGAGTAAATTGAGGTTATACCGAAGGAAAAAAATCAACCCTGCTAATATAGCTATAACCGAATATAAATATACTTCCAAAGTAAGCTCTCGTTTGAGAACTGTGTAAAGTTGGTTAGATTCAAACAAGCTACCCTTTGGCAATAAATGTATAGAATGAAGATGTTTTATTTATAAAATTATGTTCTCTCTATTCAAATTGCTACCCAAGCATCTTAAAATACTTCATTATATTGAAATGAAAATTCAATGACTTTCTATCAAAGAATCTTGATCATATTCTGAGATTTAAAAAAATGTTTCCTTATTGATAATTCATTTTAAAGCAGAAAGATCATTTTGTCTATTTGACTTGGAGGTTTCACAATTGTATGACATTATTTTTGATCTTTCAATTTAAATATGACTATATACTAAACTATATCTATTTTCTTGTTAAATTATATACTTTTCTGATGCACAAATCAGTCTTAATTTATGTATAATTGCGCTTCAAGTATTCCATTATTCCTATGCATATTTATTATAATGATTTGGCCTTGTATGTATGTTTTTTTTTTATCTACTAGTAAATCACATCCAAAATGAATGACAGACGGACATAATTATATATAAAAGTTAATGAATAATTGAAATCAAGATATTTGCGTTATAACGCAAAATTTTTTAATGTTTGCGTTTTTCGCAAAGGTTTGCGTTATATCGCAAAGGTTTGCGTTTAACGCAAAGATAGGAAGAAAATAAAAAAAAATGTGTGGCGCTAATACGCTTCCGTACATATTACTGGAGTGATAAAATTTAATGTCATTACAGATGCCATCTAAACGATCTTGAGAACATTATTCCGTTTGTTTTATCGGAAGTTTTACTGTTTGACAGGACCAGACCCTTTCTGTGCATCATTACATTTTCGACTGTGCCGCTTTTAGGATTTTTCACTGTGTTGCCTACCTCATGCCGTTACAACAACCCTCTCGAGGAATTGGATTTCTTGGTGGGTGGTTTATTACATTTTCGATGGCTGTGATAGTGATTTGCTCAGTGTTAACATTTATTTGATAAAACCAAATGCTTTTGAGTTCGTATTTACGGTTTGGAATTTGTTGTGGATCTTGTGCTACCTTAATACACCATGCAAATGACACAGACAATTTGAAATAAAATCTCATGTATAAATATGTGTGTGTGTATTGTTTCCTTTTTCTAAACATATGTTTATCTATTTATTTTCTTTGTTTTATGAAGTTTACCATTGTTGCTACATGATTAATCAAATGAAACTTTACATTAGATGAAAATACACCAAAAGTTCTGGTATTGTTGTCAATGTTATGACTATTTTTATGTTAGAAAAGAAAGTATGTGGCATGAATGGACATAAAAATATAGGAAATAATTTAACAAGCGAACACTGTTTTGAAGGTGCTTAACATCCTTAAGGACAACATCAAAAGATAGATGTAGGATAAGCGTAATTTACATAGTTGGGGAGGGGAGGAGGGTGGGTTAAATACTCGCTTCAAGTTTTGTTTTTCGGGTTATAGAAACGCATGTGAAGTTTAGATCCTCAATGTCTTTCGACTTTTCATACAAATATTAAAAATGTTATAAATTGTACAGGATAGTCATTTTTGGGGGCTTATAATTTGGTACGCCAGATACGCATTTCGTCTACATAAGACTCATCAGTAACACTCTAATCAAAACAGCTTGAAGGCTAACTCAAACATTTGTCAAATATGAAGATGAAGAGCATTAAAAACAGAAAATTTCATAAAGTGAGCTGTTTCATCGTATTTATGTCATTAGAACCTTAATTAAATGGCAATTTTGAATTTCATTGAAACATAATACAGTTGAACACAAGATTTGAAAGCTATATAGAATTACTAAGAACGGATGAAAAATGTTATATAGGATATAGATTTAAAATTACAGAGATAATTTCATGTACACTACAGTCATTATGATTTTTTCTATGACCAATTTTAAGCTACATATCTATCAAACAATGAATTTATTCAAATAAGCGTATAAAAAAATCAAAAACAAATGACAAAAACAACGTCCGTAGGTGGCCTGTGCAAGACTCAATTTTTGTCCCTGTCCAATTAACCTTCATCTTCTAGAGGCAGTCCAAATTTCCAGCCTTTCATCCTTGTCGACCCCTATTACAGAACCTACCTATTGTATGTATTGTTAATTTGTTTTCGTCCTAAACATGCATGACATATTTGCCACTGAATGTTAAGCAACTAACAACCAGTCATTGTTAATGAAACAACACTCATGATATTGAATTCTAAAATGCATTTAAAAACATTCTTTCAAGGCATATGCCTATACCGGTTAATCAATATTTTCCAAATTAAGTTACAAGGAGGGGGGGGGGGGATCCATGAAAAATCTATCTGAATTATATAAGTTATTTTTTATCCTACATTGAACTTTTGATGTGGTCCCTTACAGGGTTATTGTTTGGTGGTAAAACGTTTATAACCCATTGGCTTACTGATGGATAGAAAATACTGTCATCGTAAACACCACGTCCAGCAGACTAGTTTAACACTTCCTGGCGGGGTTTTTGCTCAGTTTTGAGGACAGTGTATACGTTACCCTTTCCTAGGCAAGTTTCCGGCCCTTATCCAAAATACTCTCTTTTTCTGATGGCTATCCAGATTTACCACCCTTCATCTCAGACGACCAATTTTGCAGAACCTGCATTCATTTATTTTATAATTTGTTGCTGTCCTGAATATACATGTAATATTTAACACTGAACGTTATGTTTACACATATCTAACATCCTATTAACTAAGGATCGACTTAAGTGATACTCTAATATGTTTACTAACATTATCAGATTATACTTGTTTAGCACTGTGTGACCTTTTGCTCTTTTCTATTTCGATAATTTTCGGTGTAATATCCATTTCTGCATGAAGGGGACATGAAAGATATGAGATGGGAAGCGATATCTACCAATTATAGAACGAAAAGGTAACCACCTAGTCAATCCAAGTCAATAGACAAATTCTAAATCAATGTCCCCAATTCCAGACACGTTTAGAGTTTAAAAGAGACAATATAAATGCAAAAACTAATAAAAATAATAAAAAAGGAAGAAATACAGTAAAGCATTTCAATGCACATTACTTGTATGCAGGAGGTTGAATAAGAAGAAAGGGGTTTGTATATCATTCATTACGTGTCTTTAAGACTCAGTTGTCGCCTCTTGTAATAGGAACCAAAGGGAATGTAGGCACACGTCAATGAGACAGTAACCCAACGACACAAAATACATCTAGAGGTCAACATATGATATTCAACAATATTTAGGTGTCGTTACAGTATGTCAAGCTCTATATCTCACCTAGTCTAAAATAGTTCTATAATTTACACGAAATTAGATAAAATTTATGAATAAAATTTGATAGGTGGTGCACGTCAAAGAGACTGAACTAGTTTTTTTTTTAACAACACTTTTTAAATCTTTCTCAGTAGAGTGATAAAACATACAATAAAAAAACGTACAGGAGAGACATTAACCCTAAAGTAACGATATAATAGAGAACAAAATAATACTGTATTGTATTGAAATAAAAAATATACAATCAAATTAACTTGAATATAGATCACTGATTTCGTTATACTCATATGAGCAAGTTACGATTGATCGATATTTTAATTAGTTTGCAAAATAAACTGTATTGAGATAACAAAATACAATGCAATGAAATAACAAAATATACTGTATTGAATTGAAGCATGCTCAAAGTTACTGGAAGCAAGCTCAAATTAGTTTACATACGAGAAAATATCACACCGTCCTTAACTAGATTTCTAAATAATGTATTTTATGCGCTTAATCATACTATGATACTTTTTCAGGAGAGAAAAATATAAGTTTATGAACCTGTAATTTTAGACGAAACATGTGAAAACCAGGATAATATTCACAAACGATTCAGGCACTTCATATCTGAGAAACAGGCAATATATGCCTTCAATTTTAGAATTCATTCATACATTTTTATATTATTCAAAATTATCAGTAAATTATGTGTTCTACAAGGATCACTAGTCCTTCACCTTTTATCTGATAGCTTAATTACTAAAATATATGCTACATAGTTTTAGATTTACACCTATGCGTAAAGAACTATTTTGTTTTAAAAATGTACTTCTTTCCATGCAGTATGTTTTTTTTTTGTTTTTTTTTTTGCTGTGCATGTACTCATTTTGTGTCATGGATGGATACCCAATATCCTTTGTTTTTCTATTATTTTAAATTTTACAAAAAGGACATTTAAAAGGATAGATAATTGGCTAATATTTCAAAATAGATAAAACGAAATTCCGATGATATCTACATCATTCACCAGTATGTAATCACATCCTCCGCAAAAAAAATAACCTTAAGAAGAGGTGAAACGTTAAACCATGTCATAGTGCAGTATGTGCAAAATTCGTAAAAGAATAAAAAAAAAAAAAACGTTATTAAGTAAAACGTTTTGCAAATTTTTGGTATAAATACAAATATTCTTCAAAACAAATTGTTTTGTTATACCTTGTAACTTCTGTCAAGGAATCAGAGATATGCAAAAAGGAAATACATTATTTAATTTAAGATATCTCTCCGGGAATTTAAAAGATATAAATAATTATGATGGAAATGATTATGTTAATTAAGAAGCTTTTACTAAATGCTATTTTATTTGATTAATTCTTCAACTCCATCTATACTTTTATTTTACATTTATAAAATTTAATTTTTATCTCGTTTTTTTTAAATTATTATTCATTTGCTTTATTTTATGTAATTATTATTTTTTTATTTGTTTCTATTTTTAACATTTTGAAGTAAAAATTATTGCGTTAACACTTTTCTCATTACTGTGCACTTGTTACTTTGTGTCATGATTGTAATCAATTTTGAAGACTTTAATCCCAAAGAACATTTCTTTTTCGTCTATCAAGTTCAATCATTTGCATTGATTGGCGATTAATCTAATAATTAACGAAGTCTTTGCAACTTCGATTCGCCAGTTGAACAGTTTGAGTAATGAGATGAGCACGAGTTCCCAATTAGAGACCGGTATTACTTATTGTCAATTCAAAAATTTAGTATAAAATTAATGATTTATCAAATCTAAGCATTACAAATTCAAATCGAAATACTTGACAGTTAAAATTCAGAGAAAAAAACACTATGCTTTTAAAAAGATTATTCGACACAGATGATGAATTTGATACAATTCCAGCATTTGTATCTACTCTTAGTTTTGATTTTACTCCAGTAAAGGTTAATAATCCTTTTTCCGTGATGACTCCAAACATCAAACGGAATCTGTTTCCTGATGATGACGATGATTCCGGTCTCGGTATGGATGATGATATTACATGTACACCAAGTTTACAGAAATCCACCAAGAGACAACATGAAGACGACGACAACTCTAGATGTTCAAAACGTCCAAAAGTTTGTACCGATATAAAGGCTGTGGTAACCAAAGTTGAAGAGAACGACGACTTCATAGCCGATGGTAGTAGATTACATACTTTACCAACTGTCACTGGAAAGCATTCTGATTTAAAAAGCATCACTCCACAGACACTTGCTGATGTTGTTAATGGAGATTACGATGACGTAATCAGTGAGTACAAGATCATCGACTGCCGATACCCGTATGAATTTGAAGGCGGACATGTCAGAGGAGCAGAGAATATGTATTTGCACGAGACCATTTTAACTTTGCTTCGGCAACCGACTAAAGATAAACAGATTGTCATCTTCCACTGTGAGTTTTCGTCAGAAAGAGGTCCAAAAATGTTGAGATTCCTCAGAAGCAAAGACAGGGAACTCAATAAAGAAAACTATCCATCACTGAATTTTCCTGAAATTTATTTACTAGACGGTGGTTACAAAGCATTCTTCAATGAACAGCCAGATCTATGTGACCCAGTGAGCTATCGACCAATGCTTCATTCCGACCACTCAGAAGATTTGCGACATTTCAGAGTCAAGTCAAAGTCATGGACAGCTGGAGAAAAACGAAGATATGCTAGAAAAGCGATGAGATTTTAGAACTGTCTTATATTTTTGTTGTTGTTATTATTGATAGTGCTATAAGTAATCTGTGATAAAAGAACTACTAGTGCTTTGTTTTATATAAACCGTGATTTACTGTTTTTGTTATTAGTCATGTTAACGTATTATTGATATATTAAAGATTATTAATGTTTATATTGTGTTTTTACGGTGATGCATAAAAGAGAGGCGAAAGATACAACGGGACGTTCAAACTCCTTCGTCGAAAAAAAAACTGACAATGTCATTGCAAAATACAAAACAAAAAACGATCAAAAAGATAAACAACAGTATACAAAACACAACATAGAAAACCAAAGACTGAGCGACACGAACCACAACAATAACTGGGAGTGATCTCAGGGGCTCCGGAAGGACTAGCAGATCCTGCTCACCATGTGACCATCGTATTACTCTTATAAAATACGTAGATAAGCTATATATATCACGTGATAAGCCATCGCACATTTTACTCCTGTCTAACTAAGTCTTCTCATAATTCGTTCACCATCGGTCATGTACAAATTTTTTATTCATAAAACTTGACCGAATATGAAATTTTCAAAATTGAATTAAAACTCGTTTTAACCATGACAAAGGATACAGTGACATTGAAAAATTAAAAGCACAAAGCACATTTAAAACTAAAGAAAGAGCAACAATAATTTGACATTGCTGATAATGAGAAGCGTCTTAAGTTATTTCAACTTGTAGGTCTATGTAAAAATTTACACTATTTAATATGTTTAATGAGATAAATGTTTATGAAATGAATTTTATTAACATCCCGAACACGAAAAAATGCTATAAATACACTCTTGATCATTGATAATTCATGATCTCCTTCAAATTGAACCAAACTTGACAGGAATAATATACTAGTATATGGAAGATCGTTTTTAAAAATGATGTTTTCGTTCCGATCGAATGAAAGCATAACCTCCAGAGACGATCTTTAATTCTGATTGGTCAATTTAAAAAAAATAATAATAATTTCCTCCTAACAAGACGACATGGATTGAAGCTTTAGATTTAAGATTGGCTGATCCTCTACAAAGATCCCGAACAAAATTACATGTTAAATGTGTGCCAAGCATAGCGACATTGATGGCACATAGTTCTGTCAAAGAAACCTATGAAGACTCTGTTTGGCAATTTTTCAAAAATTCTCTTCTTTAAAATTTAAAGCGGAAATGTTTTAGAAACCTTCGTACATGTATTTTATTTTGCTCTTTTAACTTATTTTATTTGAGCATCACTGGTGAGTCTTTTTTAGACGAAATGCGCGTCTAGCTTACACAATTTTAATACTGTTATCTATGATGAGTTAAGGGAGCTACCATTTGATTTTTATGGGGGGGTTCTAGGATGAAAAATTTTGTCCTACATTTTTTTTAGTTGTAATCTCTGTCCTGACTTTTTATTTTTCACTCTATTCGGTCCTGCCTTTTTTTATTAGTTTATCCTGACTTTTTTACATAAATTGACATCCTACCCTTTTTTGCCAAGTTGATCATCCTGCCTTTTTTTTACTCAAAACTCCTGTCCTGCCTTTTTTTTCAAATTTCATCCTAGCCCCCACCCCCCCCTTTCCCTCACAAAAATCAAATGGTAGCTCCGTTATTCAAGTGCCGGTCAAAAGTTGGAAACATCGGAAGTGCCTGTCTTTTGTCTTATCTTAGTGTTTTTGTTTATTGTCTATGACAGATCTTGGATTGCTTCTGTTTAAAAGACTAAATATTTATATCGGAAATAGCATATTGAAAGGAAATGATAAATCTATTGCTAAGAAGACATGTAAAGATGTATCACTTGTAGATTATTTCTTATTATCCTCAAATGTTTTTCCAAATGTAAAATCTTTTGATGTGTTAGATTACAATCCCCTATATTCAAATGTACATTATGGGCTAAAAGAGGGACGAAAGATACCAGAGGGACAGTCAAACTCATAGATCGAAAACAAACTGACAACGCCATGGCCAAAAATAAAAAGACAAAAAGACAAATAATAGTACAGATGACACAACATAGAAAATTAAAGACTAAGCAACACGAACCCCACCAAAAACTGGGGGTGATCTCAGGTGCTCGGGAAGGGTAAGCAGATCCTGCTCCACATGTGGCACCCGTCGTGTTGCTTATGTTATTACAAATCCGGTAAATAGTCTAATTCGGTAGGTCACATTCGTGAAAAGGGAAGGGTATTGTAGTTACGACATAAGGAACATATCCGATATCATCTGTGAAACGGTTATTCCATAACGGTAAACCAACTCGTGATGGCGTCCGTAAAATTTACGAAGGGATGATTTCAACTTCACTATTTGGAACTCTTGGTTTAATAGCTTCCTTGTGAGCAGCAATCCTCTATCAAGGAAATCATGATAGGAAATACAAGCCCGGGAATATGGTATCAATTGGGAGATATATACTCCGTATGCAGGCGCTGCTGGAATGTTGCTACATAGAAATGGAAAGTTCACAATTGGGAAGCTGAAATCATCTTTTTTTGTCGTAAAGTTTTGTTTTCAACCGACCCTCATTGTCAATTTCTAGATGTAAGTCAAGATATGAGGCAGACTTAACTGTATCTGTAGTATCCTTTATCTCTAGTTCGATGGGATAGATTCTAAGTGTGTATTTGCATTCCAATATAAAGAAAAATACTAGAAAACAAAATGTAGGTCATTGTAGTAAATCCAATTATATAAAATGGAATGCTGCCAAACAAGACGAGTTTGTTGAAGCTATTTTTAGTAGCCAATTGTCATTCGGTGATCTCGATACTATTTTTAATGAAGAATGTGAAGGCAATCAAGTGAAACATGTTATTGATAAAGCGGTGGACAAAATTGGTGAGATATTTAGAAACACGGCAAAATCTATTTTTGGCTGTAAAAACTCGACTCGGAAAAAAGTAAAACCTGAAAATAAGCCATGGTATACTAAAAGTTGTCAGGAAAAACGAAAGCAGTTTAATATTAACCGTAAAAAATATAATCTGCGAAAGTCGTCTGTAAACAAACAGATACTCACGCGATCGGGTCGAGAATATAAGAAAGTGAACATTTGAAGAAATTTGAGACGCAACTTCGGAATGCCTCTAAAACCGGTACAAAAAAGTTTTGGGGTATATTGAAGTCATTCTCAAAGTTTCTAACTTCTGAAGAAAATAATATTACACTTGATCGCCTATATGAATATTTTAAAGACTTAAATAACAAGGATGAAGAAGCCAGTGTGGATGATTTTCAGAAATTTATTCTCAAAATGATGTTGACCTTCTTAACTCTGAAATAACAGAGGATGAAATCGTTAAAGCGATTAAAAATTTGAAAAATTCAAAAGCACCAGGCATAGATAATATTGTAAATGAATACATGAAAACAACTTTATGCAAATTTTTACCATACTACCATAAATTGTTTAATCTAGTATTTGATAGTGGTGATAGTCCTGAAACATGGACATTAGGAATTATTAAAGCTATTTACTATTTTCCCGAAGGACCCCGACAATTATCGGGCGATTTCTTTAGTGTCATGTCTTGGTAAAGTGTTTACTTCAATCTTAAACACAAGATTAAATAATTTTTTCAGATGAAGAGGGTTGTATATCTTGGACACAAGCAGGTTTTCGAACTGGATATTCTACGCAGGATAATATTTTCAGTGGCGGATCCAGGGGGGCCCACTGACTGCCTAAGAGGGGGCCCGCTCCAGTCATGCTTTAGTGATTCCCTATATAATCAACCAAATTTTTTCCCCAAAAGGGGGGGCCCGGGCCCCCTGAAAAACCCTCTAAATCCGCCTCTGGTTTTCATTTTATATTGTTTGGTAACACTATTTTTATCAAAGAAAAAAAAATTATTCTGCACATTTATAGATTTTAAAAAAGCATTTGATATAATTTGGAGGGCTGGGTTGTGGCAGAAATTGATTAAAAGTAACATTCAAGGGAAGATGTTTAATGTAATTCATTCATCATATAGCAACATTAAATCTTGTGTTAAAGATGGTGATAGATTATGGCAAGCCGTTCTCGTCAAAACTATGTTTAAACCATTTTTCGAAAAATTTACTCACTGAGAATTGAAAAAAACACACTGAGATTCAAAAAAACCTAAAACACACACTGAGAATTTGAAATTACACACTGAGATTTGTGCGCATCTAATTAGCATACTTAATCTGAATCTATTACAAGCTTAAAACAACTAGGGGACAGAACTCGTTAGTTCTTCAATTTGGCGCTAAATGTTTTATAAAAACATAAAAAATACAACGTATAGAAAAACTACGTTATCAAAGACCAATAGAACAAGAAAAACACCCGCTTACTCTCATTACAAAATATAACCAAATGGTGAAAACTTTATTAAAATTATAAGAAAACATTGGAACAATCTGCAAAAATACAAACAATGCAGTAATTTTTTTCCCCAAGTGCCTATTATAGCATATATACGTAACAAAAATATAAAAGATTACCTTGCGAAATCAGGGTAACAGTTGAAAGACTTTTGAAAATAGACCATGCTTAAACAGTTTTAAGCAAAAAATCCCGATATACTGTTAGTAATAATCTGAATTATGGGCAACAAACTTATGAATATGAGTTAGCAAAAAAAGTTGTTAAGTCTTGAAATTTATTACGAATGTTGGTTATAAGAACCGCATTTCATTATAATGACAAGAGTTCGGGAGACCAAGATATTAATCTGTTGAATTATTCATCTCATGAATATTCATTAGTAATTTGCATATTAATCTCAGTGTGTATTTTTGAAATCTCATTGTGTAATTAACAATTCTCAGTGTATGTTTTTCAATTTATTTCATCCCAGTGTTTCTTTTAAAATCTCAGTGTGTAATTTTAAATTCTCAGTGTGTGTTTTTCATTTTTTAAATCTCAGTGTGTAATTTCGATTTCTCAGTGTGTTATTTTAGGTTCTTAAATCTCAGTGTGATTTTTTTAATTCTCAGTGTGTAATTTTTTCGGAAAAAAATGGTTTAAACATAGTTTTGACGAGAACGGCTTGCCATAATAGATACTCTGATTTTTTTACATGTGATATTGGTGTTAGACCAGGGGAGAATTTACCTCCATTTCTTTTCGCTATTTATTTAAACGATTTGGAAGAATATCTGTCTGAAAATTGTGAAATCGGACTTGACACTCTAAACTCTTTAAGTTTTGAGAATCTTGGTATATATATGAAACTATTTGTATTACTATATGCAGACGATACTATAATATTTTCAGAATCACCACAGGAATTAAAACAAGCACTTAAAGTGTTTGAAAATTATTGTAACTTATGGAAATTCAAAGTTAATGTATCAAAAACAAAAGTTGTGGTGTTCTCAAAGAGAAAGTGTACTGTAGACTATAATTTTGAAATATTTGGTGAAAAAATATATCAGCAGGATGATTATAACTATTTAGGTATTTTGCTTAATTATAATGGTAATTTTTATAAAGCAAGGAAAAAACTTGTGGAACAAGCACAGAAATCACTATATTCATTGTATACGAAAATTCGCATATTAGCATACCTATAGATTTGCAACTAAAACTTTTGATGTATTGGTGTCTCCTATATTGACATATTCATCTGAGATTTGGGGTTTTGAAAATAAAAACATTATAGAAAAAATACATTTACATTTTTGTAAGAAAATTTTAGGAATTAGATCAAGCACACAACTTCTTTTATGGTGTATGGCGAACTTGGGCGATACCTTTTAGAAATACAGATAAAATTAAAAATGCTATGTTTCTGGAACAAACTAGTTGGAAATGCAGAGAAATTGTCTGGTAAAATGTACAAATTACTGTTCAAATTATATGAAAATGGCAATAGAAACATGCTCTAGGTTTATTATATTAAATCCATATTTGATGAAATGGGGTATAGTGAAATATGGAATAATCAAGAATATGTAAATCCTGATTTTTTTTAAAATTGTTGTAAGACAGAGATTACACGATCTATTTATAAGTGGTTTTCAGATGTAACTAATTCTTCACGAGGGGAATATTATTCTAAATTTAAGACAGAGTTTGTATTAGAAGATTATCTTTTACGGTTTAATTCTGTAAATAGAAACTATATCTGCAAACTGAGAACATGCAATCTCAAATTTCCGATAGAGACTGAACGTTGGAAATGAATTTCATTATATTTTCTGCTGTGATGAATTGAAAGATATTCGAACTAAATATATAGCGGGTTACTTTGTTAATGTACACAGTGAGTCAAAAATGAATAAAATGTTGAATATAGGTAATACACAAGTTCTTACTCACCTCTCATGGTTTCCCCAAAAGATTGTAAAACTCTTATTATAACTTATAGAATCAAACTGAAAAAAGTCACCTTACTCCATGATCTTGTACTCTCATGATCTAGTACTCGGATGACATATTTATTTACATTCCATAACACAACACTCTATTTACTCTATTTACACGTTGTGGTGACGTGACGTACGTACAAAAACCGTATCGAGTACACTCAAAACATAAATAGTTGAAGCATGAACTTGGGTTGTCTATAATATATGTTCTAATATATAATAGTTCAATATATAAGTTATATATTGAACTATTATATATTAGAACATATATTATAGACAAAGTAACTATGAATAATTGTATTACTGTATATATATTATAACACATATTTCAAAGGTAAATTTAAACCCATACATAGTATATCATAATTGATGCTCCTGTAGCGCAGTTACTGCGTCTGAGTTTGTTTAATAAAGATTAAAATATTCACAATATGTATAGACTCGGGACGATTTAGAGCTGTTTATTTTGTAAGACTTTGTTGCCCATTAGATGTTTTTTTGATTGTTTTTTTTTTTGTCGTTTGGTTGTTGTCTCTTTTATTCATATTGTGTAAGTTGTTGCACCTTTATATTCCATTGGCATCATATGGAAAATAAAATTTTCGTTATCTCCTGTTACACTAAAGAATAATGGAAATACACAAATAGTGTTAGTGTTGTAATTGTTATGATCATTATCAATTTTAAAAAATAAAAGGAAATAATTTAACAAGCTTTTGAAAATCTATAACTCATTGGCCTACTGGTGAATAGAAAATACATTGTAAAAATGATGTTTAGATCCTAAACACAATTCTAAACACATCTTTTGCGCACTTTTTTGTACGTTTTGGTTTAAGCATGTTTATGTTGACAATGTGTTTAGCATTGTGTTTAGCTTAGAAATTAGTGTTTTATTTCTAAACACTTTAGTTCTAAATAATATAAAAATAAGGAGATGTGATATGATTGCCAATGAGACAACTATCCATCAAAGTTCAAGTGAAGTGGATGTATGCAATTATAGGCAACCGTACGGCCTTTAACAATGAGAAAAATCAATACCGTATAGTCGGCTATAAAAGGCCCCAACATGAAAAATATGAAACAATTCAATTGAGAAAACTAACGGCCTAATTTATTAAAAAAAAAAACAATTTACGAAAAACAAATAAGAAAGACATGAACCAACGATAACCACCGAAACACAGGCTCCTGACTTTGGACAGGCACATAAAGAATGTGGCGGGATAACATGTTTGTGAGCGCTCAACCCTCCACAACCTGGGACAGTGGTGTTACAGCACGTCACGTCCAGTGGCATTTATTTCATGCATGTTCAGGACGATAGAAATATAAACAACTAATACAAGTTCTGCAAGATGGGACCAGGGGTGGATCCAGGATTTTAGGTTAGGGGTGCGCAAGCTTAAATATTCGCCGAGCGGAGCGAGGCGAACATTTTTTTGAGGTAAAATTATCGAAATATTCTTTATTAAGCTGAGGACAACCCATGCTTTGCAAATTTTAGGGGGGGGGGGCGCACGCCCGCCACGCCCTCGCATGAATCCGACCCTGGGTACGACAAGTATGAAAGGCGGGAAATTTGGACTGCCATTGTTAAACATGATATGTGGATTGATTGGTTGATTATTCGAGTGGTGCTTAACGCTACTTTTAGCACAAAGTATTGGCTATTTCATGGCGGCCAGATTTTATTAGTGGAGGAAGCCGGAGTGCTCGGAGAGAACCACCGACTTTCGGCAGAAAAACTGGCAATCCTAGTCGATTGGAGTCGAACGCATCTGTCACGTGGGGGGTTCAAACTCACAACCTCCGTGTTGACAGGCAAGTGATACAGTTGTTGAACTACTTAAACACTTGGCCAAAGAGAAAAAACCCTCAGTGTTTTGTATATGAATTGCGTATATTGAACTTCGAAGAGTGGATCAAGTTTTACATGTTAATATTCAGTCGGGTCATCTCTCTTAAGATAAAATGTGCTACTAGTATGTACAAAAAGCATACTGGTATTTTTCATGAAACAACACGAAGAGCTTCGTATGTATACACACTACATAAATTACTAGTTGTATTCAGTAGTTTTATCATAGTTTAACAGCCAAATTTTAATGGATATTTAAATTCAATGAGAACTACAAAATAAATAACATCTTTGATATGTCATATTACTGGAGTGCTGCAAGTTTTTATCCTACATCGATTTTTCGGGTTATAGAACACATGTGAAATTTAAATCCTATATGTGTTTGGACTTTTCATACAAATATTACAAAATGTTATAAATTGTACAGGATAGTCATTTTTGCAGGCGAAAAACTCATTGAAAATAACCGGCTTACAATTTGGTACGCCAGATGCCCATTTGGTCTACATAAGACTCATCAGTAACACTCTAATCAAAACAGTTTGAAGGCTTACTCAAACATTTGTCAAATATGAAGTTAAAGAGTATTTAAAACAGAAAATTTTAAAAAAGTGAGCTGTTTCATCGTATCGATGTCATTGGAACCATAATTAAATGGTAGTTTGAATTTCATTGAAACATAATACAGTTAAACACAAGATTTGAAAGCTATATAGAATTACTAAGAACGGATGAAAAATGTTATATAGGATATAGATTTAAAATTACAGAGATAACTTCATGTACACTACAGTCATTATGAATTTTTTTACATGATCAATTTTAAGCTACATATATCTATTTAACAATGAATTTATTCAAATAAGCGTTTAAAAAAAAAAATCAAATAAACTGACAAAAACAACATCCGTAGGTGGCCTGTGCAAGACTTAATTTTTGTCACTGTCCAATTTACCTTCATCTTCTAGAGGCAGTCCAAATTTCCAGCCTTTCATCCTGATCGACCCATATTACAGGACTTACCTATTGTATGTATTGTTAATTTGTTCTCGTCCTGAACATGCATGAAATATTTGCCACTGAATTTTAAGCAACTTACAATCAGTCATTGTTAATGAAACAACACTCACGATATTAAATGCTAAAATGCATTTAAAAACATTCTTTCAAGGCATATGCCTAATCACGGTTAATCAATGTTTTCCAAATTAAGTTACAAGGGGGGGGGTCCAGGTAAAATCTACCTGAATTAAGTTTTTTTTTATCCTACATTGAACTTTTGATGTGGTCCTTTACAGGGTTTTTGTTTGGTGGTAAAACGTTTATAACCCGTTGGCTTACTAATGGATAGAAAATACTGTCATCGTTAACACCACGTGCACATACTGGCGGGGTTTTCGCTCAGTTTTGAGGAGAGTGTATACGTTACCTTTTCCCAGGCAAGTTTCAGGCCCTTATCCAAAATACTCTCTTCTGATGGCTGTCCAATTCCCAACCTTCATCTCAGACGACCAATTTTGCAGAACCTGCATATGATATGTTTTTCATAATATGTTGCTGTCTTGAATATACATGTAATATTTGCCACTGAACGTTATGTATACATAAAACGATCAACCGTAACTAAAGGATCGACTTAAGTGATACGCTAATATGTTTACTAACATTATCAGGGTGAATACTTGTTTAGCACTGTGCGACCCTTGCTTTTTCTCTTTTGATAATTTTCGGTGTAATTCCCATTTCTGCATAAAGGGTACAAAAAAGATATGAGATGAGAACAGATATCTACCAATTATAGAACGTAAAGGTATAACCACTTAGTCGATCCAAGTCAATAGACAAATTCTAAATGTCCCCAATTCCAGACACATCACGAGTTTAAAAAAAGACAATATGAACGCAAAAACTAATAAAAATAATAGAAAAGGATGAACACAGTAAAGCATTTCAATGCACATTACTTGTATGCAGGAGGTTGAATAAGAAGAAATGGGTTTGTATATCATTCATTACGTGTCTTTAAGACTCAGTTGTCGCCTCCAGTAATAGGAACCAAAGGGAATGTAGGCACACGTCAATGAGACAGTAACCCAACGACACAAAAATAAATCTAGAGGTCAACATATGATATTCAACAATATTACGGTGTCGTTACAGTATGTCAAGCTCTATATCTCACCTAGTCTCAAATAGTTCTATAATTTACTCGAAATTAGATCAAATTTATGAATAAAACTGGATAGGTGGTGTACCTCAAAGACGTTTTTTTTTTAAACAACACTTTTTAAATATTTATCAGTAGAGTGATAAAACATACAATAAAAAAAACTTACAGGAGAGACGTTAACCCTAAAGTAACGATATAATAGAGAACAAAATAATACTGTATTGTATTGAAATAAAAAATATACAATCTAATTAAAATATAGATCTCTGATTTCGTTATACTCATATGAGCAAGTTACGATTGATCGATATTTTAATTAGATTGCAAAATAAACTGTATTGAGATAACAAAATACAATGCATTGAAATAACAAAATATACTGTATTGAATTGAAGCATGCTCAAAGTTACTGGAAGCAAGCTCAAATTAGTTTACATGCTAAAAAATATCACACCGTCCTAAACTAATATCCAAATAATATATTTTATGCGCTTAATCAGGTATACATTTTCAAGAGAGAAAAATATAAGTTTATGAACCTGTAATTTTAGACGAAACATGTGAAAACCAGGATAATATTCACAAACGATTCAAGCACTTCATATCTGAGAAACAGGCAATATATGGGGGGGCTATATATGCCCTCAATTTTAGAATTCATTCATATATTTTTGTATTATTTAAGGAATGACTGTAATATTTTTTCTGTCTATGAAGAAATAACATAAAAAATGTGGTGCACACTGAATAACCCGCGTAGCGAATTATTTAGAAGTGTGCACCACATTTTTTTGTTATTTCGAACAGATAGAATAAATATTACAGTCATTCCTTATAATTTAATTCTTAATTCCGTTGGTGACGTCACGGTCACATGACAAAATTATGTTTATGAGCTGATAGACAAAACACTTCCAGCCAGTCAGAAGACGTGTTACACCCAAGATTGAATTATTCAAAATTATCAGTAAATTATATGTTCTACAAGGACACTAGTCCTTCACCTTTCATCTGATAGCTTAATTACTAAAATATATGCTACATAGTTTTAGATTTACACCTATGCGTATAGAACTATTTGGTTTTGAAAATCTACTACTTTCCGTGCAGTATGTTCATTTTTTGACCGGACCCGATTAGGTGGTGTTACATCTGACAAAGACTAGTCAAATTCATTTTTGCAATGAATTCCGATCAAGCCGGTGCTCGGGTCCGCCTTAAACTTGCCGTGAGGTGAGACTTTTTTGGGTCCGTATTGAAGGCCTCGCTGTGACTTTGAGATGAAGAACAGCAATACAAGCTCTGTTCCTTTGTTATTGTGTGTTTTTTTTTTTTTTTTTTTTTTTGCTGTGCATGTACTGATTTTGTGTCATGGATGGATACCCCGTATCCTTTGTTTTTCTATTATTTTAAATTTAACATAAAGGACATTAAAAAGGATAGATAATTGGCAAATATTTCAAAATAGATAAAACGAAATTCCGATGATATCCACATCATTCACCAGTATGTAATCACATCCTCCGCAAAAAAATAAGAGGTGAAACGGTAAATCATGTCATAGTGCTGTATGCGCAAAATTGGTAAAAAATAAAAAAAAAAAACGTTATTAAGTAAAACGTTTTGCAAATTTTTGGTATAAATACACATATTCTTCAAAACAAATTGTTTTGTTCTTCCTTGTAACTTTTGTCAAGGAATCAGAGATATGCCAAACGGAAATACATTATTTAATTTAAGATATCTCTCCGGGAATTTAAAAGATATAAATAATTATGATGGAAATGTTAATTAGAAGCTTTTACCAAATGCTATTTTATTTGATTAATTCTTCAACTCTATCTATACTTTTATTTTACATTTATAAAATTTAATTTTTTATCTCGTTTTTTTTTCAAGTTATTTTTTTTAATTGATTTAATTTGTTTCTATTTTTAACATTTTGAAGTAAAAATTATTGCGTTAACACTTTTCTCATTACTGTGCACTTGTTACTTTGTGTCATGATTGTAATCAATTTTGAAGACTTTAATCCCAAAGAACATTTCTTTTTCGTCTATCAAGTTCAATCATTTGCATTGATTGGCGATTAATCTAATAATTAACGAAGTCTTTGCAACTTCGATTCGCCAGTTGAACAGTTTGAGTAATGAGGTGAGCACGAGTTCCCAATTAGAGACCGGTATTACTTATTGTCAATTCAAAAATTTAGTATAAAATTAATGATTTATGAAATTTAAACATTACAAATTCAAATCGTTCACTGGACAGTAAAAATTCAGAGAAACAAACACTATGCTTTTAAAAAGATTATTCGACACAGATGATTAATTTGATACAATTCCAGCATTTGTATCTACTCTTAGTTTTGATTTTACTCCAGTAAAGGTTAATAATCTTATGTCTGTGATGACTCCAAACATCAAACGGAATCTGTTTCCTGATGATGACGATGATTCCGGTCTCGGTATGGATGATGATATTACATGTACACCAAGTTTACAGAAATCCACCAAGAGACAGCATGAAGACGACGACAACTCTAGATGTTCAAAACGTCCAAAAGTTTGTACCGATATAAAGGCTGTGGTAACCAAAGTTGAAGAGAACGACGACTTCATAGCCGATGGTAGTAGATTACATACTTTACCAACTGTCACTGGAAAACATTCTGATTTGAAAAGCATCACTCCACAGACACTTGCTGATGTTGTTAATGGAGACTACAATGACGTAATCAGTGAGTACAAGATCATCGACTGCCGATACCCGTATGAATTTGAAGGCGGACATGTCAGAGATGCAGAGAATATGTGTTTGCACGAGACCATTTTAACTTTGCTTCGGCAACCGACTAAAGATAAACAGATTGTCATCTTCCACTGTGAGTTTTCGTCAGAAAGAGGTCCAAAAATGTTGAGATTCCTCAGAAGCAAAGACAGGGAACTCAATAAAGAAAACTATCCATCACTGAACTTTCCTGAAATTTATTTACTAGACGGTGGTTACAAAGCATTCTTCAATGAACAGCCAGATCTATGTGACCCAGTGAGCTATCGACCAATGCTTCATTCCGACCACTCAGCAGATTTGCGACATTTCAGAGTCAAGTCAAAGTCATGGACAGCTGGAGAGAAACGAAGATATGCTAGAAAAGCGATGAGATTTTAGAACTGTCTTATATAGTGCTTTGTTTTATATAAACCGTGATTTACTGTTTTGTTATTAGTCATGTTAACGTATTATTGATATAGTGTCCCGTAAAATCTTAATAGGCTGAGGAGTAGTATTATCAACAATAGAAACAAACCCATCAGACATGTATATCCTATAATCACAAAACTGGACTTAAACGCCTGACTCGCAGGACATTCCAACGTATGGGTAAAACGGGGTGTCGTACAAGCACTGGTCTTGGGCTTATTATCTCTTTCATTCTTCTTCTGGAGTCTAAAACAATCAGCCATCAGGTGACCATTCTTCTTACAATAAGCACAAGTCAGTGACTTCTTCTCAAAAGTATCAAATTTTGGACTAGACATATTATAACTAGACTGACTCTTATTCTGTGCAACAGGTTTATTATCAGTACGCTCAGTGCTTTGATTCTTGTAATTTCCACTCGAAGTATTAAAATTTTGACCTTTGAAACTTCTCTTATGTGAAAGGGTATAATTATCGGAAATAACAGCTGCATCTTGTAATGTCTCAACAGTTTTGTCATCTAAATGTGTTTTAAGTCTAAATGAACACACTGCTTGAACTCTTCTAATAACATCAATTGTCTTAAATTATCAAAATTTTATTTATTTTCTTTGACGTAAGCCATTTATCAAATAGATCTTCTTTTTCCCTAGCAAATTCAACATAGGTTTGTGAATCAAACTTTTTATAAGACCTAAATTTCTGTCTATATGCTTCTGGCACTAGCTCATAAGCTTTCAAAACTTCCTTTTAACCGTGTCATAATCAGAACTATTTTCTAATGAAAGTGCTGAGTAAATTTCAGCGGCCTTGCCCTCAAAAACACTTTGCAGCATTGTAGTCCAAAAGGCTTCGGCCATTTCAAATTTTGAGCAATTTTCTCAAACTGTGGAAAAATTTGTCAACTGTTTTTCACAAAATTTGGGAACCAAACGTATGTTTTTGCTGCATCAAAATTAAAATGTTCTGATTTTGATTGGAATTTAGTGTTGCTTTCTTCTTTTGCCATTTCAATTTTCATTTTTCAATCTCTAACCTTTCTCTCATTTCAAGTTCTGCCTGTTTTAATTTCAATTCATCTTGTTTTAATTTAAATTCATCTTCTTTTCTTTTTCTCCATTTCTAACCTTTCTTCTTTTCTTTTTCTCCATTTCTAACCTTTCTTCTTTTCTTTTTCTCCATCTCTAACCTTTCCTTCATTTGAAGTTCTGCCTGTTTTCTTCTTTTCCAATTGTTTTATTTTGATTTCGTTTTCCAATTGTTTTAATTTAAATTCATGTTCTAATTCAAGCTGTTTTAATTTGGTAGCATCAACATTTTCGACCTTAAGTTCAAGAGCCTCTTCACCAAAAATTTCTGAGTCAACTAATTTGTCTATTAACAAATTTTTATAATTTGTTTTCTCATAGATACTCTAAAGTCTAATTTTAGATGTTTAGCAAGCAACACTAATTCTTCTTTCTTTAAATTATCAAACCCTTCCAGGTCTGGCGTTTTCAAAATTTACCGGCATCAAATGCCATATTGTAGAATTTTGTTGGCTAGTTCTAATAAAAATACTGAAAAATCTTTATTAAGATATAAACGTGATCCCGGACTTGAGCCCCAATTTCTGTTACGGCAGAAAATCGCCTTTTAATTGTAGCCAACAAAAGACACAAATCAATAATAAAATTTAACAAGATTTATTATACACAAGTTTACAAGAAATATTACATAAAAAGAAATGTCAACTTAACTGTCAAAATATATGTCCAATCTTTTATCTTTCCTTTATCCGGAAATCTTCTCGGAATCCACAGAATATTATATCCAATTGGTCACAATCTAGTATGATGTAGTTTGTAAATAAAAGTGTCAATCCAACTGCTGAGAATATTGATGTCTATCGATGTCCAAGTCTATCTATGTCTATCTATGTTTCTATGTCTCTATGTCTCTCTATATTCAACTAACTTTTGGGTCTGCATTTAAATACTCAAACGGAAATTTCTAGACAACGCTAGAAATATAAATTACGCATCTTTGTTATGATCATTCTGGAAACGTTATGTAAGTGAAATAGAAAGTTCTAATTTTGTATTAAAGATATATTAAAGTTACAATATTATTAATGTTTATATTGTGTTTTACGGTGATGCATAAAAGAGAGGCGAAAGATACAACGGACGTTCAAACTCCTTCGTCGAAAAAAAACTGACAATGTCATTGCAAAAAAAAAACAAAACAAAAAACGATCAAAAAGATAAACAACAGTATACAAAACACAACATAGAAAACCAAAGACTGAGCGACACGAACCACAACAACAACTGGGAGTGATCTCAGGGGCTCCGGAAGGACTAGCAGATCCTGCTCACCATGTGACCATCGTATTACTCTTATAAAATACGTAGATAAGCTATATATATCACGTGATAAGCCATCGCACATTTTACTCCTGTCTAACTAAGTCTTCTCATAATTCGTTCACCATCGGTCATGTACAAATTCTCTATTCATAAAACTTGACCGAATATGAAATTTTCAAAATTGAATTAAAACTCGTTTTAACCATGACAAAGGCTTTCAAAACTTCCTTTTAACCGTGTCATAATCAGAACTATTTTCTAATGAAAGTGCTGAGTAAATTTCAGCGGCCTTGCCCTCAAAAACACTTTGCAGCATTGTAGTCCAAAAGGCTTCGGCCATTTCAAATTTTGAGCAATTTTCTCAAACTGTGGAAAAATTTGTCAACTGTTTTTCACAAAATTTGGGAACCAAACGTATGTTTTTGCTGCATCAAAATTAAAATGTTCTGATTTTGATTGGAATTTAGTGTTGCTTTCTTCTTTTGCCATTTCAATTTTCATTTTTCAATCTCTAACCTTTCTCTCATTTCAAGTTCTGCCTGTTTTAATTTCAATTCATCTTGTTTTAATTTAAATTCATCTTCTTTTCTTTTTCTCCATTTCTAACCTTTCTTCTTTTCTTTTTCTCCATTTCTAACCTTTCTTTTTCTTTTTTCTCCATCTCTAACCTTTCCTTCATTTGAAGTTCTGCCTGTTTTCTTCTTTTCCAATTGTTTTATTTTGATTTCGTTTTCCAATTGTTTTAATTTAAATTCATGTTCTAATTCAAGCTGTTTTAATTTGGTAGCATCAATACAGTGACATTGAAAATTAAAAGCACATTTTACTCCTGTCTAACTAAGTCTTCTCATAATTCGTTCACCATCGGTCATGTACAAATTCTCTATTCATAAAACTTGACCGAATATGAAATTTTCAAAATTGAATTAAAACTCGTTTTAACCATGACAAAGGATACAGTGACATTGAAAAATTAAAAGCACAAAGCACATTTAAAACTAAAGAAAGAGCAACAATAATTTGACATTGCTGATAATGAGAAGCGTTTTAAGTTATTTCAACTTGTAGGTCTATGTAAAATTTAAACCATTTAATATGTTTAATGAGATAAATATTTATGAAATGAATTTTATTAACATCCCGAACACGAAAAACTGCAATAAATACACTCTTGATCATTGATAATTCATGATCTCCTTCAAATGGAACTAAACTTGACAGGAATAATATACTAGTATATGGTAGATCTTCTTAAAAAATGATGTTTTCGTTCGATTGAATGAAAGCATGACCTCCAGAAACGATCCTTTATTCTGATTGGTCAATTTAAAAAAAAAAACAATTTCCTCTTAACAAGACGACATGTTAGAAGCTTTAGATTTAAGATTGGCTGATCCTCTACAAAGATCTCGAATAAAATTACATGTTTAATGTGTGCCACTGGCAAGCATAGAGACATAGATGATAAATAGTTCTGTCAAAAAAACCTATGAAGACTCTGTTTGGCAATTTTTCAAAAATTCTCTCCTTCAAAAATTTAAAGCGGAAATGTTTTAGAAACCTTCGTATTTTATTTTTCTCTTTTCACTTTTTTTATTTGAGCATCACTGGTGAGTCTTTTTTAGACGAATTGCGCGTCTAGTGTACACAATTTTAATACTGTTATCTATGATGAGTTTAGGGAGCTACTACATTTGATTTTTATGGAGGAGGGGGGGGGGGGGGGGGCTAGGATGAAAAAGTTTGTCCTGCATTTTTTTTAGTTGTAATCTCTGTCCTGCCTTTTTATTTTTCAATATATTCGGTCCTACCTTTTTCTTATCAGTTTATCCTGACTTTCTTTACATAAATTGACATCCTGCCCCCCTCCCCCCAAATGGTAGCTCCGTTATTCAAGTGCCGGTCAAAAGTTGGAAACATCGGAAGTGCCTGTCTTTTGTCTTATCTTAGTGTTTTTGTTTATTGATGGATTGCTTCTGTTTAAAATACTCACAATATGTATAGACTCGGACGATTTAGAGCTTGGGATTTATGGTAGACACCTGTCTATTTTGTAAGGCTTTGTTGCCCATTAGATTTATTTTTGATTGTTTTTTTTTTTTCGTTTGTTTGCTGTCTCTTTTATTCATATTGTGTAAGTTGTTGCACCTATATATCCCATTGGCATCATATGGAAAATAAAATTTTCGTTATCTCCTGTTAACACTTAAGAATAATGGAAATACACAAATAGTGTTATTGTTGTAATTGTGATGATCATTATCAATTTTAAAAATTAAAAGGAAATAATTTAACAAGCTTTTGAAAATCTATAACTCATTGGCCTACTGGTGAATAGAAAATACATTGTAAAAATGATGTTTAGATCCTAAACACAATTCTGAACACATCGTTTGCGCACTTTTTTTAACGTTTTGGTTTAAACATGTTTATATTGACAATGTGTT
The DNA here is from genome assembly GCA_017311375.1 of Mytilus coruscus. NCBI lineage: Eukaryota > Metazoa > Mollusca > Bivalvia > Mytilida > Mytilidae > Mytilus > Mytilus coruscus. The sequence goes on along the minus strand of CM029603.1, from coordinate 27,428,354 downwards.
TAGCATTGTGTTTAGCTTAGATATTAGTGTTTTATTCCTAAACACTTTAGTTCTAAATAATATAAAAATAAGGAGATGTGGTATGATTTCCAATGAGACAACTTTCCATCAAAGTTCAAATGAAGTGGATGTATGCAACTATAGGCAACTGTACGGCCTTTAACAATAAGTAAAATCAATACCGTATAGTCGACTATAAAAGGCCCCGACATGAAAAATATGAAACAATTCAAATGAGAAAACTAACGGCCTAATTTATTAAAAAAACAATTTACGAAAAATAAATAAGAAACACATGAACCAACGACAACCACCGAAACACAGGCTCCTGACTTTGAACAGGCACAGTACTCTCAGATCTGTTCCTAGTGTCTTTTTGTTGTTTGGATGTACAAGTACCCTGCCACGTCCACTTGTATTTTTGTCCATCTGATGAGTTAAGCCTTTTTCAACTGATTTTTATAGTTCGTTCTTATGTTGTACTGTTATATCACAGTCCCAGGTTAGGGGGAGGGTTGGGATCCCGCTAACATGTTTAACCCCGCCACATTATGTATGTATGTGCCTGTCCCAAGTCAGGAGCCTGTAGTTCAGTGGTTGTCGTTTGTTTATGTGTTACATATTTGTTTTTTTTCATTTTTTGTACATAAATAAGGCCGTTAGTTTTCTCGTTTGAATTGTTTTACATTGTCATTTCGGGGCCTTTTATAGCTGACTATGCGGTATGGGCTTTGCTCATTGTTGAAGGCCGTACAGTGACCTATAGTTGTTAATTTCTGTGTCATTTTGGTCTCTTGTGGACAGTTGTCTCATTGGCAATCATACCACATCTTCTTTTTTATACATAAAGAATGTGGCGGGGTAACATGTTTGTGAGCGCTTAACCCTCCCCAACCTGGGACAGTGGTGTTACAACACAATATTAGAACAAATTATAGTTTATATTCAAGACATGTCTACATTTAATGTGCTTACTGAGAAATGTGTTTAGATATTAAACACAATCCTAGAATTAAACATGTATTAATACAAGTGTTTATTTTCTAAGTTTGGTTTTATTAATTACATGTACCCCTTTTTGCGAAACAAAGGGGGTGCTAATCCGGCGGCGTTGGTGCCAACAAACTAATTTAACTCCTCCACATTCTGTATGTGCCTGTCCCAAGTCAGGAGCCTATAATTCAGTGATTGTAGGTTGTTGCTGTAGATCATAGTTGGTTTTCGTTCATTGTTTTGTACAAAAATCAGGCCGTTAGTTTTCTCATTTGAATTGTTTTACATTTGTCATTTCGGTGTCTTTTATAGCTGACTGTGCGGTATGAGTTTTTCTCATTTCTGAAAGCCGTACGGTGACCCATTGTTGTAACTTCTATGTCATTTGGTGGAGAGTTGTCTCATTGGCAATCATACCACATCTTCTTATTTTCATATTAAGTCTTTGCACTGATGATAAAACCTTTTTATTTCAGAAGGTAAGCTGGTTGCCTGGATGCTTCATATCTTGTAAACTGCCTTTTGATACGAAGATTAGGTCTTATATCCATTGTCCTTGACATCATTTTCATGCTTCACCGACTGCTTATTGAATTTACAACTTATAATAAGCAAAATGTTAACTATATTTAGTAAATTGGATCCTTTTGCAAGGTCTACATGTCTGTCAGACAGGATTCAACGGACACTAATTTCATGGATCTATGAACAAAGTAAAGTCCGTATCTCAGATATCCACAGGTACTTGGGGACAGAACATTTTTTTGTAGTCCTCTCCCTTTCTTTCCCAAAATCCGTTATTTTTTAGACATATATACTGGAACCAACACTTGTCAGGTTTTGGTAGGGTTCATCTGACCTTGATCTCACTTTGATGGCTTATTGGTGAATGTTGAGTTTTCTTGGGTCAATTTTCTTAGATACTATAAACAATAGTCAACTATTTTTTGGTGTATGAAATGATTGCAAGGTGTACATGTGTATCTAACTGACTTTATTTTAATAGTTCTTGTCTGTATCTGTATGGTTACACAGTGCAGGAACCATTTTTCGCAATAGGTGAGCAGGGGACTTAGTCCAACTGTTGGAGGGCTTCTCTGAAGCCCTTTGCTATAATTCATTTGACAATTCTAATGTTTTTGTTGTTAGGGTGGTATCTCATAACATAAGCAATAGGTCAACTTTAAAATTGGTGTATGGGATCATTGTAAGGTGTACATGTCCATCTAGTCATGCTAGTAGGGTTCATTTGACCTTGACCTCATTTACATGGATAATTGATAATTTGTTATATGATACTGTGACGAATGGCTTTGGGACGACTATGCATTAAAAAGGGCGAAGTCAGTAGTTGCTGTCCCCTTTCGTATTTGAAACTCAAGCAGATAAACATTGGAATTAAAAGCTACAGTAACAATTTCTATCTGATTTAATAACTTCATGGTATTTATAAGTTACATTTTATTAAAGTTACAGTGAGGTTAATCATTTGATAACTTGAAATCCCTTGTTACTATGATATGCTCTATATGGCACAGTCCAATAAAGGTGGACTCGTCCAGGGTTGAAACACCCTTGTTACTAGGCAATTTAGGGTAATGGTATTGTCCCGTAGTGGTATATCCCAATCATCCAGGGGTATATAAGCAGCCGTCAGCAGGCAGTCAGGGCTTAACAGCCAGTCAAGGTCGTTAAACACCCCCAGTAGTAGTAGTCAGGGTCCAACCGTGCGAGGGCTTAATAGAGATTTACAATAACTGTCTGACTCCGACTACGAGTCAAAGTAAGACAGTTTAAATGATGGGGGCTATCTCAAAACAATAAAAAATTGTAAACATTGTGCTTTTATAATTTTATACTAATTGAAAAGTTGTTTTCGGCGATTTACCAAACTCCCACAAACTTCAACAATGGCTTTTAGTTTGTGACAAGGATGCCTACAAAGAGTTCTCATGAACTTATAGCAGTTCAACTCGCCAATAACGTGTTCAACGGAAACTCGGCATTCTGTTATAAGTCTGTCTGTTCAAAAGCAGAGGTGTGAATGTAGATTCATCTGAAAGTGATGAAACTGTTATGGTTCAATGTTGTCGTTGCGCAAATAAGTAAAACAACATAATCTATGAGAACAACAAGTCTTATTTATTTATCTATCATTGCTCCTTTAAAGCATGATTTTTGGATTGTACATCGTTTATTTGTGTTTAGTTGTTCTTGTTTTTAGGAAGAACAAAATACGAAAAGTCAAACAATCGTAAAACAAAGAATAATTTAAAAATAAGAAGTGATATGATTTCCAATAAGACAACTTCCCACCAGATACTAAATGACTTAGTTTAAAACTACAAAATGTATAGGTTTGCGTATGGACTTCAACAATGAGCAAAAACCATACAGCATAGTTAGCCATAAAGGATCCCGAAATGGCATATGTAAAACAATCCAAACGAGAAAACTAAAACGTATTCCCTTTTAATGCACAGTTCCAGAAATAAAATTAAAAAAAAATACATGGCTATATATTATCAAATAAAGTATTTCCCCCTGAAGCCACATCCACCTCCATATCCCATCAATGTTCATCCCACACACTACTCAGCCCGTCGTTTTGATTCTTTCTTCTTTTTCTATTTCATTTTGATCTACTTACCGGATGAAGTTAGTCATTATTTTGCGTCAGTCACCGTTTGTATCGATTGTTCTCAATTTTATGTTTTCTTTTAAAATTGTTAGATGAAAAGCTAATATAGAACACTTTCAATTGCCGAAAGGCTGAAAAGTTAAAGATCTTGTAGATTTGTCTATTTGGAAAAAATAAGCGTCGTTTGGCTCTTTATCAGACTTGTTTTGTACACTTCTTAAATCAGACAAACAATTGCAAGCTAACTTGACAGGGAGAATGATTGGAATGACTAAGAAGGTCAATGCTGTTTCAATATTCATAATCATTCATGTAACTAATGATTTTTTTTCTCATCAAAATAAATGCGAACAAAAGTATGCATTACAATTCACTCGCAGCTATAAAAAAAAAAAAAAAAAAAACAAACAAGTTTTCTGATCAAAAACGAGTTGAAACAATTTGCAATCAGTCAATTGAAAATATTTATCCTATCCTCCAAGACTACATGTATATACAATGGGAAAAAATGTTGCTTAATAAAAAAAGAAATACAAACAAAATGAACAATAGTATTATTCAGTTCCCTTTAGATAATTCATCAGTAGAATAGAGAACATACAGAAGTGATCAGATAACAAGAGCGAAAGACTGTTGTGAAAGTATTAGAAAATCTGAAAAAAAATCTGTTATAAAGAGAGAATGAAAAAGCGTTTTCTTCAAACCTTCAGGGAAAAAAATTAATTTGATGAATGGTTTTGTCCTATCACATTGCAACGCAAAGATTTAACACGGTAAAATCAATTAGTGTACAAATTATTTTGAGATCACCCCTATAGCTTACCTGTATGATTTGTAGTCGTACTCGTACTCGGACTCGGAGTCGGGTAGTTATTGTAAATCTCTAATAGCCAGTCAAGGTCGTTAAACACCCCTAGTAGTAGTAGTCAGGGTCGATTGCACACAATTATTTAAACGCTCATCAAACGCCTTCGGGCACCGAGCCGACCGTGCGAGGGCTTAACAGCCAGTCAAGGTCGGTAAACACCCCCAGTAGTAGTCAGGGCCGGTATTACGATCAGATCACACGTAAAAGTGATAAGATAAATACCTGCTTATTGTTCCAAACATTGGATTCACTGCTTAAGTCTTTCCAATAACTGAAACTTAGCAGAAGAATTATCTTAAGCTATAAGTGAGCTGCATCGAGAGAAACGGAAGAGCTAAGAGAGCTTCGTTGATTAAGATAGACATAGCGGAAAGAGCAACAATATTGCGAGCCGGTTGAGCTATCTATTTTATATAGAAGTATTGTGAGCCAGTTGAGCTACAGCACTAGTGAGTCTGTTGAGCTAAGAGCTACAGAGGTAGTGAGCAAGTAGATCTTGCTTTTTAATTGACCTATAGAGTCAGTAAGCCAGTTGGGCTGAATAATAATTGAGCTGGAGGAGCTTTAATGAGCAGAGAGAGTTAAAAAGGAATTATAAACAAAAAGAAAATATATACACAAGTCTCAGATCTTGGGAATCAACTCGGGTACGGACCCCAGACACGTTACAATACATGTACTTGTATTAAACGTTTATCTCTTGTAGTAAAGACTCAATCATGATCAGTACAGCAAGGGGGACACTTCTTAATATTTGGTTTACATTTGAGTACAATAAACTTGACATATATAATTTATAAAATTATAAAGGGGTTCCGCGGAACCCTGTGTCTCGCCTACGATTGCTGCTGTCAGCGTAAAAGTGTAATGTTGACTTAAAAAGTGAGTCCATTTATCAGTAAAATACAGAATGATAAAAAAGATTCAAACTTTCTCTTTAGATGCTATTTCTTGGTCTTGAAGATTAGCTTCTGTCCAAGTTTCATAACAATCCATGAAGGTTAACAAACTTATCATGTAAAAAATTTTAATCCCAGACTGTCAGTAAATGTTAACTGTAAAAAAGTCCATCTATCAGAAAAATACTGACAATGAAAATATATTTTCAAAAGTGTGCTTCAGACATTATCTCTTAATCATAAAAAAGTTTCATAAAATTCTATGAAGGTTTGACAAACTTCAAAGTATTTGATGTGTAACAACTTTAACCTCAGACCGAATCTGAATGTTAAGTGTGAAAAAAACTAAGTCCATTTCTCAGTAAAATAGGGAAAAATCTAAATAAATATTTTCAAAATTTTGCTCTCGATATTGTATTTAGGTCATAAACAAGCTTCTGTTCAAATTTCATCAAATTCCATGAAGGTTTGACAAAGTTAATGTTGACTGAAAAACTTTAACCTTAGACTCAATATGAATGTAAACTGTAAAAAAAACTAAGTCCATTTATCAGTAAAATACGGAAAAATTGAAATAAATATTTTCAAAATTTTGCTCTGGATACTGTATTTTGGTCATAAACAAGCTTCTGCCCAAATTTCATCTAATTCCATGATAGGTTTGACAAAGTTATTGATGCCCAAAAAAAACTTAAACTACAAACTTAACCTAAATGTTGACGCCGCCGACAACGGAATCTAGGATCCCTATGGCTCGCTTTTGTGAAATAAATTTTGCAGGCTCGACAATAATGCAGTTTGTATATTTCATTGAATGTGTTATCTTGAATGTTTGAATGGCACACTTACCTACAAGTAATATATAGGGTGAGAGAGAATACCCTATTGAGACTTCATCAGTTAGTGTCACATGGTTATTTTAAAATCTGACATGCTGTATGACTTGTGGAATCAATAATCATCATTCCTTAAATATTGATTATTGGTTGCTAAACATCACAACATTTTCCTTTGATGAGAGTTTGTTATTTAATTGCCTATCAGATAATATTATTATATAGTACTGCCTTCAACAATGAGCAAAACCCATACTGAATAAAAAGCTATAAAAGGCTCCAAAATGACAACTGTAAAACAATTCAAATGAGAATGGATCATGATATCAGATTGTTTAGGAAGTAATGTGTATGTGATGAAAGTTTTTTCATGGAAAGTATTTTGATCATTAAAATCAGAATATGTTCACAGTGACATATTCTCACATTATTAAACATAAAATATAACACAAATGCAATGTGGTTTTATTAACTTTGAACTGAATTCACAATAAGTGACAACAGTATATCAAAATGTCACTTTCAATACACAAAAGAACCATATATCAGGTTTTAAAGGCTTATCCAATTTAACTATGTTTTTGGCAGCAAAAAAATCACAATTCCTACAATTACATAATGAAATTACATATGTTACAGGATATTGCAAAAATCATATTTTATCAATTAAAATTCCTCCCAGGATTTTTCCAAAAAGCGGGGAAAAAAATCTATGCAAAAATTTAACTTGACATTTATTACAGCCAACTGTTGAAAAAGGCCTACACAAAAAAATCCTGATATATGGTAAGCTTGCTACAGAATATCAACTTTAAAATAATATTCATTAAACAAGGTGCACATGTAAATATCATATTTACATGGTAGAACGGTCAAAGACAAGACCTTTAACTGTTTTTCCAACAGAAATTGCCTGGTAGCAAATTATCTTACAGATATACTGCTTTTGCTGAATTATTGAACTATTTGTTGGACTGGCCAAACAAAACATGAAATAATCATCACTGAGACATGGTGATAATAAATTAAGTATCCTTAAAACAAAATTTGATCAAGTTTCTGCTTTGACGGGTGTGGAATCAGAGTTTGGCACTGTTTCATCGGGCATTACACATTTCCAAAGTCCATAAGTTTTTCCAACTGTAGTTTGCCAAAGACGTAAAGTACCATCTTCACTACCGCTGGCATATAAATCTCCATCAGGTGAAAACTTTACACAATGAACTGGTCCAAAATGTCCTTTAAAAGATTCTGAAAAAAAATAATAAGAGAAATTATGATAACAAGTAGATAAAAATGTAAATACCATCTGTGTTCTTGACTATTACTGATTCTTTTAATATTCCAATGTGGCCAAGATCAAACAGCTGATATGAAAATTATACAACAAATATATTATAAATAGACATTACATATTAGACAAAACTATAAGTTATTATTTCAAAAAGTAATTCAGTATTTGTATATTGAAAGTCACATTTAAAAATGCTGTTGTCAGCAGTAAGGGACATCATTGGGACTATTCCCATGTTTTTCCTATAAATTTTGATGAATCCATTGATTTCTAACTTTGCTCAAAATTTTTAAAAAGATTAAGACTAAGAGTAACAGAGTTATTTTGGCACAAAAAGTGTAGCCATTAACTGCTTAAGAGTAACAGCCGGCAGGTCTAAAAATGTAACCCCCCAAATCTATAGTAGAGATTGCACACTTCTAATAATAGTGAACTGATTTTACCTAATTCCTCTCCAGTTTCATAATCAAACTTGTACATTCTCAAATCTTCTCCACCTGAGACAAACACCTTCTTATCTGGATGTAATGCTGTGGAATTTATCTGTGTTGGAACTTCAAATTCTTTTATTTTATCAAATCTACAACAAACAAAAATATCAATATGTAAAAATAGGAATATACTATTAAAGTACATCTGATACATGAAATCAGGTTTGGTAGTTGATGTCAGTTACTATGTACATCATTATGCAATACTTTGTACATGATTTGCCTTTACAATTTTTTGCCATCTATTTCATATAAAAGTTATGTTTTAAAAACACAAAAGCTCTATGCAAAACAAGATCTGATTTTAGACTTGTTACAAATAAATGTCACTAGGTAACATTCTTAAAGGAGAATGCTTGTGACCAATGTTTTAAAAATGGAACGAAATGGGTAAATAAATCACTTTATTTGCTATTATCTATTTAAAACAGTATGATGGTTGACCAGCAAGATCACCAGATATACATTTTGGTTTTATTAGCTCTTCCAACATTTTCAAAAGATTTTGGATTTTCAAATATTTTGCCCTGGAGCATCATTGGACAGACATTAGTTGTCAAAATATGCATCTGAATTCAAATTAGTACTGTTTATGTTATTAAAAGGGCACTTCTAAGAAAAAGCGGATGAAATCAACAATGCATTAACATCAGCATTTTAGGTTAAATGGGTAAGAAATATTGTTATAGTATTTACCTTTCAGCATTCCAGAAACTTGTGAAGTTACCATGTGATACTACTAAAATTGTTCCATCTTTAGAAATATCTATACTGTTTGGTGCTGTGGGAAATTCAAACTTGTGAATTTCTTCACCACTTGACACATCCCATACCCTAAATAATTACAATAAAAACCAACATAACACATAAATCTTTTATAAAAATGTTCATATCCATTCTTTAAAATGATTGAGGCTATGGGATTGAGTTACTTATCCTAATTGCTTAGCCATTCCAAAAATAAGAAGAAACAAAGAAAAAAGGTTACAGTTTGCAGGAAGAAATGTTAAGCTACCAACACACACACAATTCATATGCTAAGCCTACCAGTCTTTAATTTTACATCTTGTATGATCTTGATAATGCATGCTTTAGTGGTGTGGCAAAACATATCAATTTAAGGTCTTTAATTTGAACAACCTGGTATTAAACCCATTAACATCTGCCTTTAAGACAAGCATACCACCATGAGACCAACAAGGCACTCCATCATAGGAGCAAAAAAGTGATATAACTGACATCATTTGTTTCAGGCAAAAATGATCTCTTGGTCAGCAGTAAAGAATACATAATCAGATTCATAGAATACTCCTGGCCTTGGGTCATAAAACTTTTGAGCACAATTACCCGTACTCTGACTCTGAAACCAACCAATCAAAATACTGGAATTGGTGTTTCGATCACAAATTTGGTCCTCCAAATAAACTTTTATTTCCGAGAGCCCTGGTTGATGAAAAAATATTTAAACAAATACAATCTCATATCTTCAGCCAATTAAAAACTTTCAAATATCATTAATATATATCATAAACATGTATGTATAACGGTATGCTAACACAGTTGTATTATCTACATACATATAAATAACATGATCTATATCTTAATTTCTCTTCATATTACCTGACTGTTTTGTCATCTGATGCACTGATTATCCTTTTGTCAAAGTATGTAAACAATGCATTCTTTATATTTGATGTATGTCCTGTAAATGTTGCCTTGGCATCTAAAAAGTAAATATTTTGAAAATATGTGAATATGTTTAGTTTTCATATTGCAATGGACAGTTAAAGAATGATACTCAAAATGTTGTACTTTTTCAAGTTGTAAGAAGGAGAAAAATTCAGGATCAGAGGAATCTGATTAGGAAAGTTGGAAAAAAACCCTCCCTCTTTCTATTTTTTGCCAAAATAAAACAACACTTTTTCCCTAGCCTTTTTTGAAAAAAATGGCCTCAGATTCAGATAAACCATTTTGTTTTGTATTTACGCTCTCCACCCCATTAAATCTACCATTCCAAAAATTTGCAATGAAGTTACAAATTCCTTTCTCTCGGTCCCAAATTCAATCCTTGAATAACAGAAATAAAATGACATCTACTCGCAGCATTGAGAGTTTTAATTTGCATAAAATGACTTGAGAGTTAAAAGATTAAGCATGTTGAACAACACATACATCACTTCTTTTTGTCTCCCATTTGACCTGTAGTAAACAGAATTTTAGGGTGACTATATAACTTTGCTTTGATGAGAAAAATTTCAAAAATGGAAGAAAGGAATGAGACTTCTTTTCCCTAATTAAATAGCCCTTCAGTCTGAGCTGTCATGTGCAATTGATTGTCAAATTAGTTATTTTTTTCATCCACATGTATCTTTATCTGTTTATCAACATCCTGTCTTACCTTCAGTTGGATTCTGTAAGTCAAATATTCTAAGAAGTTTCTCATTACTGCCAGTTAATAACTGTGTACTGTCTGTTGCAAAACTAACACTTTTTACAATATGTTTGTGTGTGAAAGAATGTAATTCTTCTCCACTCAAAGCATCCCACAGTTTACTGGAATATGAAAAAAATAAACAAATCAAGCACATGACTTCAAATGTTAATAACATGGTGATGTGCCTCTTCCAGCAAATCACAGTTTTTTTTTTACAAATTTAATATACAGAGGTTTTTTTTTCTAAAGGATTGTACCAGGTTATAAATAATTTTTAAGAAAGGGCTTCTTCAGTAAATATTTTTTACAGAAGATTGTAATTCCACTGTCATATAGAAATTCCTTTATCTCCACCTGGATTTTATAGTAAAGCAGCAATACATGTATTAGTGCTGATCCTTAATTTGTCCTTTAAAACAAAATATGTAAAATAGTTGAGTGACCCAGAGGAAGAGGAAGTCTCCAGTTTCTCTCAATTTAGTGAACATTATTTGTGTAAACATTTGTCTGTAATTTTTTTGAAAGTTCAGTCAATATTGCCTTTGTGCCATATCATTCATTGTATCTCATGCATGACAGGGAATTATATAATCCATTGACATATTTTATTTTATTTGTTAAAATCATTTGTAGGTGTTTTTAATATAAGTTTGCACACATGAGCTCTTTTTGTCTTTTTTTCTCCATTATAGTCATTGAACAATGACATAGCAAAAATGTAAAACACAAATCAATAAACTAAATCTTCAAATGCTGTTACAAGGGAAGAAGAAAAGAAAATAAGAACCAAAGAGTTTAAATACTTTGACCATATTACACCTTACATATAAAATACACCATACACCTTACATATAAAATACACCAATTTCCCATTTTATCTTCAAAAGTGCATGTATGGCATGTACATGTATGGTGGGGTCTATCATCATTGCAGAAACATTAAACTTGTACAAAAATTCTTGTATCAAATTGAAAATACCACATAAATTATATGAGAACAATAAAATATATTTCAAAACAACCAATACATGTATCCTGTAATTCAGTGGTTGTGGTTTGTTGCTGAATATCATATTTGTTTTTCGTTTATTGTTTTGTACATAAATCAGGCCATTAGTTTTCTTGTTTGAATTGTGGGGCCTTTTATAGTTTGCTATTCGAAATGGGTTTTGTTCATTGTTGAAGGCTGTACATTGACCTATAGTTGCTAACTTCAACGTCATTTGGTCTCTGGTGGAGAGTTCTTTTATTGGCAATCATACCACATATTGTTCATTTTATATGTATCTATATTTGGTAAAAACCATGATCAAAAGGTCCTTAAGATTATAGTGAACAAAAATTATAAAATGGACTTTCTTGGTTCAAAAATTTTAAACTGTCTAATTGCTAAAAACTTACGCAGAAAAGTCAGCAGCTCCTGTTGCTGCCTTTGTTGCTTCTTTGTTCAAAGTGGCCCCCCAAACAGCACCTTTGTGGCCCTCGAAAGTACCAATCCAGTCACCAGTGTCTCCTTGGCGTAACATTGGTTTCCCATCTAGAACAAAAGAAAAATCATTACTAAATAATTACATCACCCTCCAGTAGAGGTTTCATACTATTCAGTTGCAAAGAAGGGTTAGGGATTTCAACATTTCAGTTATTGATTTAACCTTTAAAATTTTACCATGTCACTGTTCCATTTAATAGTACTGTTTCATTGAATAAAGAGACATTTCTTCTTGATGATCATAAAATCTTGCTTAGTTCTGACATTGCAACAAAATTTTCCCAGTGACACTAAATTTTCACTCATAAAAAAAAAACAAAATAAGTGAAATTCACCCATCACTTACAAAATCTAGACAGACCATTGAATTATTGTTTTGTGTCTTAATATGTAAAAGTGTATGTACATGTAGTTTATTTTAAGCCTTTTTAAGTAACACATAAATAAATTTAACACATGATTTTAAGTCACTACACATTTAAATATGCATCTTGTAAGCATACTATAAAAACTTGAGAATATTAGTTTTATTAAGGAAACAAACAAACAAACATTTTATTTGCCAATCACGGCGCCCAAATTGAGCAGAATAATTAAAATATAATTTCAAAAATAATATTAAAGTAAATTAAAATAGGTTAAACAAAGTACATAACATGATTAATTTTGATTTAATTGATTAATATATAATATCAAAGTAACTGAAATAAGTAATTTGTTATAATAAAATATATAATGTGACCCATTGTTATATTCAATACTTAATATTTGTTTGTACACTTCTTTCCATTCATTATAAAACAGAAGAATAATGAGTTCAAAATGAATATATTGCTTCGTTGAGCGCAGCTGGATACGACCGCAGATGTCCAACCCTGAAAAGTTGCGACCAAAATGGACACATTATTCGTTTGATACACATGATACAGGTCTGAATTTGGATTGTAATTAAATATTTGACGATAATAGGTTTCTCACACAGAATAAGTGTAGTCGAAGAACTTAAAATTGGTTATATGATTTTAATTTATATTTAAGTTTTTGGTTTTGTGCAATACACTATGCTGTTGCGAATTGCCCCCACCCCAAAAAAATTTACCTGTTTTTTTTTGCTTTTGTGCAATACACTATGCTGTTGAATATTTACCCCATATTTGAAGAAATTTTCTTTTAATTTCTAAAATCTGAAATGAGAAAAATGGTAGCCCCAAAATTCTTATTTACCCCCATAAGTTTTTCAACTCCCCTTTCCTTATTCCAAAAATAATCTTGATTCAAATTTCTAATGGAGTTTGCAACCATAACTACTCATTTAAATACATCATAAAATATTAAAATATAAAATGACATACAGTCATGGTTAAAATTAATATTAATTAATAGTAACTTCTAAAATAAATTTACAGCTAATCATCTCAAGACAATCATCATTTCTTAATACATAATTTACAAGCAGTGTAAGGAGGTAATCAAACATATACAATAGTATTCTTTAAATGGATTGGATTACCTCCTTACACTGCTTTTAAATTGTCCTTTAACCATAAAACCCTTGTTTTTCCCCTTTTACCCTTAATTGCTAAATGGTTTGAGCCATAAATCCCCATAACCATCCCTTTGTTGTATGGAAACTTGTGGTATAATTTTAGAGATTCATACACTTAAACACAAGTTATTGTCTGAAACTGCAAAATGCTTATTTGGGCCCTTTTTGGCCCCTAATTCCTTAACCTTTGGGACCATAACCCCAAAATCAATCCCAACCTTCCTTTTGTAGATATAAACCTTGTGTTTAAATTATATTGATTTCTATTTACTTATACTAAAGTTATTATCCGAAACCATCTGTCTTGGACGACGCTGATGAATTTTTGCGGTCGTATAAAATGTTCCCTGTTGTCATCAATTAAATTAAAGTTTAGTTAATGCTATTTCATATCCTCCTAAATATGCCTTAAATATTTGCCACATTTGAACATTCAGCAAAACAAAGCTGTGTGTTCCACAGGGGATCACTTCACTAAATGGTAACTCTCATTATCATGTACAATGTGTTCCCAACGGGAACATTTCACACAATGGTAAAATAGTTACATTATTATTTATAGTATCATTACAGTACACATGCAAATACACAACTTGCCGGTATGTATGTATGTATAGTCCTCCGTTGTCCTGAGCACCCCTCGAGGTAGCTGCGGAACCTAAGCTCTTAAGTCCTCATGATATTTTTGGGCAAATTGCGGACCATGATATTTTTTGACAATTTTCGGACCATAGTCTACGGTCAGCAAAGTGTTAAAAAATACCGAAAGGACGTAAGAGCTATGGTTCGGCAACTAACCTCTATGAGCTTGAGGGGACAGTGGAATCCGTGTACACACCGTTTTAGGGTTAATGAAGATGTGTCACTAACTTATATCTACAACTTATATACATTAACTTAATTACATAGTAACACCAATGGCAAGGACAATCCCAACCCAATTAGCCTGGGCTCCTGGCTCACTGCTGGGCAGTAGAGCCGGGCAGAATACGACGACATGTGTTCACTAATTGGCTGTTACAATGATGCATCATTTCTTGACACCTGGCGAGAAGGTTTATCATGTTTATATTGCAACAAATTTATTCAAAATTAATTTCAAATTTGTGAAAATGCAAATTCCAGAAAATATAGCAATTATAATTCACACATTATTGATTAACATCGTTGATGATCTAATTATTAAGTTAATTTTTTATGGAACATGCACATGTGTAGCATTTCAGTCCTGTTCAACCCTTAAAATTGGTCATGTGGATTATATTAAACCTGGCCATACTGATGCGAAAAGAAGGTTTGGCCAGGATGCCAGGCTACAACCCAGCACAAAAGGGAGTGTTAGGACACCGGGAAGTCTGTTATCATGGTGGCGGAAGCCAAAGTACTCAGAGAGAAACACCAAGATCCTTGGTGAGGACAGACAAACTGAAGAGATATCTGCAGATTGATCTCCAGGTCAAAGTTGGGGCCTCTTTGACCAACCAAGGACCCCAAAGCAGACATGTGATTCTTCTGGTGGGAGTCAAAATCTGATCTTTAAGCCCTCTTCCGTCCCTCCTATTAATGATTCAAATCTTCTGTTTTTTTCAAAATTTCAACCAAAAAAAATATGTCTGTCTCTATGTGTCACTGATGAAGGTAATTTTTACCAGTAACTCCAAGAACTTGTATAATTACATGGCTTCACTTGTCAGCTTGTTCTTTGATTTACTGGTAAAAATTTCAAGCTTTGGCAATCGGCAAAAAAACAATGAGCAAAAACATTACATTTGATCTGGCAGGTAACAAAATAAAATGTGAAAAAGAGGTTAAACTATTAGGCATCACCATTGACTTTGAACTAAATTTTAACACACATATATCAAACATCTGCAAAAAAAGCATCCAGACAACTAAATGTCTTAAAAAGACTTGGCAAATACTTGAATAAACTTGGAAAATTAACAATATATCACTCTTCCATTATGTCAAACTTTAATTTCTGCTCATTGTCCTGGCATTTCTGCAGCACGGCAAACACTACTAAAATTGAAAAGTACAAGAAAGAGCACTCCGCTTCATTTACCAGGATTACAATAGCACATACATGTATGAAGACTTACTGTTAAAATCAAAAATGCCATCACTTAAAGTAAGACGCCTAAGAACTATGGCAATAGAGGTATTTAGAACTGTCAATAATGAAAATCCAGTATACCTCCATGATCTAATAAACATTAAAGAAACAAAATATTCTTTCAGATATCAAAACTTAGCGGAAATATCTGCTGTAAGAACTACAAGGTATGGCTTAAAGTCCTTTAGATATTCTGCTGCCAAACTATGGAATGAGTTGCCAAACCACTTTAGAACTGAAACATCTTTTACCCAATTCAAGAGTCTAATAAACTCATGGAATGGCAACTTATGCCATTGCAATGCATGTGCTTAGTATTTATTTTTATGCTTTATGTTTACAGCTTTGAAACATAATAGTGCTGCTTTTTTGTGTTTATTTGCTTAGCTTTTTATTATTTGTGATTGCTGTGCTTTATTTTTCATGTTGCTTAAAATTAGCTTAGTGCTCATGCATGTATAAAATATATAGTATTTAAATTAGTTCAGCCTAAAAGTGCATGAAATATATGTTCTATGTCTTTTATGTTTTAATATTAGTATTTTGTATGTTTATTGTGTAAATGTATGTATTTGTCGGTTATAAGGTGTAATACCACCATTGATTTTCCCCCATTAGTCTTTGTTAATTTTGCACTTTTCAAAAAATTGTGCAGAATTTATCTTTGTTTTAAATAAAGAAATACTTGGCATGAGTAAAGTTTTATCCTGTCCAGTACTATAGAAAAAAATTTCACTTAACATTTCATTGCATATAAGAAAATAATCATCACTGGAAGTTAACCAATCAAATTTTCCCCTTTTATTAACCTCTGTACAAGCTTTAGTAACCATGTAACCTCAAGTTTCCAAAATGTACTATAGAAACCCCAAATAAAAAAATAATGGTGCTTTTAAATACCCAAGATATATGTTTATGACCCAGAAATGTTTTACTGCAATGAAATGTATGATTAATTACCTACAACTGTCAAATTCAAGGGAATATTTTTTTCGACCTATTTTCGTATGCAACCGGATGTGACGTACTATGATTTGGTGGTATTACAACTAAAAAAGCTCTTTATAAAAGCTCATGTTTATTTGTTATGTGACATGCCGACTATAAATAAAGCTTTGAAATGGATTGAATTGAATTGTCAAACATACTATTATTAATGACTTTTACCTCAGGCTAACTGCCATTATGTAATAAAAGCTTTGTGTATTTGAAAACACTTAAAAGAAATTTCGGGTTACTTCCCTTGTTTTATCATGTTTTAAGTTACCCTCCTTAAAATTATGTAAATTGATAAAAGAATACATTTATAAATGAAATACAAATTGAACAAAGAATCATATAAGGATGGTAATTTAGTGATATCAAATCACAGACTTAGGACAAATAAGAAAATAATATTTTGAAAACTATTTGAGAGATCTATACTCCTTTTCAATGCTTAAATTGAAATTTATAAAACATGTATTGACATTTTATTAATGCCTGAATGAGTGTTTATGCTAAATCTGGCATTAAATGAAAAAAAGGCTAAATCAACATTAACTACACAACACTTTAAAACACTTAAACCATTGTTGGATATGAGGAACACACTAAGACAGAAGACTATTGTCAAAGAAGAGTAAAGTTAAAAATCACATACAAATAGTATAGCTTAGTGTTAACAAATATTTCACATGGTAACACTACAGAGAGAATACATTCATAGTAATACTGTTTTCTTAAAAAAAGGGGAAAAATGTAGCTTTATCATCAAAATGAACACTGAAAAGGTCGATAAATATGTTGATAAAAAATTTCCTGTTATCATGGTTATGAGGCCCAAACTCAAGCTGAAAATTTTCAAATCTCCAGTTGTGACTTGACAACTGTCACATGTATGTCAAAGACAAACTACCCATAATTGGGCTATTCCAGAAATAATCTCCCCCAATGGAAGACATGCAAAGTCAAATTTTTTTTCCTAGGAGAAATTTTTCAAAATGTCTGGATTTCCACCATTCCACCTATTTGTCTAACTAAAGTTTTTTCTTGAAACTAAAATAATCTGGAAATCCAGTGTCTTCCATACGGTTTGAGAACAAAAAATTGTCAGGAAATTCCAGTGTCTTCCATAGGCTAATGGCATAGGGGGGATGGATTATTTCTGGAATTGCCCTTTCTAGTTGGGTACCAAAGATGTGTGTGGGAGGGGGAAAATCATCATACTACTGATATTTCCAGCCCCCAGAATCAGGATCGAACCTGTGACCCTCAGTACTGTACCCATTACCACTGAATAGGCCACAAACCCCGGAACCTTTTATGAGTGACTTCCATCTACGAGTGAGACATATTTGACAATGTTTTACAATAAAGTTAATGATTTATACCTTTACATGCACTGATAAGAAAGTAACCAAATGGAGTGATGTCGCTAAAATCTAAGAAAACGACTGGTCTTGTATGGCCACTACAAGTAAGAGGTGTTTGTCTCATTTGATTTGTCATTTTTCCAGTTTCTTTCCCCAAAATGCACTTCCGGTTGTTTATTATCATAAAAACTGAATCAAACCGGGTTAGATTCCGATTTACGGTACATAATCATTTTTAGGATCTATTAGGGCAGAGACATATAATTTTGTATTATATGTCTCTGATTAGTGTAAGGATGGGGTTTACAGAATAGAGAATTATGGGCAAAAATACAAAGAATAGATGAAAATAGACAAAAAATAAAGAATAGAGAATAATGAGGTGCTAAAATATAAAGAACAGAGAATAATGGGCTAAAACTTTAAAGTATAAAGAATAGAGAAAATGGCCTAAAAAATAAAGAATGCAGAAATTAAGGACCCCAATCCTGACCCTCATCTATTGGTCCCAGTTCATATCGCAAGGGTTTTGATTCCTCATTCTAGAAAAATATGAAATCTTAATCCAATCCTTTGAAAATTCTTTTAATAAATAGTTGTAAAATAAGGAACTGTATTGAATAGAATTTATAAATTCACCCATAACAACATTGGTAAGACAAGAATAACAGCTGAGAATAGTAATGTTTCGTGTATGGTATAAACATATTGAAAATTGAATATGTTGAATATTTATAGGAAAAAAAGAAAATAATAATCCAAATCATGTACCCAAGCGCATGTGATAACGTGTCCAGTGGAATGAAATAAGTGTCATCATAATCAACCCTCTTATTTTTTGTTCCAAACGGTAAAATATCAAGTACACTTGAAAAATTAGACCCGAATAAACAATAAACTCAGTCATATAAGTTTACAGGCGAAAAAAAGCACAAAATAAATCTTACTTTCGACAATCTGAAGAAAAAAAATAGGAATGCATATTATTTGGGAATATTAAACTAACTTAGTATAATAGTCCCAGATATTATGGGCTGCATCTCAGGTATAAATGTGTTTTGTATCACATACGTCCCACACCTCCTTCAACTCATATTTTCCCAAGTTTTGTTTAGTGTCGGGTAAGAGTTCCATTTGACACCCCAACATACTAAAAGAACACAATAATGTATTACAGATTATTCCGTGGGGGTGCCATATGCATGGAACTCTTTCCTAGTGTCTTCGTTGAGTAACTGTCTCATTGACGCAAGCCCACACCTCCGTTAATTCGTATTTGTTTTTGAGTCGTCGGTAAATAACTGTCTCATTGACGTATACCCACACCAGGTGTCCTTTAATTCATATTTCTTGTTCTTTTGCTCAGTATTTATTATTCTCTAAATTTTAATGATATGTTTAAAATTAAACAACATTTTATTGTAATAACTATTATATTTTATACCAGGACCAAAACTTTTAATAATTTTGTAGTTTGGGATTGTATTGAAAAATAACAGAAATTATAGAAACATTTCGTACAATCTACCCCTAGAAAAATAATCCTACTAATTATCCGTAAGAACCAGCTATCATATTTAATTAATATTTTTTTATCATCAACCTGAACTAATTAGTACTACAATGCTTACTCAATATCGATTAGACAGTCTGGTACTTATTATTTAATTTGAAAGGAAATAAACAATTATAATAATTGAATTAATTAAGAAATAATTCATAAGTGATGGAATAGATTTATAGGAGTAATTATAGCAACGTGTTGGTCGATAAGTAATATTTTCTTACAGATACAGTCTTACTTTAAATGAAATTTTACTCAAGACTAATAATATATAATTTGCAATTTCAGTATAAATGAACATATTTGAATTCGTTTATGCTTTCACAAGTCATTTATCATAATACGATAACAATGTCTAAATTAGAAATACTAAGATATCAGCTGTACGACCAGGAAAACTATTATAGGTTATCTTGTTACCAGCTATCAGTTCAGAATATGTACATTGAAAATTTGACCAAAAGATACGAAAAGGCAGACACTATTGGTCATCTAGCGCTCCGATATTCGTTACGAATGAGAATGGCAGTCGCAGAAGGTGTGCGAAACATGTATTACGAATTTGCAACAATGAAAGCCTTCAAGATAAACAAACTTAGGCAAGAGATATTAGTTGAACATGCATTTGCAGACGACGACGAAGAAGAAGAAGACGTGGGAACCGCACGATTTGACTATCCAATGTATTTATCTGATTATGAAACTGACGAATCTGACAGCGATGAAAGTAGAGACGATGAGGAAAATGAACAAAGGGACAACAACGAAGATGAAAATGATGAGCCAAGTTGAAAAATTAAAAAGGTCTGAAAACGAGATGAATGCTAATAATACTATGCACGGTGAGTCGTTCAAATGTTTTAATACTACTAGTATACAATGAAGGAAGACAATCAGATATGCTTTCTTTCCAAATATGAATAGATTGAACATCCTACGATAAACAAATGCAAAAATGACAGGACTCCCCTTTGAACCTACTTCCATATAATTGTTCCGTCAACTGAAGGGGTTAAGAAGTAAAACTTAAAAAAGTAAAATAACCAACAAAAAAAAAAAAGTGAATCAATGTCAAAACAAATGTTTCCTTGCAAAATTGTTTTAGAAAATAAATTGATGCTGTAAATATGGATTCTCTGGAGATAAAATGGTAATTAGGGGGTAAACAGTTGTTTTGAGTTTATGAAAGATTGTTTAATTGTTTGAGATGAATCTGTCACTTTTGGTTTTTATTATCAATTAGGTTAATTTTGAAAGAAAATCAACCGACACTCGCCTTGGGAGCAAAGAAATAAAAGAGTTATTTAGAAGAATAGACGGATAAGTCGGAGACTCGCCTATATGCAAATGCGCATTTCCCTTGCGAACTGAAAAACTAAAGAGGATTAAGCTACGCAGAATATATAATCCACGAAGACGTAACTATAACGGACACACAATGAGAAAAACAGAACATGCTTAGTTTTTTAATAGGCAATTACAGATACTAAAATAAATGAATACGAAATATTTGTTTGTTCTGTTATGTTTAAAGAAAGAAAAAAAAAAAACCCAAATCCCACGTTTGATTATTCTAGGAAATGTCGAAATGTTTATTTCAATTACATTTGCTCACAGAAAAGTTTCATGATTTTTTAAATGACAAGAAGTTGGTAAGTGAAAAGTATCCAGATTATTTAAGCCATTATGGCTAATAAATGTTTGAATTAAAATACGCCATAACATTTTACCACGAATAAAAGAAATATAGTTATTGACCAAAACAGACCGAGGGAATTTAGTATTGAATTATGAACAATTGATTTGAATAAAAGAAGGTGTTGGGTAAACATTAATGAGACAGTAACTCAATAATAAAAATAACCAAGACATCTGTTTATAGGACAACATACAATCTTCGACAATAGACAATTGTCAGGAGTCTATATACAAGGTTTACTCCTGGTTTGCCCACTTTTAATTATACCAATTATCTATTAGTAAAGAAAACAAAAAAGACAAAAGGTTTAATGAGCATACAATTGTATAGTCTGTTCCAACTTTGGTATATAGTTTATTAGTGGTTTCTATATATTCAGGTATTTTAATTTTGTAATGCCATTTTCTTCTTCTTCCGAATACGGGAGTAGACTCCTAGGTAGGAGTGTAAAACTTCCCGGAACTTGTGTGCTATGTACATATGGACTTAATTAAAATTAATATAAACAATAAAGAAAAATAGTCATATGGATATGCCACTTTTGAAGGATTCCAGGGTGTCAGACATACCTATTGCTTCAGGTAGTGAATTCCAATCAGAGATAGTGTTCGGATAGAAAAAAATATTCATAGAAGTGTTTATTGGTTGCTATTTGCTGAAATTTATGTTTTCCCCTAGTACGTCTATCAGATTTTGTTAAATTGTCCTTTGGAACTTCTACTAACCCCAATTAATTTTATGTAGCATAGTTAATCTAGCTTGTTTTCGTCTTATGTATAAACATTTTCATTCGTATAGAAAAATAATAAATAAATTAAATATATTTTCTCTCAATAATTTAATATCAATTCAATCGATTCATTTAACATACATGTACAACTAATGACTAAACAATGACATTCAGTTATAAAAGTGTCTTAATAATTCATTAGTTTCTGAATGATTTTCATGATATAAATACACCAATACAAGTTCTCTTTTATTGCAAACATGATTTATATAATATATAAATCAAGTTTATAAATGTATTGCATAAGGAAATATGTGTGTAGTAGTGGTTCCATAGAAAGCGGTATCCTTCAACCCAGAACTCTGTCACGTAATCAGTAAATGATGTTGTAGCGGGTATGTTGTCAGCTTCACCAATGTCTTCTAAAGTTGTAAGCCAAACATCCTCAACAAGGTGGGGTGGAACAAGAGGTAATACTGCGGCTCGTTGTTTTAGTCGAGTGATGTCTTCATTTTCTTTATAATACGACTGTAGTCTACATTTCTGTGCCTTTCGCCAAATACACTGGGTAAAGTGGAAGAAGCAGCCTTTCACGGTTACCCCTGGGAACACTGTCCGTGCTGCGTTGTTGGTTGCTGTCTCGTAATCAATAAATACTATTTCTGGTTGAAGTTGTAACTGATGTTGTTGAGCGATATATCGTATGTGGCTGAAGAAGCGTGAATAGATGACCTGGTCTTTTCCTGGTAGTAGAGCATACACTAGTGGGAACATAGAACCATCTACCATAATCAACATTTTTGTGCACATTTTTGTCTATTTTTTTTTTTTTATTATTGTCAAATTCAATACATTTTCCTGCTAAAAACTATATCAAATATAAAATATTTTTGCACATTTTCCTTGATTTGATAGCAGAATATAGTATCTTTTATAAAATTTTACAGGTAAAATAAAAGGTAAAAAATATGACTATAATTCAGAAATAAACTATAATTGTTAAAACAACAAATCCCCCTATGTTTACATATGCATGTAATTAAAAGTGGGCAAACCAGGATGACACCATATACAATATGTCAAGATATAATTCCTAAACATGTTAACCTTTATAAACAATATCACCGTAGACAGGTAAGTAACACTACCACTTTTATCAAATTCATATTAAACTCTACATTTATGATTAAATTTAGTAGAAGTGTTGTCCAATTTTTGATATCTTTTTGCCAGCTGTAAAAATATTTTAGTAATAAAATTATTACGCTCATTGATATCGGAGACGTCACTGCAAACACGTGCTTATCTAAGCAACTGAGATATGTAAAGTCTATAAAAAGAGACCAGCGGAACTTTGCAAGCAAGGAAAGAAAATATTATTAAGAAAGAGGAAAGGTAAAACACGCATTTTTCAGCGAATATAAAACAACCACAAGACTTCCGTTCCTGTAGTAAGAATAGCAAGTTGCCAGCAAACGAATCAGTTATGCGTTAAAAAAAGGAGATGTAGAATGAAACATTGTCTCACCGGGAAAGCAACCTTACGACAAAAAAATACGAAAACAGAAGGCATGAAACCGACTTTTCGCTCTTAAAAGTAGTAGTGAAAGCTTTATATAAAATGCATGTGAAATACATCTTGAGTTCGTAGAATGTTTTTGTAACAAGCAATTTCAGATGAATATTTAATTTTTCTGAATTACGTTTCTGTCATCACTATATGCATATTTAAATGTATGCTTAAAGTGCCAATCGAGTGATTGATCGATATATGTATTGCACCAACACATATATTGTTGTTTACCATTCTGATATATTTACATTCAGACCGTCTCCGTGGTCTAGCACATGGTATTGCATAAATAAGGTTATGTGTTGGACTCCCCATCTTGTCAAACCGAAAAGATTAAAACTGGTATTTGATACTTCTTAGCAAAGCATATGGGATGTAGAATTTACAGCAAAGACTGTTCTCAGAGTCAGTACTGGTAATATGTCAGGGTAGAGTGACATGTTTTCCTGTGGACTGTTATATTTTGAGTTAGCACGTAAAAAATCCGACTTAGAGTGTTAAAGCAAAGTATGTTCACAAAACATGATCACGGTATCTTCCTAAAAATGCATGTATTATCTGTTACTGGACACCAAACAGACAACACGCAATCATCCATTTAAAAAGACACCTGGCGATGTCCTGTCACATGATGATATTACATACAGCCACGTGCAGACGTTATTTTATATAAACATGCAGATACAATTAGGTGGGCTTCATATCTAAACTCCAACAGAGAAATTGACATTGAGGGTTGGTTTAGAGCTCAACTCCATGAAAAAATTACTTCAATTTTCCATTGTGAACTTTCGATTTTTATATAGCAACATACCAGCAGCATCTACATATTGAGCTCCTATCTCCTAGATGGATCGATGAACAAGAACTTGCGGCGTTGGTGTTGTATGTCTGCTTCTACTTATTGTTTTCGATAGCCTATTATCATCTTACTTTAAAAAACCCTTTTACAGACACACAAGTAAAAAAAATGGCTTATTAGTGACTACAGAATTCTATAAGGCAGAAGTGGTCGAATACTACTAATATTATCCACTCGGATAAACATTGTTTCCTGTCATAAAACGAATTCAGCCACCTGATACTCACCTCGGGAATATATAATTCACGTATAAAAATTCTTGCTTGTCACAAAAGACATCTTAACAACGATGTAATGAATCAAGATAGCATATATTTCAAAGAAATTCCAATGTTGGAATGCTATTTTAAGAAGAAGGTATTTAATCATTTGTCTTAGCTAATATCGAATTGTAATTTCATCTGATCTGAAAATGGAGAAGGGTAAACCATGCGAAATAAATATCAATTAAGATATCTTTAGAAAGAAAATGTATTGTACATATATTCATATCGAATCACTACTCGTAAGATGCACTTTACCGTTGGGACTATACCAAATCACTACTCGGAAGATGTACTTTACCGTTATGACTATACCGAAAATGTTACAGTATTCTATTTGTGTGTTCCATTTGTATGATTTAGTAAAATAATCCCCACAAACATGTCCAACGGATGACATCAATAAATCTGAGGAATAACTGAAACCGTTATCGCTTCGGAAAACAAGTCTACTACCAACAACTTAGTACGTTAGAACAACGGTCTTCTCGAAAAACAAGTCTACTACCAACAACTCAGTACGTTAGAACAACGGTCTTCTCGGAAAACAAGTCTACTACCAACAACTCAGTACGTTAGAACAACGGTCTTCTCGGAAAACAAGTCTACTACCAACAACTCAGTACGTTAGAACAACTCGGTTTTATTAAATACTTACCGTGACAATACAGTTAGAAAAAAATGTTTATACTCAAGAATTCAAGGTAAAGGAAATGTGTTTTTGCTCATGATCAGGTAGATTAGAAACTTTTCGAATTTTGAATGTTACACACATTGGATATATTTTAGTTCAGTGATTACGTTTCTATTCGAAGCTGATTTTCAAGTGTATACCTATGATCACCCGAACTTACTTAATAGTAGAATCGTACACGTTTTACCCCTTTATGAATCCAATACTATTGCCTTTTATATCGGTCATCCATTATAAAGCTTACCCCATAACTTACACATTTTCCTATTCTATAGACTCAGTTTGGTGTTTTTCTTTCTTGCCGTTCGTCTTTTAATTGCACAAGATTTGAAAAAAAAAATCAGATTTACTTGTTTATGGAGAGGCTGAAGATACCAAAGGGATATTCAAACTCATAAGTTGACGAAAAACTGACAATGTCATGGCAAAAAACGACCAAAAGGTAAACAAAAGTATACAAAACACAACATAGAAAAATAAAGACTGAGCAACACGAACCCATAAAAAAAACCGGGTTTGATCTAAGGTGCTCAGAAAGAGTAAGCAGATCCTACCCCACATGTGGACGTAGTTTTCATAACTCCTCCTGATTTTTATTGTTTTATTGTGATTCCATATTGTTCCATACTGTGTATTAGTGTACGATACGATGTTTCAGATTTTAAAGAATGAACTCGAGTTCATTAAAATAAATCTTATTCTTCCGATGTTCAATAGACTCCCCAAACTGTCGTTGTGGTGATTAAGAAACAAAATTCTCAGTTCCTGTTGTCCTGTCGAATATATACCTATTTTTAAAGGCACACATTTATGACGTTCCTTTCAGTCTTTCGTGTACAAGTAGACACTACTATTTTGCTTTGTGTCCTAATATTGCTCTCGGATGAACAAAACAGGCTGCATGTTCTTATGTTGAGCGGTTTTACCAATGGCATCGGTTAGGGGAGGGCTGAGCACTCGCAAGTATGTAGAAACCTGCCACATTCTATAATTATGTACCTATCCGAAGTAAGGAGCCTCAGTGGTAGTCGTTCGTTAGATTCTTTCTTAAAGTTTATTGTTATTTGTTTATTGCCAAGTTTTATCATTAATCAAAACGTTGGTTTTCTCGTTTTTTCGTTTGAATTAATTTACATTTTGCCTTTTAAAGCTTACTTTAAGGTATGGGTTTTGCACATTATTCAAGGCTGTACGATGACATAAAGTTGATTCTTCCATTTCATTTTGTCTCAATGACAATTAAACAAACATATTCTAGACATTATAGACATAAATCTATTTATGTTAGATATATGTAAATCGAGCGGCCGGTTATTTATTCGTTATTCGATATTCAATATAAATATATAAATATTAATAGCAAATAAAAAATAAAGAAAATTGACTTGATATTCGATAATGATGATGATGAATGGATGTGTAATGCATTTTCTCGACGAGAACACGTTAATGTTATATATATATGAATATCAAACCTGCTGAGCAGGATCTGCTTACCCTGCCGGAGCACATCAGATCATCCCCGGTTTCTGGTGGGGTTCTTGTTGCTCAGTCCTTAGTTTTCTATGTTCTGTTTTGTATACTGTTGCTTGTTTTTTCCTTTTTTGCCATGGCGTTGTCAGTTCATTTTCGAGTTTGAATTTCTCTTTGGTATCTTTCGCTTCTCTTGAACTTGAACGACACGCTGAGTCGGATTTTTAATGTGCTGTTCTTTTTTGACTGGGCCCGATTTCCTGGTGTTATGTTTAACAAAGTCTATTCAAATTATTTTTACAAAAAAAATCCGCTCAAGCCGGTGCTATAGGGGCCATCTTGCAGTGAGGTGAGAGTTTTTTTGCTCCGTGTTGAAGGCCTCACTGACTTTGAGACGAAGAACAGCGATAAAAGCGCCGTTCTTTTGCTTTTTTTTGTTGTGCATGTACTGATTTTGTGTCATGGATGGATACCCCATATCCTTTGTTTTTCTATTAGTTTACAAGTCAACAGTTCGCAGGAAGACGTGTCGTCACCCTACCCAGACACATTATTCTGACTCCGAGCCGACCAGTCTTTGCTCTTACTCCTTAATGCTTTAACTGAGAAGCAGCAAATACCAATTAAAAGTGTTTGGTTAGACCCAGCCGGTGTTCCAACCACGACCTCTCGCACTAAAGCCGAATACGCATCCAAGAGATAACTTTATTCAAAATAAATTTCAGGTAAAAGGGCCGAGGGCGTTGGCTATACTTTCCTGATCTTTAAATCTTTACCAGGACAATACATATTCATTTCCAAAATCCTTCTGATTATTTGAATTATTTCAAGCTGGTTTTTAATGATTAATTGTTAATTTACTTTTTGCTAATTATCAAGATTTTAAATGGAATGACAAAGAAATCAATAGGATTCTGTATAAATATAACGACGTTTTGAATAGTTTTGGTTGGTATTCCTTCGAGCTTTATTCCATTTTGTGTTTGAATCAACAATTTACAAATCGGAACCACCAGTGTTCAGGATTGAAGCTCAAACAGAATTACTTTTAAATTTCGATTAAAATGACACTGACTACTAAAACCACATGGACATTGGCAAATTGAAAACTCTATAAAAAAATTATGTTCACTTTTAATTGTTTGTTATGAGCATCTGAACAACTTGCAAACTCAGATACAGACCTCTTAAAGACTTTTTTTGTCGTTGGGTTTGTGTCTCATTGACGTATGTACAGTTTCTTTTATTCACATTAATAACTAACTACACATGTCAGTGATCAAAGGTGAATGAATTGGTAGTATTAACACATGACGTCTTCAAAGACTATAACAGTTAAAATTAATTTGTCTTCGGATTTAAGCCAAAGAGAAATCCTGGTATTTGCCCCCTATCGTAAGAAAAGCTTTGTTTTTTGAATGTGAATGTTGTACCATGCGACTGTATAACCAAATATCCTTCTTCACCGTAATGGAAAATACCTGTCGGGGTCCGCGTTATGACAATTTCATAATTCGTACAAGATGTTAAAACAATAGGATTATCAAATTTCACTTCAATGATCTCCTCTTTAGCGTCTTCTTTTTTTAAGATTTTACATAATTTAGCTAAAGTAGCACTGTTGTGATTCAGACAAATGTCAACTTCATATGACAATTCCGTCTTAGGACCGTACGAAAGAATTCCAAATAATGAAATGTCACTAGAAGCCTGGAACGATAGTTTATAGGTGCCCATATTCCAGTAGTCATCACTTTTACCAAGTCTTTTAAATCGATTGAACGAATTAACCGATATAGGCCTACTGTTTAATTTCAGTTCGCATTCGGATAT
The DNA here is from genome assembly GCA_017311375.1 of Mytilus coruscus. Lineage (NCBI taxonomy): Eukaryota > Metazoa > Mollusca > Bivalvia > Mytilida > Mytilidae > Mytilus > Mytilus coruscus. Next base: position 27,399,702 of record CM029603.1, on the reverse strand, counting down.
ATTGCATTTTACTTGAAGGGCATTTTGAAGATTTGAGATAAGAACGTTTGACAAATCTTTGTCTTGTACATGCATGGAATATTTTCTACGGCAATTCCTATTTTTTTCTAAAAGAACTTGATGTTGCTCTATTTGCTTTTTTATTTTATTGACTTCAATCATCGCCTGCGTTTCGGATGCTTTTTCAAAGCATACTTCTAAAATGGCTTTTTCATTTTCAACTGAATGTTTGCAACCTTCAAACATACAAATGATTTGCTCTATTTTGTCCTTATTTTCACTATAAGTTTTTTGAAGCTCATCCTTTCTTTGACTTTCCAAAGTATTCACCTTAGATATTAAATCCTTACAAATCTGTTCTAGTTTTTGCTTTTCTTCTTTGTACTGTGATTCTATTTCTGTTAAATGGTCTTTATTATAAATGATTACTGCTTCTGAATCTTTAAGAATGTTTTCTAAATCTTTTTTTACCAATACTGCGTTTTGAGAAGAGCGAAATCCTTTGGCAGCATCTATAATTGAAAGGACCTTATCACATTTTCTATGTTGTATTGAAACGCACATCGAACAACACGGTTCTTGATGATCTTCACAATATAGTTCCAAAGATTTGTTTTTTGTGTTCAGTGCAGCTGTTTTTAAAGGCGTTTGCAGTGAGATCTTCAGATGAAAAATCCCCAATTGTTTTCACTTCATGTTTTGTTTGAAATTTGACAGAATTGTGATATTTTGTACATGTTTCACACAATGTGTCAGAACATTCAACACAAAAATAACTTGCTTTTGATATTGTTTCTGCTCCAAACCTTTCGCACATCATACACAGTTTATTAGACCTATGAACTTTTTGTGTCTCCATCAGTCCAGAAATAAAAATTCAAAGGAAGCTGTACAGCCCAATCTTTAGGTGAAACATTTTCTTCTGGCACTACAACGGTTTGTCTGCAGATGGGACAAGCAATATTTGACTTTTCTCCTTTTTCGAACCCGGAAGCTATATAGGTTGACAGACAACCTTCACAAAATATATGTAAACATGGAAAATACTTTGGTATGTCAAAATTTTCCAGGCAGATTGAACAGACTGATATATCATCGTTTGTACATACCGAACTTTCGGCCATCTTTCTGATCATAAACTAAACGCTTCTATTCATACACAATCTTGTAACTTCAATGTATATGCATACAATTATCTCCCTTTCTAAAGTTCAAAGATTCAATGTTACTAATCAAACAATAATATAAAAAACATATACATGACTTTTGTATTACAAATTAGCACTTGCAATCATTAATCACAAATAAATGATAAATTAATTTGGTCGACTTAGAGCTGTCCTTTATGAAAAGATCGGTTGCTAGTATAGTGAAAATTATTAAGTAGAAATTTTTGATGAGAACACTGTTTTCATTTTAGTAACAATTTGTATTACCAGAAAAAATGGCATAGTTGTAGTTATTGGGCAGATGCATTTTGATATTTTGATCGACAAAACGCTTTCCAGTTGAGAAATGATGCTTGATCAATTAAATCTTCAACAGTTTCTAATCCATGTTCATTTTATTGATTTCGTTTTATTCACATTTGCTATACATATGTTTTCTTTTTTATTGTTGTTGTTTTTGGTGACAGTGGTGTATTCCTTTATATCAATGTCCTTTGCCTTATTGAATTTACAGCGAACTGCAGGACACGTAAATGATACAGAGGGAAAACAGATATATTGGATAACTAAATGAATACAGTACTTCGATTTGAAAAAAAAAATATATTTTGTAAAATTCTCAACGTAAAATCAAAGACTTAGGTCTAAACTATATAAACAGATAACTGTTGAAACATAACAATTTAATCTGCTTAATATAGACTTTGAAAACAGGTGGAGTATTTCATTGTCTCATGTTATGGAAAATACGTGTCTTACCATATATATATATTTCAAAAGCCGCCAAGTGAACTTATATGGTATATAGAATAGAGAATGGAAACGAGGAATGTGTCAAAGAGACAGCAACCCGAACAAAGAGTAGAAAACAGCCCAACGTCACCAATGGGTCTTCAACACAGCGAGAAAATTCCGCACCGGGGGCGGGCTTCAGCTGGCGCCACACCAAGCTTCTAAACATACAATTGAACCAAAATTAAAACAAACACATTGATTTTAATTATACGTCAGTTACATCAGACGTCAATATAGTAAATAATGTTCCTTCCACTTGAGATTGTGAAACATCTAGTTTTAGATATGTTCCCTATGGTCATGTCCTTACAGGAGACCTCAACATCGTCGAAGACCGTGAGGTCATAACTTTTCTTAAGAAAGGACCGAAATATCGTCCTCCATCTAAAATAGATTGGAAACAGTGTCGTAAGGTTATTAAAGACGCTCTGTCTGTCTACTGTAAAATTGGTGTAAACGTGAAAAATCTGATAAAAAATCTCTAGACAGTTATTTGAATAAAATTATGAATACTGTTAATATTCGTATATCTCATTTTGAAAACAATTCTGAAATTAGTAATAGGGTCCATGATATTCCCATTTCCAGAATAAAAAATAAACTCCAAATACTCGCAAAGCGGTTTGTGTTCGTACCGGCAGATAAAGCAGCAAATAATGTAGTGGGTGTGACGCATATACTACACGGAAGTTCTCCAAACGAAATTACAAATTCATCTACATTCAGGTCCGTACGCTCCACAGAGAGTCAAATTGTAAACAAGCATATCACTGCCACTACCCAGCTTAAAGCCTCTACCGAACATTTGAAAGTCCCTACTATGTACTGGTTACCTAAATTGCACAAAAACCATTTAAATTCCGTTTCATCTCCGCATCTAGTAAGTGTTCTACTACCAATCTATCAGTTCTTCTAACTACCTCCTTACTACTATCAAAGAACTTGTTATTAACTTTTGTAATAAAGCTTATGAAAATAATGGTATTAATTATTTTTGGAGTGTTAAAAATTCTTTAGAGGTTTTAGATAAAATACATGCTTTTGATGGTCCTTTTAATTCTGTTGACAGTTATGATTTTCTACTCTATACTACACTTCCACACAATCTTATCAAGAAAAGTTTTCATATTTAATTAAATGGTCTTTTGAAAATCTCATTACAAATTTATTTGCTGTAACTCGTTTAAAGCCTTTTCTGTAACGAAAAGGAAAGTATGCTAGATACACTTACTGTAAATGTGAAGATATGATTGAAGCTTTAAATTTTCTCCTGGACAACATATATGTACGTTTCGGCGATAAAGTGTATCGACAAGTAGTAGGTACTCCTATGGGCACTAACTGCGCCCCTTTAATAGCAGATTTATTCCTGTATTGCTAGGAATCTCAGTTTATGACTAAACTCAGTAAAGACACGTCATTGTTACATTTGGTTGATACATTCAACAATACCTTCCGTTATCTAGATGATATTTTTCGTTAAATAATCTAGAGTTCTCTAAATATACTACCAAAATTTACCCAATAGAACTTACTTTAACTAAATCTAACATAAACAGCAGTAGTTGTCCTTTTCTGGACTTGGACATTTCAATCTCTAAAGGAAAACTCCATACGAAAATTTACGACAAAGAGACGATTTTTCATTCCCTATTGTTAATTTTCCTTTTTAGACGGCGATGTTCCTTTGGCTCCATCATACGGTGTGTATATATCCCAACTCGTTCTTTATGCCCGTGTGTGTAGTGATGTCATAGATTTTAACGAACGTAATCAATGCATCACTAGTAAATTATTAAGTCAGGGATTTCGTTACCATAAATTACGTAAAACTTTTGCTAAGTTCTTTCATAGATACAAAGATTTGATTAGTAAATTTGGCTGTACCTGTAGAAAACTGATTAAAAACGGTATTTCACATCCTAAATTTTACGGTAATATTGTACTTAAAGCGCGGAAATCACTATATGCTCCGTGTAAACTCATCGAACCTTTAAATAAACTTATTAGTTCAGGTTATCTTACCAATGTTGTAATTAGATCTTTGAATATAGTTTACATTGGCACTAATATCGATTTTGTTATCAGCAAATTAAAACATAACTAAATTTGTATTCTTTTCAAACGGGATGTTTAAAGACACACCCACGTTCATTTTGATCTATAAAGAGGTTAAACTCCTAACTATCCTACTGTCTGTCGATACATTTATTTTTGGCATTGCACTAGTCATGTCTTCTTTGACTGTCCATGACGTTAAAATACTAAATCCCTGGGATGTGTTTTAGTTGATTTTAGTCTCTGATGCATGATTTTTATTATTAATTGTTTTGGCTTTTAACTAGCTGTCAGTAACTGCAGTACTCTCAAATCGTACTTTCTTGTTTATTTGACCTGTTGATACTAATTGTAATGCTTTTTTGTTATTTAATGTTATTCAGAGTTATATCTGGTCTATATACCAGCTTTGATAAGTGTTTGGTACTAATATAAATTTCCACTTCGTACTATGAACATCAAAATTATTTATTTTGTTAAAATATTTCCTCTCTCTATTGTAACTGTATACGTATACCTAACAACAAAATTATTTTATTTACCTGTGTTTAAAGTTATTGCAAATGGCTGATATTTTGTTCGAGCATATTGTTTTTCTTAAATTGTTTAACATTTCATACCGATATAACATGTTACTTTTATTATTCTTCCCTTAGTTTATTTATTTTGAATTTACATTATATCATAGGTCAAATTTATTTGTTCAGTGTATGTTCTATGGTGTTACTATGTCCTTTGATTGAGTTAAGCTATTTCAGTTGATATTTTATAGTGTGTCTTTCTATGTTGTGATGTTACACTATTGTTTCAGAAAAAGGGTGAAGGTTTGGTACCATTAAAACGTTTAAACCCGCTGCATTTGTTTGCACCTGTCCTAAGTCAGGAATCTGATGTTCAGTAGTTGTCGTTTGTTGATGTGGTTCATAAGTGTTTCTCGTTTCTCGTTTTATATAGATTAGACCGTTGGTTTTCCCGTTTGAATGGTTTTACACTAGTAATTTTGGGGCCCTTTATAGCTTACTGTTCGGTGTGAGCCTAGGCTCCGTGTTGAAGACCGTACTTTGACCTATAATGGTTTACATTTATAAATTTTGACTTGGATGAAGAGTTGTCTCATTGGCACTCATACCACATCTTCTTATATCTACATAAGACTAACAAAGGTTAGAGGTTCCTGACTGAGGACAGGCGCAAAAATTCGGCGGGTTAAACATGTTTTGTGAGGTCTCGATCCCTCTATACCTCTAGCCAATGTAGAATAAACAAACATACAGCAATACTTAAATTAAAAGAAGTCCGATTCCGATGTTAGAATAAGAAACAGAAGAAACTAAGCAAAATTACAATGATCAACATAAATTAACAAAAGACTTCTAGCAGTTACTGACATGCCAGCTCCCAGCTCCAGACCTGGTTAGGGTTGTAGTATCATGCCATCAGAAATTATACGAGAAGAACATAACCCCTATCATGCCAACAACTGGTTTTAGAACAAATGTGTTTATTTCCGATTCAAAGACCATATGAATGAATCAATATTAATTAAAAAAAAAAAAAAATCATCTTAAATGACTTGACAACAGTATCCGATGAGATGAGAAATACCTGAACGTATAAAATGTCTGCACGTTAATTTATATTTACGAATGATGTCCTTGTACCGATGATAAAATTTAGTAAAAGTTCTGACAAGTTTGTGATATCGAAAACCCTGTTTTTCAGTAATACAGAGATTTATTTCGTTAAAATCAAATAAATTGTTACATACACGACCTAATCGAACAAGCTAAGGTATACAATCACCATACGATGGCGCCAAAGGAACGTCACCATCTAAAATGGATAATTAACAATTGGAAATAAAAAAAATCATCTCTTTTATCGTAAATTATAGTATTAAGCTTCCTGTTAGAGGTACAGGTATCAAAATCCAGGAAAGGGCAGTTTTTATTGTTTGTATTAGCTTTATTTAGACCAAGTTCAACAGGATAACTCTCTTTAGTGTACATACTGAAGTAGTTATTATTGAGAGCCAAAATATCAATCATTCATCTAAAAGTGTCATTATTTTGTTTGTATCAGATGTCGTTTCGATTGGTCTTTGCTGATTATAGATATAAATTGTGATTTGTAAAAATTCAGAAAAAGGTCTGCAATAAGTGTTGCACAGTTAGTTCCCATTGGAATCACGATAATTAAACGATAAACGGAATCTCCATAGCGAACAAAAATGTTATTCTGATCAGTAAATATTCTAGTGCAGTAATTATATCAAAGTAGGTCCAGTTGACATAGTTCTTGTGTTTGTCTTTACCAAAAAATGACATAAAAGAGTTTAAACATATATATTCACATACTGACTTTTTAAATGCCTATTTAATTAGGTATTTGGTTTTTTTCTTAACGAGATTATGAGGCAAAGTGGTATATCGGGTAGAAAAATCAAAACTTTGAACAAATTCGAAAGCACCAATATGAGTATACAACTTATCAAGTACTTCCAACGAATTTTTGACACTCCAAAAGAGAGGCGAAAGATACCAAAGGGACATTCAAACTCATGGGTCAAAAATAAACTGAAAACGCCATGGCAAAAAAGAAAAGAAAAGAAAAGAAAACCAAAAGACAAACAACAGTCAACAAATCACAACACAGAAAACTAAACACTGAGCAACACGAACCCCACCAAAATCCAGTAATTAATTCCACTATTTTTGTAGACCTGATGTTCAGTGGTTGTCGTTTATTGGTGTGGTTCATAAGTGTTTCTCGTTTCTCGTTTTTTATATAGATTAGACCGTTGGTTTTCCTGTTTGATTTGTTTTACACTAGTCATTTTGGGGCCCTTTATAGCTTGCTGTTCGGTGTGAGCCAAGCCTCCGTGTTAAATACCGTACTTTGACCTATAATTGTTTACTTTTTACACATGGTGACTTGGATGGAGAGTTGTCTCATTGGCACTCATACCACATCTTCTTATATCTATTTAATTAACAAAATACGACATCTTGACATCAGAAGTTCAAAGTGTTGACAAGAAACTAAGATGCATGCGAAAAATTTTAGTTATTCAAATATTTTTCCAATAAAGATCATGCTTTTGAAATAACTGACTTTTAATCAGATACAACCACTGTCGGGAATATCAACAAGTTGGATAAAATACGAAATGAAAGTACTTAAATGTTTCGTATATCTTATCACACAATATTAAACAAATATGACTTCAGCGTTTGCAGATACATAAAGAATTGAAACAGAGTTCCACGATGTCGTTAAATACTGTAACTGTCTTAGGAATAGCCTTTCTTTATTTCAAACCTAAAAAAGAAAATGATGAAATGTAATATAAAGCAATTCTGGTTTAATTATTGAAATTTAGCGTCAAAGTTTAAAAAAAACCTTTAAAAATTTCGTGGTTTTAACAACATTTGCAAGACAATTGGAACTTTGTTATTTCATCATGTTGTAAAGGTAAGTTGGTATAGGTATTTCTTGCTATGTTTATCTATCCCTTTCAACCGAATAAAAAATAACTTAACATGATTATTGTGCATAAATACAGAGGAAGGATTAATAGTAAATGACCAAAACCCAAATAGTATCATTAAACATAGCGTAGTACAAGTAGTACATAGTTATTTTAAAGCATATCGTAATAGCATCTCATTTCATCTGTGTCATCTTTTTCCCAATCGAAAAACCCTAATTACTGAAAATACTGCCTGCAATTAAAAACTAATTAAAATAAACTAGAGGCTCTAAAGAGCCTGCGTCGCTCACCTATGTCTATGTGCATCTTCACCATAGAATACTCTCCAACACTGTAGACTAGAATATAAAAAAATGCTAAATTCTCTTTTTTTGTTGATATTGTATTGCTGCATTTTTTTTCTGTTTACAGTTTTTTCTATCTTCTATAGTTTTTGACCAAAACACAAAAAAGGTAAACAAATTTCGTATTTAAGGGCAATGACTCCTATAAAAAGACTACTAAAAAATTCAGTTATGCTGTTTTTATGCAAGTCAGGAATATGGCAGTTGTTTTCTATTCGTTTGATGTGTTTGAGCTTTTTGCCATTTGATAAGGGACTTTCCGTTTTGAATTTTCCTTGGAGTTCGGTATTTTTGTTATTTTAATTTTTGCAGATCTTGTCTTGCCGGTCATTTCTGCTTTTAAAAGTTTTTATCTATATTTATTTTTAGTTTTCAAGATAATAGGCAAAAAAGCAAAAATTAGTAAAAATTGTCTTTAAGGGTAATAACTCCTTTTAAAAGTTGACCAACGATTTCAGCAATATTGACTTATTAGTAGATCGTATCTATCTATTATAATTCTCAAGATAATAGGCAAAGACGCAAAAAAGGTAAAAATCTTCAATAAAGGAAATAGCTTCAATAAGAAGTAGACTAACGAGTTCGACTTATTCATAGATCTTGTCTTGCTTATCATTTTTGGCGTTTAAATTTTCTATGTATTAAATACAGTTTTCAATATAATAATTAAAATTGGAGAAAAAAATGGTCAAATTTGCCATTAAAGGGCAAAAATCGTATAAAAGTCGTCTGACAGTTTTAATGTAAATTGACAGATGGTAAATCTCATCATGTGTTCAAATTTTCTCTATCTATAGCGGTTTTCAAGATTATAGACAGAACTTGTACTTAACCCCTATGTTATATTTATAGCCATGGCGGCCATGTTTTTTGGCAGGTGGGACACATTTAAAAAAATAGATACCCCAATGATGATTGTAGCCATTTTGACTGAATTTGACCCAGAAGTTTCAGAGAAGATTTTTGTAAAAGTTAACGGACGACGACGAACAACGGACATCAAGTGATGAGAATATCTCACTTCGCCCTATCGGCCAGATGCGTTTAAAAACAACAATTACATACTTAGAGAAACAACAATCACGTACATTAAGCTATAGATTTATATTGTATTGTTGTTCTCTTGTCAACCCATGACCATACTCATAAACCTCCGCACACATGCCCGTTCCGAACGACTCAATACATTGTTTTGGTCTTTATCACAGACACGACTTATTCCCTTAAAAACCTCTTGGGACTGCCTTTTAATTGGTGTCCTAAAATGTTAAATAAAATACAATTATAAAATCAGACAAAGAAAATGGAAAAACACATCACATTTGAATAGAATAAGAAGGTATATTGTATATGGTATAGTAAAACAAATTCAATAAATGAATTTATTTTACCGATAATGTGTTTTTTTTTATAATTTAAAAAAACGTGCCTAATACATGCACATCTGATTTCCCATGAAAATATGGTCTTGTTTTTCCTAATAGTTTTGGCAATGATTGTTTCCATGTTAATTCTTTTGCATATAAAAAAAGGCTTCAAAGAAACTGTAACCTGCTCAAGTTGGTTTTAACTGGTACTAAAACGTCGTCTGATTAATTCCATACGCTTATGAATATAAAAAAAGAAAACGTTGATGCAAAATGACAAATTTCAAGCTTTACGGGAAATGGACACAAACTACAAGCACAGACCTTTTGATGATGACGAAAATGCGGATGGACAAGACTGAAATACTTTACGTACGTTGAATCTAATTTGGAGTATAAAATTACAATGTTTCTACAAAACTTTCAGCAGAATGCTAACTCAGGATAGAACGATCTAGTCTATTATAAATGTATATAAATACCAGTAACTAGGAGTTGAGGGAAAATCCAAAATGGTACGAATTCTGTCAAACCCACATAAAAATTATATATAGCATTTAAGAGCAAAATAGTTTTATAACAGCAAATTTACATTGGTGGGTCAATATTATAAATTGCAATATCAGCTGTACAGTATAATTAATTGAAAAAAGACAATTATCAAGCTTATACATGTTTAAACTTTAATTAACAGTTTAATGGCCAACTGCTATTCAAAGCATGTGAATAAAATGAAGTTAATGACGAAATTGATAGAATTTTTCGGATTTCATATTTAAAATTACCATGGCTAAAGGTCAAACTAACATGTTTAACGAATTTTAGTGAGAAATATTTCTAGACTGAACGTGGTAATTTGATTTGAATTTAAAAAAAAAAAAACAAGAAAACAAATGAGCACAATGAACTGTGCTTACAAAAAGGATACTAGTAAAGAAGCACGCATGCCAATGAGATACATATATTTTTCAAGCGTAATAAATAATCTTCCAAGATATATGTAGGTTCTAAACCAAACACATTAAAGCTTTTAACCGACCAGGTTTGTCAGCCAGCAGCAAATGACAAATCTATCACCAAACACAGTTTTTAATTTTAAAATAATAGGGTACTATTCGACCATTAGGGTAGCTAAAAAGAAGGTTTACTTTTCATTTTGAATTAAATGATTCTATTAAGTTATAACTTCAAATTTTTGGAAAATTTGTTTTAAATTATCATTGAAAATTTCATCCCTAAATCATTTCAAACATTGCAAAACAGTCTCAAAATGGTGATTTTATTTTTGCGAAATTCTTAGGCTAACCAAGACCTGTAATGCCAACCTTTATTTACGGATGTAGTTTATGTATAATTATATGTCCCCTATTTGTATAGAATAATAATAAATGTCTTACCTTTTTTCTATGGAATTAAGCGTAACATTCACGATTAAGAAAGAAAAAGTAATCAAGACAGCACAGACTGTTAACATCCGCATATTTACCATTTTTCTTTATAGTGCACAGCGACAGACAGCTATAACAGTAATGACAATTAATGATTGATTTAGATTGGGAGGCTGGAACACATGAAGTTATAGTTTGCCAAATGGCAGATTATTCTAACATATACAGAACAACAATAGGTTTGATTTGTGACATGATTACAGGAACAATAATTGATTTATTGTTGTTTGTTTAAATGGAGCTGGTTAAGGCCACCCAGAAAAATATTATGTCGTTATGTGTTTCAAAGAAGTAAGAAGTATTTTCGAAATGTCATGCAGTTATTACAACTAAATGTCGGTCTTACAACATAGTATGTATTTATAAATAAACTCATCATATATACCAGGATTAAAATTTTGTAGGCCAGACGCGTGTTTCGTCTAAATTAGACTCATCAGTGAAGCTCAAATAAAAAAGTTTAAAATTCCGAATAAGATACGAAGATGAAGAGCATTGATGATCCAAAATTCCAGAAGGTTTTGCCAAATATGTCTAAAGTAATATATTCCCACAGTAAGAACATCCTTAGTATTTCGAACAATTGAAAGTTTTGTAAACAGTTAATATATGATTATGACAATACCATCTCGTTGTTATTTTAAAATAATATATCGTCATTTCAACACATCGCCTTTCCTTTAAAGTACATACAACATTTCACACATTTGAAGGACTATACCCTTTACACTATTGAAGGAAACACAAACCGTTACAACTTCTTTGAAAGACACAAAATAATTTACACATTTAAGAACACACATCCCTTTTACACCCAGTGGGACTCGTTACCATTGACACCATTCTTAAAAAATACAAACAAACAGTCTCTTTTAGTATTACACAGTAAGCTAAAGATTTCGCAACACGAGCCTTAGAAAAATCTGGTTGTTAGCTCGTGTGCACCTACAGATAGTTCTTGTTAAAGAGGAGAAAAATATGTTTCAAAAATGGAACAAAGAGAAAGTATGATAATGCCATTTGTAGTCGCTTTGCAACATCTTAAAGACCAAAAGATTGAAATATATAAGGAATATTGCAAAAACTGTAAAGTTTGCTAATAGTTTAATCGTCTAATTCATATTTGGATATTTTATTAAAACAATAGCTCCACGTCAGAAAATATTTGTACATCCATTTGATTGACATGTAATTTTTTTATTTACTCACTCTCTGCAGAACACATTACTATTTATATCCTCTCTACATCTCTAAATCGTTATATCCTCTTCAAAGACACTTAACCCTTTACACCCTAACGACCTACAAAGAAGGTGCTAAGGGTTAATATTTCGGGGTAAGGCGACAGCTATTTCTTATAATTTAGTACGAAAGACGCGCGTTTCGTCGTCTACATAAGACGCATCAGTCGCTCTCGAATCAAAACAGTTGCAAAGCCAAATTAAATGAAGAAGTTGAACAGCATTAAAAACAGAAAGTTCCGAAAAGTTGTACCAAATACGGCTTAGAAATCTATACCTGGAATAGGAAGACTGGATTGTTTTGAATATTTCAACAGTCTTTAAACAGCACATTTACAGAAAATGAACATATCAATGATATTTCATGTCAGCAAAGTGCTGGCGACTGGGTTGATGAAACCCTCAGGTACGAAAAGTCCTTCAACAGTGGCTACGACCCAGTGGTTGTAAAACCATATCAAATATATGATAATTTGGTACGCCAGCCAGACGCTCATTTCGTCCACATAAAACTTGTCAGTGTCGCTCGAATCAAAACAGTTGCCTAGCCAAATAAAATATTACGAAGTTAAAAGACATTAATAACCGAAAATCTCGAAAAGATTAAACATATAGGGGTAAATTCAGTAAATAAATACACGTCATCAAGGACCACCCATTTTGGGAAAGCTTTCTGTATAAAGTCCTGCGCTCCACTGATCGGTAGATAATGTTTGTAATAAATATTTTTGATAGATGGACCAAAACTTGGATTAAAAAATAAAAAATGAAAGTTGAATGCACTTTATGTTTTTACTACAGAGTTGAAAAGTAATGGGTCAGTGTAGGAATTTAGTGCGAATCTACAGTGTTTGTAAACAAGGCCATGTGAACAGCCCAAAATGGTAAACAATGGTAAACCAGATATACATTTAATCCAAGAAATAGGTTTGTACTGAAGTCAATGGGAGATTTTTACTGAATCTACCGCTATAATATCATCCTTTTAAATGAAATTCACGTGCTTTCAAAGGATTTTTTTATTGTTGTCATCATCATTTATTTCATCATGGCGATACCCTTTGCACGTCCAAATACTCATCAACAAACACTAGTTAAGACGTGCATTAACGTGCTATTTGTTTATCCCAAAATAGTAGAGTTGGCCAAGATTAGACAACGTTATCATCACCTCCGACACTGAACAACTGATTTTTATAGTTTGTTCTTATGTTGTGCTGTAACACCACGGTCCCAGGTTAGGGGTGGGGCTTGAGCACTCACTTACATATTTATCTCCGCCACATTCTTTATGTGCCTGAGCCGAGTCAGAAGCCTGTGGTATATTGGTTGTCGTTGGTTCATGTCCGTCATATTTTTTCATAAATTGTTTTGTTATAAATTAGGTTGTTAGTTTTCTCAATTGAATTGTTTCATATTTTTCATGTCAGGGGCCTTTTTAGCCGACTATACGGTATGGGTATTTTTCTCATTGTTGAAGACCGTACGGTTGCCTATAATTGCTTACATCAACTCGATTTGAACTTGGGTGGATAGTTGTCTCATTTGCAATCATACCATTCCTTATTTTTAATAAGATATGGAAAACATTTTAACCGACCTCTACGTACCAATTTAAAACGTAGTATCAGATACGTTGACGTAAACGTATCTGGGATATCTCAATACACAACTCTTGATTCCGAGTTTCACATATATGCCATGTGTGTATTGTGTATCGAAAGTCTTTATTTAATGAGAACCACAAACAATTTAACACATTTTTGTTCTATATTGGTGACGGGTTTTAGGCGAAAAGGAATTGGGATGTTCTATCACTAACGTAGGCTTGTGAAAAAGAACAGATATTGGGTAATGGGACGAAGACAGTAGTTAATCACCGAAATGTAACACAGAAAAAAACCCAGCCAAAGCATGCCTGGCCATTGGTGTACAATAATTAAAACGTCAAATGTACTATTCATGTCAGGTCCTTTGAATATTATTCCGCGTTTTATGAACAAATGTCTAAAAATATCGATTTATTTCACTTTCTCATATGTTTATTAGTTAACTTGAAGTACTTTTCTTTTTAAAACTGGAATTAGTAATGGAGGCCAAACAAGTCACTTGCTGCATTCACCCATTTGCGATGGCATGTCACACTTTCCTCTCCCTTTCTGTAAATTCAAGCTAGGTAACTGTCATGGGATTTCCTTTCTCGGTCAAGAGTTGATTTTGCTTCATTTCTTAATCTTGCATTACCTTATATCAAGAAACGTACCATTTTGAAAATTTTACTTAACCGAATCGAGCGCATCTTATGTTGAGTCACACCGAATAAAAGCAAGATTAAGGCGCTACACTTGAAATTATGTGCCAGATGTGAGATAATTGAGCTTTGGGATTTATTTGTTACACCTCGGAATTGCAGTTCCTACACATCTTCAATGACATTTTATTAAAGGATACATTTTTGTGTAGTACGACATATGAAATTGAAGCAAAACAATTCGCAACTATGGTACGAAATATGAATGAGGCATTTTAAAATGAACCAAATGCAAATTAAGCAGTTGACCAAAGTTTCCAAATTTGGTCTCTGTTATTCTATAAAAGAGTACACCAATAGTTTCAAAAAATTCAGCATTGCATTGATGGTATCATAAGAATTATTTATTTCTTTGTGAGACAGTATAGGAAAAAGTAGTATTTAATTTTCATGGCATTATGTTTGCCTTTAGTGTACTACTCAGGTGAAGAATGTCTACTTTGGAGCGCTGTTATTGGTTCTTTCAATTGTTGCGATCGGAGATAAGGATAAAATGTAATTTTCATTTATTAATTTTTGAATAACTGCAGTGTGTATATTTGTAATATACATTTTGAAAATCATGGACATTTTTTGGAGAACAATACGAAAAGACCCATTAATTTTCATAAATATGATGCAAAATGTCAATTGCTTGCGATGCTATAAGGATGGTTATGCCACCATTTGACTTGAATATAAGAAAACAGTATAATAAAGCATCACACATTATTGTCTTGTCCTGTTATTATTATAAAAGAGCAAATTTAGAAAATGTTAGAAAACATTAAACATCACTGAAAGTGTTTTCCAAATGCAGCCTGTCAGTGTAATAAGTCATACAATCACTAGATTAATCAGTACAGTCTTTTATGATTTAGGGATAGGGATAATTAAGTAAACACATGTCGTTGAAATAGTAATGGAATTTGTGTTGCGGCAGCTGGTCAGATGACTTTCGGTTTGGAAAGCGGAAAAATAAAAAACACATTTGGATTAATACTTTATTCAACTTAATAGACAAATATACACCAGCAATAAATACTGAAAAGCTTATTTAACATGAATTACAAAATGCAACAAAAATGAACATATTAGCCAAAAATTAATAGTAAACGACGCACAGTTCATAATTCTATTGTGCTGTACTTGTGTATTGTCGTAAATTAATTTAGGTGTTCGTTGTTATTCTGTGGTTTACATGTTGAAATGTACTATTATATTATTTATTTATGTATTTCTCTGTCCTGAGTGTTCTTGCATTTATTTGTACTGTATTCCTGACACGTAATTAGATATAAGAAGATGTGGTTTGAGTGCCAATGAGACAACTCTCCATCCAAGTCAAAATTTATAAAAGTAAACCATTATAGGTCAAAGTACGGTCTTCAACACGGAGCCTTGGCTCACACCGAAAAGTAAGCTATAAAGGGCCCCAAAATTACTAGTGTAAAACCATTCAAACGGGAAAACCAACTGTCTAATCTATATAAAAACAAGAAACGAGAACCACATCAACAAACGACAACTACTGAACATCAGATTCCTGACTTAGGACAGGTACAAACAAATACAGCGGGTTTAAACGTTTTAATGGTACCAAACCTTCACCCTTTTTCTGAAACAATAGTGTAACATCACAACATAGAAAGACACATTATAAAATATCAACTGAAATAGCTTAACTCAGTCAAAGGACATATTACCACCAGTGAACATACACTGAACAAATAAATTTGACCTATGATACAATGTAAATACAAAATAGATAAACTAAGGAAGAATAATAAAAGTAACATGTTATATCGGTATGAAATGTTAAACAATTTAATAAAACAATATGCTCGAACAAAAATATCAGTCATTTGCAATAACTTTAAACACAGGTAAATGAAAATAATTTTGTTGTTAGGTATACGTGTACAGTTCCAATAGAGAAAGGAAATATTTTAACAAAATAAATAATTTTGATGTTCATAGTACGAAATGTCATTGTAGCGGTATTTTTAACATTGCCATATAAGCGGGAGGTTTGGCTAGCCATTAAACCAGGTTCAACCCACCATTTTTTCTTAAAATGTCCTGTACCAAGTCAGGAATATGGCAGTTGTTATCAAATAGTCCGTTTCTATGTATGTTTGCGTTTGTTTTGTAGCAGTTCAGTGTTTCTGTTGTTCCGTTGTTTTCCTCTTATGGTTGATGTGTTTCCCTCGGTTTTGGTTTGTGACCCGGATTTGTTTCAGTTAAATCGATTTATGACTATTGAATAGCGGACCCGGTATACTACTATTGCCTTTCTTTATCATGTTTATAATTAAAAATTTCTAATTCAATTTTAAATCTAGACCAATCTTCCACGCATATTTATTTATACATCGAGCATTGATTGCATGGTAGACAGCATTAATTAACCTTTTATATAATATAAAAATAATTAAATGTTCAGTGATTATATTATATGAACTATATAAATAAATATATATATATATGACAACACATATTAAACACTTGACATAAAAAGATTAACTTTCTAGATGTGCAGAGGAGACGCCATAAACACCCTCCCAAACATTTGCATTCAGACAATGAACTATCTTTGAAGGGTTTGATTGTTCATTATTGGTAAGAAAAAAAGTAATGTCTAAAAGACACACAATATCACAAAGATGTTTTAAAAAAAAAATAATACAAGATTATTGGAAAATGCAAATACATTTTATACTTCGGATAAGCTTCTCTCCATTACAAGTAAAGGTGAAAATTGTACTGGTACTATGTCCAAGTTGTATTTCAGTCAAACCTGGTAAATAAATAAATAAATCGTTTTACGTTACTGATTATTTATGACAGTTTTCGGTCAAATAAGGTTAAAACTTAATTTTTGATTATTTTGTAATGATATGATAGTTTCATAGTAGCCCTTTGTCCAGTTCTTTGTCTATGTAGGAAAATATGAAGGACGAATAACGAATACGAAAAATATAATATTTGAGTTGAGGATACATTTAAATGTTACAGCTTTAAGTTCATGTAGATAATATAGGTTCAATCCAGATTAATACAATTCTCAAAGAAAATGCTTGTATGTAAGGAATTGACATCGTATATAAGGTAACGAAACAGGTTTCTTGAATATTCTTGAATAATCTTTATTAGCAAGTTTTGATACTTCTTGAAAAACCCGTTAATTCATTTATGGAGAGGGCTTACATAGGCTTGGCCTGTTGCCCAATCCAATTCAATTTATTTGAATAAAATCGTGTTTAAACCAATGAGCAATTCCCGAAAGTAAAAATCATTTAACATTTGAGAGCGTGTTTATGGTTGCAAGAAATAAATTGGCATCAGAAGAGAGACAAGAGAGAGGAGGTGCCAACAACTGTTTCTAGAATAACCTTTATTAGTTAAGATCAACATCAAAGTTTGGAAAATAAAACAGTCTATAAAATAGGAAGATGTGGTATGATTGCCAATGAGACAACTATCCATCCAAGTTTAAAAGCAGTGGATGTAAGCAATTATAGGCAACCGTACGGCTTTCAACAATGAGAAAAACCCATACCATAAAGACGGTTAAAAAGACCGCGACATGAAAAATATAAACAGTTCAATTGATAAAAACCCCGGCTTAATCTATAACAAGACAATTTACGAAAACAAATAGGTCAGACATGAACCAATGACAACCACTGAACTACAGGCTCCTGACTTGAGACAAGCAAATAAGGAATGTGTCGGGGTTAAACATGTTTGTGAGCGCCCAACCCTCCCCTAACCTGGGACAGTGGTGTTACAGCACAACATAAGAACAAACTTTAAAATCAGTTGAAAATGGCTAAACTCATCAGATCGATACAAAGCAGAAAAACATCTTACAAAACACAGACCGGATGTTGCAGGGTATTTATACATCCCTAACAATAGAAAAGACATGAGAGTACTCGCATTTACTGGCAGATAGTTCAAAGCCAATAACAACTAATAAAAGAAATCATGTATCTAAGTCTAATCTATCAACCAATACACATCCAATATCCAATGGATTTAGTGTAAAGACATCATTAACAGTCAGAAAAACATGACCTTGTACAATGCCAAAAATAAATATCGACAGATTGTAGTACCGTGAAAGTGTATATCTGTATAACAATACTATTTATTATGGTTTTAATTTACTGATAACAAAATCAATAGTATACCAATAAAACAATATTCAAAGAGCTAATTACATTGTTGAATTGGTAACCATTTAGAATAAGTTTATTTAAAGGATTAATATTTAAGCACGTGGATATTCGAAGTGTGGAGAGTTTTTGTTATTTTCATGATATTATATAGTTTAAAAGTAGATAAGTAAAAGAGGCCGAAATTCAAAGCTTTGGATTGGGATCATGATTACAGGATGAGTAGTAGGTAGTGCAGTCGAAGAATTCTAATAAAACTGTAGTTAACTGGCCCGATATAAACGTTTGAGAGAGGTAAATCTAAAAGACTAA
The DNA here is from genome assembly GCA_017311375.1 of Mytilus coruscus. Classification (NCBI taxonomy): domain Eukaryota; kingdom Metazoa; phylum Mollusca; class Bivalvia; order Mytilida; family Mytilidae; genus Mytilus; species Mytilus coruscus. The sequence continues at coordinate 27,381,001 of CM029603.1, read as the reverse complement.
AACAGATCAACATCAAAGTTTGGAAAGGAAAACAATCTTACTTTTTGGGAGCGGTAAATCTTGAAAGACTAACAGACCAACATCAAAGTTTGGAAAAGTAAAACAGTATAAACGTTTGAGAGGTAAATCTTAAAAGACTATAACAGACCAACATCAAAGTTAGGAAAGGAAAACAGTATGAACGTTTGAGAGAGGTAAATCTTAAAAGACTATAACAGACCAACATCAAAGTTAGGAAAGGAAAACAGTATGAACGTTTGAGAGAGGTAAATCTTAAAAGACTATAACAGACCAACATCAAAGTTAGGAAAGGAAAACAGTATTTGTTTTTGGGAGCGGTAAATCTTAAAAGACTATAACAGACCAACATCAAAGTTTGGAAAAGTAAAACAGTATAAACGTTTGAGAGAGGTAAATCTTAAAGACTATAACAGACCAACATCAAAGTTTGGAAAGGAAAACAGTATAAACTTTTGAGAGAGGTAAATCTTAAAAGACTATAACAGACTAACATCAAAGTTAGGAAACGAAAACAGTATTTTTTTGGGAGCGGTAAATCTTAAAGACTATAACAGACCAACATCAAAGTTAGGAAAGTAAAACAGTATAAACGTTTGAGAGAGGTAAATCTTAAAAGACTATAACAGACCAACATCAAAGTTTGGAAAGTAAAACAGTATGAACGTTTGAGAGAGGTAAATCTAAAAAGACTAAAACAGACCAACATCAAAGTTTGGAAAAGTAAAACAGTATAAACGTTTGAGAGAGGTAAATCTTAAAAGACTATAACAGACCAACATCAAAGTTAGGAAAGGAAAACAGTATAAACGTTTGAGAGAGGTAAATCTTAAAAGACTATAACAGATCAACATCAAAGTTTGGAAAGTAAAACAGTATAAACGTTTGAGAGAGGTAAATCTTAAAAGACTATAAGAGACCAACATCAAAGTTAGGAAAGGAAAACAGTATTTTTGTTTGGAGCGGTAAATCTTAAAAGACTATAACAGACCAACATCAAAGTTTGGAAAAGTAAAACAGTATAAACGTTTGGGAGCGGTAAATCTTAAAAGACTAAAACAGACCAACATCAAAGTTTGGAAAGTAAAACAGTATGAACGTTTGAGAGAGTTAAATCTTAAAAGACTATAACAGACCAACATCAAAGTTAGGAAAGGAAAACAGTATTTTTTTTTGGAGCGGTAAATCTTAAAAGACTATAACAGACCAACATCAAAGTTAGGAAAGGAAAACAGTATTTTTTGGGAGCGGTAAATCTTAAAAGACTATAACAGACGAACATCAAAGTTTGGAAAAGTAAAACAGTATAAACGTTTGAGAGAGGTAAATCTAAAAAGACTATAACAGACCAACATCAAAGTTAGGAAAGGAAAACAGTATAAACGTTTGAGAGAGGTAAATCTTAAAAGACTATAACAGACCAACATCAAAGTTAGGAAAGGAAAACAGTATTTTTTTTTGGAGCGGTAAATCTTAAAAGACCATAACAGACCAACATCAAAGTCAGGAAAGGAAAACAGTATTTATTTTTGGAGCGGTAAATCTTAAAAGACCATAACAAACCAACATCAAAGTGTGGAAAAGTAAAACAGTATAAACGTTTGAGAGAGGTAAATCTAAAAAGACCATAACAGATCAACATCAAAGTTTGGAAAGTAAAACAGTATAAACTTTTGAGAGAGGTAAATCTTAAAGACTATAACAGACTAACATCAAAGTTAGGAAACGAAAACAGTATTTTTTTGGGAGCGGTAAATCTTAAAAGACTATAACAGACCAACATCAAAGTTTGGAAAAGTAAAACAGTATAAACGTTTGAGAGAGGTAAATCTTAAAGACTATAACAGACCAACATCAAAGTTAGGAAAGGAAAACAGTATAAACGTTTGAGAGAGGTAAATCTTAAAGACTATAACAGACCAACATCAAAGTTTGGAAAAGAAAACAGTATAAACGTTTGAGAGAGGTAAATCTTAAAAGACTATAACAGACCAACATCAAAGTTAGGAAAGTAAAACAGTATTTTTGTTTGGAGCGGTAAATCTTAAAAGACTATAACAGACCAACATCAAAGTTTGGAAAAGTAAAACAGTATAAACGTTTGAGAGAGGTAAATCTTAAAAGACTATAACAGACCAACATCAAAGTTTGGAAAGTAAAACAGTATAAACGTTTGAGAGAGGTAAATCTTAAAAGACTATAACAGACCAACATCAAAGTTAGGAAAGGAAAACAGTATTTTTTTTGGAGCGGTAAATCTTAAAAGACTATAACAGACTAACATCAAAGTTAGGAAAGGAAAACAGTATTTTTTGGGAGCGGTAAATCTTAAAAGACTATAACAGACGAACATCAAAGTTTGGAAAAGTAAAACAGTATAAACGTTTGAGAGAGGTAAATCTTAAAAGACTATAACAGACCAACATCAAAGTTAGGAAAGGAAAACAGTATAAACGTTTGAGAGAGGTAAATCTTAAAAGACTATAACAGACCAACATCAAAGTCAGGAAAGGAAAACAGTATTTTTTTTGGAGCGGTAAATCTTAAAAGACCATAACAGACCAACATCAAAGTCAGGAAAGGAAAACAGTATTTATTTTTGGAGCGATAAATCTTAAAAGACCATAACAAACCAACATCAAAGTGTGGAAAAGTAAAACAGTATAAACGTTTGAGAGAGGTAAATCTAAAAAGACCATAACAGATCAACATCATAGTTTGGAAAGTAAAACAGTATAAACGTTTGATAGAGGTAAATCTAAAAAGACTATAACAGACTAACATCAAAGTTAGGAAACGAAAACAGTATTTTTTGGGAGCGGTAAATCTTAAAGACTATAACAGACCAACATCAAAGTTTGGAAAAGTAAAACAGTATAAACGTTTGAGAGAGGTAAATCTTAAAAGACTATAACAGACCAACATCAAAGTTAGGAAAGTAAAACAGTATAAACGTTTGAGAGAGGTAAATCTTAAAAGACTATAACAGACCAACATCAAAGTTAGGAAAGGAAAACAGTATTTTGTTTGGAGCGGTAAATCTTAAAAGACTATAACAGACCAACATCAAAGTTTGGAAAAGTAAAACAGTATAAACGTTTGAGAGAGGTAAATCTTAAAAGACTATAACAGACCAACATCAAAGTTTGGAAAAGAAAACAGTATAAACGTTTGAGAGAGGTAAATCTTAAAGACTATAACAGACCAACATCAAAGTTAGGAAAGGAAAACAGTATTTTTTTTTGGAGCGGTAAATCTTAAAGACTATAACAGACTAACATCAAAGTTAGGAAAGGAAAACAGTATTTTTTTGGGAGCGGTAAATCTTAAAAACTATAACAGACGAACATCAAAGTTTGGAAAAGTAAAACAGTATAAACGTTTGAGAGAGGTAAATCTTAAAAGACTATAACAGACCAACATCAAAGTTAGGAAAGGAAAACAGTATGAACGTTTGAGAGAGGTAAATCTTAAAAGACTATAACAGACCAACATCAAAGTTAGGAAAGGAAAACAGTATTTGTTTTTGGGAGCGGTAAATCTAAAAAAAGACTATAACAGACCAACATCAAAGTTTGGAAAGGAAAACAGTATCATATTTTGGAGCGGTAAATCTTAAAAGACTATAACAGACCAACATCAAAGTTTGGAAAGGAAAACAGTATAAACTTTTGAGAGAGGTAAATCTTAAAGACTATAACAGACTAACATCAAAGTTAGGAAAGGAAAACAGTATTTTTTGGGAGCGGTAAATCTTAAAGACTATAACAGACCAACATCAAAGTTTGGAAAGGAAAACAATATAAACGTTTGAGAGAGGTAAATCTTAAAGACTATAACAGACCAACATCAAAGTTTGGAAAGGAAAACAGTATCATATTTTGGAGCGGTAAATCTTAAAAGACTATAACAGACCAACAACAAAGTTTGGAAAAGTAAAACAATATGAACGTTTGAGAGAGGCAAATCGAATATAAGATATTTTCAATATTTCCAAATCAATGGTATTGTAGTATTTAACACTAGTGTGTTTGTTTTTGTATGTTGGTGTTTATGTCACTTTCAACGACATAGGCTATATAATGGCTACTAGTTACTTTTGGTGTAGGAAGCCAGAGTAGGAAATCATTAACAATTAAGATCGGAGTTGAGCACACCTCGCCACAAGCGTGGTTCAAATTTGCTACCCTTGAAAGACTAACGATTATTGTAGTATAATTTAATTGAAAACCACATCTTTCCAATTCAATCTTCGAGAAATATACGATTACAGAGTACAGAACTTGCTATACAAACCCCTGTCATTAGCATATCATTAGCCTGGTATCTTTGAAATTACATAACTTGAGAGTAAACTGCAAATATCTAAGGCATTGAAAAAATGCATCTAATCTAACGTAGCAAAAACAATCTTTTGACAAATTAGGGGAACAGTAAGCTGTGTTGTTTATAGGATACCATAAGCAAAAAAATAGAAAGACAGACGATGTAAAGTTTTCGGGTTAGAAGATCTCACCTTGGCCTTGTACATGAAGATTTAATTTGTTACTGTGCCGGTGGTGGTGTTGGCAATTCGCAACTAAGCTGTGACGAATCGTACTGTAATGAAAATGACAATTTTGAACACACAAGTTATTGTAATGTTACATAGTTTACCACATCACTATAATGGCTATAGTTCTCTGACGTCTATAGGCAACGCAAATAAATTTTATTTGAGCAAACCTATACGATTCCCCCCTTTTTATCTATACACACTGATAATTATGTTCTACTTTATATCTCAGTGTTTATTGACTTTTAAAATTTGTCTTTATTTCAAGTTTGAGCAATTCCATGTACTAATTAATATGTCAATTTCAGTGTTGCATGTGATACTCAAATTTGAATACCAAAAAGATGCTAAGCAGAACATACTAAAAGCTCTCAATGTTTATAACATACAAGTAAAAAATAATAAAAAAAAATAATACGAAACGTACAAGTTAGAAAACATCTATAGTGACTCATGACTGAGTAAAACTAATGCCAAGGTGTTTCATTTTCTTTGAACAGGATGTATAAATACACAACCAAGTCCGACCGCAACATAAACTTGCTTCTTATACCCCGTTTATGTAGACTATAACACTAAGGTCTTGTTGAAGAACCCTCATAAAAACTCTTTTTATGGGTCAATAGCTGATCTGTTCAGAATATATTCAATATCTAAAATGTCCTGTGTTAGTGGCAGTTCTAAAGTCTGCTTGAATGGTCTTATTATAGTAATCGTAAATTATAAAAGGACCTAAAAATATGTTGTTTTTTTTTCAATTTCGCTAATATGTTGTCCAGTGTTTCGCCATGTATTATCTCAGATTTGTAAAAGAGTTTCTAAAATAGATATTATTTTTTTCAAAATGATAACTAAACCTTGCATCAGTAAAAGATTTAAAAAAAATTGCATTATTACTATTTATCATGAAACACTGGTTGGTTTATTATTTTCACTTTTTCTGCAGTTAATATTCCTAATTTATATTCATAACCTGTCTTAAATTGATAAAAATGAGATTCTGAATGAAATAATTAGTTTTCTTACAAGAATATTAAGATTGTATTATTACTTTCAACTATGATTAGCCTATGTAAGAATAAAATGTAGAAAAATTAAACAATTCAAAAACAAAACAGTTCCCATTTTCAAATGACCAGATTTATGTCGGTAAAATAATATATGCATACATTTATACTGTGTACGAACACTCAGTTTTTCCTTTAATTAAATTCATTCATTGTATTACTGCATAACCGATCCTTGTAAGAATGATGCAAAAAAGATCTCTTGAATATTTTACTTGTTGACCAGTCAATTGATTTATTGTTTATCTTGGTGTAAATCTTAATGAAAAACAAGATTTACAAAAATACCGAACTTTAAAGTAAATTAAAATTAGGGAAGTTCATAAAACCTGACAAAATCAAATGCTTGACCATATCAACCAACGGAAGGAAGGGCAAACAACTGCCATATTCCCTACTTGGTACAGGTATATCAAGAAGAAAATGAACGGTGTTATAGTTTTCTAGTTCCGTTATATTGACAAAATTGAATGAGCACCCCAAACAGTCATACTTGGTTAATGTGACAAAACACAACATGGAAAACTCAAGACTGAGCAACACGAACCCTATCAAAATCCGGGGTTGATCTCATAGACGACATCAAACTAGAATTTATGAAAAACGTAATGATTTCAACTTTCAAATAGTCAACTTCCCACCTCTCAAAAGTAACATGCCCTCTGCTGCATCGTATGGCGTTTACATATCTCATCTGAATTATTACGATACGCTCATTAATGTTCACACTTCATAAAAAGTGGTGTGTTCCTTACACCAAAAACTGCCCAAACATATTTATGATGGAGAACGACTGAAATCAATACTACATAAGTATTACCGTAACCATCACAAATTGATTTCACCGATACCATGTGTCGGTGTCCCAACTCACTATCCATGTTTTCGCGGTCTTTTGTTTTCATTGATATGGTCATAATTACGTTTACAAAATCTAGAATTTTTCACAATACTACAGCAATAGATTACCTTAGCTGTATTTGGCAGAACCGTTTTGGTCCTAAATGCTCTTCAACTTCGTATTTTGTTTGGCCTTTTTAACTTTTTTGATTCGATCGTCACTGATGAGTCTTTTATAGACGAAACGCGCGTCTGGCGTACACGATTTTAATCCTGACAAACATGATGTGGTTATTTAAGATACCAGTAAAGTCGTTTAATCTGTTAGTTTATCGATTATGTCCTATTCCCGATTGTCACATTTTGACAGAGTGTGAATTCGCATTACCTCGTCGAGAAAATAGGTTTTGCTACTTTGTTGTTCATGTGATTCCCCCAGTTTTTGTTTGATACATTGATTAGTCTCTTCCAAATCGATTTACGAGATTTAATATCGGTTAACTACTGCCACCTTTATTCATACCACAGGAATGATCCCCAATTATTACATTGTTTGCAATGAATTACCGTGATTTCTAAGTGATTTAAAAACTGATAATTTCACATGTGAAATAAATTTGATAATTTCACTCCTCTGACGTAATACAGAAATGGATGTTGTCAAGACGTTGTCGATGAAGTTTTGAGAATGCGTAGAAACAGATATAGTTCCTTTCATCTTTTACTATATTTTATAAAAAAAGTCCATTGTCAATGTTATAACAAGAAAAACTAATCCAAAAATTAAAAATATCTAAAAATATTCAACCACATTCGTGAATTAATGTGTTATTCGTTCACTCGTTGAATACTTTTCTATATTTGAATTCTTAGATTAGTTATTCTATAAATAATGGTTGATATGAAATTTGTATTAACTGTAGGCTCACTTTGTATAAGAACCTTAGACTTTGTTACATTATTTTTTTACCATGAAATACAAATAATTTCCGTTTTCAGTTTTTTTCGCCTTTTCTTTTCCTTTCCATTGAATTATGTCAAAATGTTCGAAACTTTTCTCCAAGTGGTAACTTAAGCCAGCTTTCGGTATACGACTTCATAGCATTTACAAATTTACTTTTTACTTGAATTACTGGTAAATTTCGATTTTCACTATTGCTGCAAGTAAAATTCTACACTCAAGTCCTCAACTGTCATAAAAATTCAGTAACTGAATGATTACTTTAGCTTGCTTGATGTAGGACAATTTTGAAATATATATCTACCATGCAAGACAATTGGAACAAGCTTACGTAAGGAAACCATGTAAATAAGTTGTAGCAATGCAGAAACTAAATTTTTGCAGACGATTTTCACTACCGTCTTTCAAAATTAGCACGTTTTGTTAATGTACATTTTTACTTCTTATTTGGACATTTCAACTTAAAAAACAAACGTTTTACGTTTTTCTCTTTTGATATCAAATCGACAAAAATGCTCCGTTTTCGATTATATGCAAAACGATTTATTTTTTTAGCTTTCGATTTTTAAGAAAAACTAAATATGTTGAAATGGAGCATTAATTATGGTGCTTTGAATTTATGTCTTATAAACAACCTGAAAGGAACCTCCAAATGAAAAAAAAATATGATGTTTCTTTTGTTGTTGTTGTTGAAATAAAAGGCAAAAATTATACTATTATCTCGTTTATTATTTATTTTCTTTTTCTTTTATTTAATCTAAGATGTAGTGTTCTTTTTTTATTTTTCCCATTTTCGATTTTATAAATCGACATCGTACTTGTCGTATGTATAAAACATGAAAATGAATAGTTACGATATTTGTTTTTAAACTTTTCAATTCAGAATTAAAAAAAAAGATAATTAAAACCTTATTTCTTTTTCTGATTTAGATTTATAAGCCAAGATAAACAAAAGTTGTTAATATATCGAAATTACAATCTGTATGTATTATCTCGATACAGATTACGCGTGTTAGCAGTGTTGAAGAATGAAACGGATAAGGACTAGCCGCTCAATCCGAATATATGAAATTATGATTATAACACATAGACAATTCAAAATTAACGAATATAGTGACAAATATTTATTCAACAAATAAGTATGAAAATCATATGTTTAAATTTATGATCTGGTGCGAGCACGTGTTTTGTATTTTTTATCTTACCCTATAATCTCTTGTTAAAACCTGAAGTGGGGATCCTCCAACTTCAAGTATAATCCGTGGTGTAGTTTCTGAGGATATTTCAAAATATCCTGTATATGACGTTATTGGTCCAAACTCCTCGGATAATTTGGTCAATTCAGGCACGCCACTGTCAGAGTATCCTATATCGGATCGTTTTCTTGCTTCAAAACTACATTTTGATGAAGAATTCTTTTCAACTGTGTGATCGCTAAAGCGAAATCCCTACAAATCATCATAGAAAAATAAATAACTGTTACGTATAAAAATTTTGTAGTATACTAAAAAAGTAATATTATTTTTACGGTTTTTGAGTAAACGACGTTCAACAAACCTAAATGATATGTTTGTAGTGCGCTGTATGAATTACTTGAAAAGGCAAGATCTAAATGAGGAAACAAAAGAGAGAAGCCCTCTTGGATACATTTTGATTGTAGGAAGTTAGATTCTTTTTATCTCTTTTGATTCGAGCGTCACTTTGTGGGTCTTTTGCACATGAACACGCTAGTGGCCTATACAAGTTTTATCCTGGTATCTATGATTTTTCAGTTCTTTAATTATTTAAGGAGCCGTCTTAAATGTGGCGCTTAAACCATATTTTCCATAAAATTTACATTCTGTAATATAAAGATTAATTAAACCAAATTTGTCACTGTTCACAGTTTAAATTATTAACATTAACGATACCAATTTTACTGCACCAGATACACATTTCAACACTTAATGTCTCTTCAGTGCTGCTCGAGGTCAAAATATTTCAAAATCCAAAACTTATCAAAAAAACGAAGAGCCTATCAAACAATAAGTTCTGAAATTAAGAAGTATATGATGCTAAAAAAGTAACAGAAAAACAATTTCATTTGTTTAGTTTATAACAAGAATGTGTCCATTGTACACGGATGCCCCACTCGCACTATCATTTTCTATGTTCAGGGGACCGTGAAATTGGGGTCAAAACTCTAGTTTGGCATTAAAATTAGAAAGATCATATCAAAGGGAACTAGTTAACTAAGTTTCAAGTTGATTGGACTTCAACTTCATCAAAAACTACCTTGACTAAAAACTGTAATCTGAAGCGACCAAAACTTTAACCTGAAATTTTCTATGTTCAGTGGACCATGAAATTGGGGTCAAAACTCTAATTTGGCATTAAAATTATAAAGATCATATCATAGGGAACATGTGTACTAAGTTTCAAGTTGATTGGACTTCCAACTTCATCAAAAACTACCTTGACCAAAACTTTAACCTGAAGCGGGACAGACGGACGAACGGACTCACAGACCGAAAAACATAATGCTCCTAGGTGGGGCATAAACATAGTTCTTCAGCTAATTTGGTTCTTTTACATTCTTCGCTTCCAAATATTTGGCTTTGGGTGTTCCTGATGAAGGCCTAGGTAAATCCAGAAAAACCCTTTGGATACAAGACATTTATAAAGTGTTATTTTCATTTTGTTACAGCACTGGGTCGATACCGCTGATGTTAGACAATCAGTCCCCGAGGCTATCATCAGCTCAGTATTTAATACTTCGGTACTGACATGAATTATAACAAACCTTTATAAAATTGCCCGTTTATAAGTTTAGAAATTATTGTGAAAAAAGGGTTTTAACTCCCTCAGGCAAAGTTGACCTTAGTTTGATTTTGCTTTTATTTTGAGGTCCTTTTAGGTCATACAACTTCAACTGTTTCGGTTCTTGTACATCATTGGCTTTTAAATATTCGACTTTGAGCGTTCCTGATGAAGGTAAATCCAGAAAAGCGCTTTTGACGCATGACATTTACAAAGTGTTGTTCTCATTTTTTACACCACTGTGTCGATATCGCTGGTTCTGGACTATTAGTCCTAGAGGGTATCATCATCTCAGTAGTCAATTCGTCGGAACAGTCATGATTTATAACAAACCTTTGTAAAATTGTCCGTTTATAAATTTAAAATTATTCAAAAACTAAGGTTTCAACTCCTACAGGCAAAGTTGACCTTACATGAATTAAGCTATTATTTTGAGGTCCTTTTTGTGTATATAGCCCTTCAAATGTTTAGGTTCTTATACATCCTTGGCTTTTAAACATTGAGCTTTAAGCGTTCCTGATGAAGGTAAATCCCGAAAAAACCCTTTGGATGCATCAAATGTATAAAGCGTTCAATATATTGTTATTGACTTTTGTATCGTGTAACTTGCAATTTTCGAATTCTGAATTAGATTGTCCCTTCGTCTTTTCATCTTTTCCCCAGGAATTTCAATATCAATATCTTCATATCCATATTTTAATTTATATAACAAAACAATGACCTAACTTTAATTTTGCGTATGCTTAAATAAGGTAACATTACATGAGCAGATTACCCGTTTATGTTTTTCTTGTAAAACAGAATATAACTGACTTATAGTCCTCGTATACATACCCCAATCAACACTTTGTACAATTCAACAGGTGTGTCTATTTGCCAATGGATTGAAGAGAACGATATCAGAACAAGTATTATGGGTTTGATGACAGGACCACGTGGTTTAATGGAAATTTCATAGTTCTCGTCGCTTCCAAATATGCTGATAACATGTAACTCATATCTGGAGTTGTCGTTCGTTGTGCAGCTTTTAAGTTTGAAGATGTGACTCGAATATGAATCTGAAGGATCTTTGTATCCAAGTGCTGTTTGCGGTTCCTCCCGTATCCCACAGTTTCCAACTTCGCCTATTTAGAAAATGACAAATATCAATTACATGAAATTGTATTAATTTAAAGTTTATTTAAAACTTGAGTTCAAATACTGCAAATTACATGTTTATTGTTTCAAGCATATTATAGATTTTATTTAACTGTTTTTTTATAACAATTTGTACATGTAGCTTTCATCGTTGTTTTATACACACAATTGCTGCATTATTGTTTTTCAAAAGTAAAACATTTCATTATAAATGTAATTACATATATCAATTTCTTGTTATATTATTGCCATGTAGAAATTTTCCAGCATCTCCTGCATATCATGCATTTGGAGTATATAATTCCCAGTTCATACAGTATTCAAAAGCTGGCATTTCATATACTGATTTCCTAGATAGAGGAATCCAGCTTACAAGGAAGATGTTGAAATCATCACTTCGAAAATTATGCGGACGCCATCATCAGTTGTTTGACCCTTATGGGATATCTCTTTCACAGATGACGACGGATATGTTCCAATTGTTGTACCCACAATCCGTCCTCTTTTCCTCGAATGAGACATACCAAATTTAGACATACTATCGGGTTTATACTTACATGTACAATACGATGGGTGCCACATGATGAGCAGGATCTGTTTACCCATTCGGAGCACATGAGATCACCCCGGGGTTTTGTGGAGTTCAGTCTTTAGTTTTCTATGTTGGGTTTTGTATACTGTTGTTTGTCTTTTGGTTGTTTTTGCCATATCAATGAAAGTTTGTTTTAGACTTATGAATTGGATTATCCATTTGTTATCTTTCGTCTCTCTTTAAGCTCATCAAATATTTCAAAGATACCAGGCTTATAGGTTGGTATGCCAGATTCAATTGTCTTCACATAATACTTATCAGGACGCTCGACTTCAAACAGTTTCAATGATTAGTCAAATACATTCATGTGAATCGAAAACCACAGATTCCGAAAAACCGCGGTGAAAAGGGCTATAGCTATCTTTGCTTGATCTAAAAAAAAACAACGCAAGTGTTTGGAATTATTCGACATTTTATAACGATAAATTTGGTATTTCATGTCATAAGAAAGTTCTAATTAATGGGCTAATGATATGTTCTGGGACGAAATGTACTTTCCCCGCAAAAAGTCAGAACCCAAAAACACGCGATTGAATTATTGGGATGAAGAAATAATATTGGAAATTTTCTAATTAGAACTAACCGAAACAATTATACATGTTATATCCATCTCCAAGCGAGCATCGGCATACATTATTTTTGCATTCAATGCTAGAACTCCATCCTGCCTGTCTGTGACACTCCCTAGTCGTATTGCAGCTTATATCAACACCTGTAAAATTTAAATTGATGAAACTGTTGGACATCATGATAACGATAAAACTATTAAGAGCTATAATATAATATCATTTGTGGCACAGTGAAACATAAAAATCCTGGACAAACATCAAAGTCGAAACTCTTTGCATGAACCAACAGATAGTTTTACACAACTCCTTATCATTTAATTACTAAGATATTTATGTTTAACCTTTTACATTTGTCATATATTGAGTTAACAAGTGACTGCTTTAATATGTATAAAATCTAATGATTTTTGATGCGTTCGATTTGCTTTATTCTCCGAATGCCTACATTTTCTTTTTATCCTCCTTCAAACTACAGGTTAATTGTTGGCATTCAACATGTTCAAGGAATAATGTCTGGTTGAAATTTAGTGTAATCAAAACCAACAGGTATTAAAATTCCGTCGGGTATGCTCAGACTTCTAATTAAAATCCGGAGTAATGTTACCATAAAACTCGCATCAACGTCTTATAATTTTGTACACCAGACGCGCGTTTTATCTACATAAAACTCATTATAAATATGGATACAAATATTACTTTTAATATTAATCAATTATTTTCAATGGGATGATTTTTCAGTTCCTTAATTATTTAAGGAGCCGTCTTAAATGTGGCGCTTAAACCATATTTTCCATAAAATTTACATTCTGTAATATAAAGATTAATTAAACTAAATTTGTCACTGTTCACAATTTAAATTATTAACATTAACGATACCAATTTTATGATCCAGATGCACATTTCGACACTTAAAGTCTCTTCAGTGCTGCTCGAGGTCAAAATATTTCAAAATCCAAAACTTATCAAAAATCGAAGAGCTTATCAAACAATAAGTTCTGAAGTATATGATGCTAAAAAGTAACAGAAAAACAATTTCATTTGTTAAGTTTATAACAAGAATGTGTCCATATTACACGGATGCCCCACTCGCACTATCATTTTCTATGTTCAGGGACCGTAAAATTGGGGTCAAAACTCTAGTTTGGCATTAAAATTAGAAAGATCATATCAACGGGAACCAGTTAACTAAGTTTCAAGTTGATTGGACTTCAACTTCATCAAAACTACCTTGACCAAAAACTTTAATCTGAAGCGACCAAAACTTTAACCTGAAATTTTCTATGTTCAGTGGACCATGAAATTGGGGTCAAAACTCTAATTTGGCATTAAAATTATAAAGATCATATCATAGGGAACATGTGTACTAAGTTTCAAGTTGATTGGACTTCCAACTTCATCAAAACTACCTTGACCAAAACTTTAACCTGAAGTGGAACAGACGGACGAACGGACGCACAGACCGAAAACATAATGCTCCTAGGTGGGGCATAAAAATAGTTCTTCAGCTAATTTGGTTCTTTTACATTCTTCGCTTCCAAATATTTGGCTTTGGATGTTCCTGATGAAGGCCTAGGTAAATCCAGAAAAACGCTTTGGATACAAGACATTTATAAAGTGTTATTTTCATTTTGTTACAGCACTGGGTTGATATCGCTGATGTTAGACGATCAGTCTCCTTGGTATCATCAGCTCAGTATTTAATACTTCGGTACTGACATGAATTATAGCAAACCTTTATAAAATTGCCCGTTTATAAATTTAGAAATTATTGTGAAAAAGGGTTTTAACTCCCTCAGGCAAAGTTGACCTTAGTTTGATTTTGCTTTTATTTTGAGGTCCTTTTAGGTCATACAACTTCAACTGTTTCGGTTCTTGTACATCATTGGCTTTTAAATATTCGACTTTGAGCGTTCCTGATGAAGGTAAATCCAGAAAAGCGCTTTTGACGCATGACATTTACAAAGTGTTGTTCTCATTTTTTACACCACTGTGTCGATATCGCTGGTTCTGGATTATTAGTCCTAGAGGGTATTATCAGCTCAGTAGTCGATTTTTCGGAACAGTCATGATTTATAACAAACCTTTGTAAAATTGTCCGTTTATAAATTTAAAATTATTCAAAACTAAGGTTTCAACTCCTACAGGCAAAGTTGACCTTACATGAATTAAGCTATTATTTTGAGGTCCTTTTGTGTATATAGCCCTTCAAATGTTTAGGTTCTTATACATCCTTGGCTTTCAAACATAAGGCTTTAAGCGTTCCTGATGAAGGTAAATCCCGAAAAACCCTTTGGATGCATCAAATGTATAAAGCGTTCAATATATTGTTATTGACTTTTGTATCGTGTAACTGGCAATTTTCGAATTCTGAATTAGATTGTCCTTCGTCTTTTCATCTTTTCCCCAGGAATTTCAATATCAATATCTTCATATCCATATTTTAATTTATATAACAAAACAATGACCTAACTTTAATTTTGCGTATGCTGAAATAAGGTAACATTACATGAGCAGATTACCCGTTTATGTTTTCTTGTAAAACAGAATATAACTGACTTATAGTCCTCGTATACATACCCCAATCAACACTTTGTACAATTCAACAGGTGTGTCTATTTGCCAATGGATTGAAGAGAACGATATCAGAACAAGTATTATGGGTTTGATGACAGGACCACGTGGTTTAATGGAAATTTCATAGTTCTCGTCGCTTCCAAATATGCTGATAACATGTAACTCATATCTGGAGTTGTCGTTCGTTGTGCAGCTTTTAAGTTTGAAGATGTGACTTGAATATGAATCTGAAGGATCTTTGTATCCAAGTGCTGTTTGCGGTTCCTCCGTATCCCACAGTTTCCAACTTCACCTATTCAGAAAATGACAAATATCAATTACATGAAATTGTATTAATTTAAAGTTTAATTAAAACTTGAGTTCAAATACTGCAAATTACATGTTTATTGTTTCAAGCATATTATAGATTTTATTTAACTGTTTTTATAACAATTTGTACATGTAGCTTTCATCTTCTTTTATACACACAATTGTTGCATTATTGTTTTCAAAAGTAAATCATTTCATTATAAATGTAATTACATATATCAATTTCTTGTTATATTATTGCCATGTAGAAATTTTCCAGCATCTCCTGCATATCATGCATTTGGAGTATATAATTCCCAGTTGATACAGTATTCAAAAGCTGGCATTTCATATACTGATTTCCTAGATAGAGGAATCCAACTTACAAGGAAGATGTTGAAATCATCACTTCGAAAATTATGCGGACGCCATCACCAGTTGTTTGACCCTTATGGGATATCTCTTTCACAGATGACGACGGATATGTTCCAATTGTTGTACCCACAATCCGTCCTCTTTTCCTCGAATAAGACACCAAATTAGACATACTATCGGGTTTATACTTACATGTACAATACGATGGGTGCCACATGATGAGCAGGATCTGTTTACCCATTCGGAGCACATGAGATCACCCCGGGGTTTTGTGGAGTTCAGTCTTTAGTTTTCTATGTTGGGTTTTGTATACTGTTGTTTGTCTTTTGGTTGTTTTTGCCATATCAATGTAAGTTTGTTTTCGACTTATGAATTGGATTATCCATTTGTTATCTTTCGTCTCTCTTTTAAGCTCATCAAATATTTCAAAGATACCAGGCTTATAGGTTGGTACGCCAGATTCAATTGTCTTCACATAATACTTATCAGGACGCTCGACTTCAAACAGTTTCAATGATTAGTCAAATACATTCATGTGAATCGAAAACCACAGATTCCGAAAAACCGCGGTGAAAAGGGCTATAGCTATCTTTGCTTGATCTAAAAAAAAACAACGCAAGTGTTTGGAATTATTCGACATTTTATAACGATAAATTTGGTATTTCATGTCATAAGAAAGTTCTAATTAATGGGCTAATGATATGTTCTGGGACGAAATGTACTTTCCCCGCAAAAAGTCAGAACCCAAAAACACGCGATTGAATTATTGGGATGAAGAAATAATATTGGAAATTTTCTAATTAGAACTAACCGAAACAATTATACATGTTATATCCATCTCCAAGCGAGCATCGGCGGCATACATTATTTTGCATTCAATGCTAGAACTCCATCCTGCCTGTCTGTGACACTCGCTAGTCGTATTGCAGCTTATATCAACACCTGTAAAATTTAAATTGATGAAACTGTTGGACATCATGATAACAATAAAACTATTAAGAGCTATACTATAATATCATTTGTGGCACAGTGATACATAAAATCCTGGATAAACATCAAAGTCGAAACTCTTTGCATGAACCAACAGATAGTTTTACACAACTCCTTATCATTTGATTACTAAGATATTAATGTTTAACCTTTTACTTTTGTCATAAATTGAAT
The DNA here is from genome assembly GCA_017311375.1 of Mytilus coruscus. Taxonomy (NCBI): domain Eukaryota; kingdom Metazoa; phylum Mollusca; class Bivalvia; order Mytilida; family Mytilidae; genus Mytilus; species Mytilus coruscus. The sequence goes on along the minus strand of CM029603.1, from coordinate 27,364,062 downwards.
TAACAAGTGACTGCTTTAATATGTATAAAATCTAATGATTTTGATGCATTCGATTTGCTTTATTCTCCGAATGCCTACATTTTCTTTTATCCGCCTTCAAACTACAGGTTAATTGTTGGCATTCAACATGTTCAAGGAATAATGTCTGGTTGAAATTTAGTGTAATCAAAACCAACAGGTATTAAAATTCCGTCGGGTATGCTCAGACTTCTAATTAAAATCCGGAGTAATGTTACCATAAAACTCGCATCAACGTCTTATAATTTTGTACACCAGACGCGCGTTTTATCTACATAAAACTCATTACAAATATGGATACAAATATTACTTTTTAATATTAATCAATTATTTTCAATGGGATGGAAAAAAACTTTATCACTTGTTGACAGTACAGTAAATGCATACAAGTATATCAATAATTAGAACCATTTGTTTATTCAATTAACATTTCGAAAATTCACAAATGATACAAATATTATGCTTTCGATCATGTAAAACATGTACATAAACATGAAGAAGCACATTTTGTCCGTCTAGTCCAAATGTAGTAAATAGTAGGCAGCATCTTCAAATTGAATTGTGGAAATCTTTCTGTTCAGATGTCTGATAAATTTCAGATTTATCCTGACAATCTTCTATTTTTATCTATTTCCGTTTTTCGTATGACAAGCTTTCATGTTATTCATCTTGAACCGCAAGACTTTAGATTGTAATTAATCTTTCCTTCCTGCGATAGTAGCTATATAGGTGGTTACCTCCTACCCCATGCTCTGAAAAATAGTCAGTCAACTTGCTGGGATCGATGTTAGAGTTGCGGTTTTAGAACGTGAAATAAAATAATAACTGGCACTATTGGTAACTCAAAATCTTGTCGTATCGGTAATTGCATATCTGCGTTGTCGTTGCATGACTGGAAAAATTCCCTTCAGAGTACTATTCATTTTAATCAGCTTTGTTTAATTTCATAGGGTAATATTTCATTTCTATCTTTTGTTTCTTATTTTTTATACTATTTTGTTGTTTATGAAAGTTTGTACTTAAACAATACTTTTTTAATTTACCGAGGAATACATGTTTTATCAAATGTGGGCATTCTAAGAAGACACCGTATCGATTTAGAGCGATGTATTCCTGTCTACGCTTCTGATAAATAAATTTGTCACTTTCGTCAACATTAGATAAAATGCTCACATGATGATGCGTGGAAACTCAGGAACCAACTACCAGAGAAGAGTAATTCAGAAAAGCGCGTCAGTTGCACGAAATCTATTAACTGTTATTTTCATTCCTTAAGGGTTGAACATTTGGTAATTTGATATTTCTACTACATCTGTACAGTCTATCCTGTTTTAAAATCTAAAATTCCTTCAATTTGGATGGACCTCCCATGTTTGAAAAACCTGATTCTTCGCTTCGTAGGTTTGATTGATATACATTCAAACAAATGGTAATAGAATCAATACATAAGCTGACATATAATTATTTTACATTGAAATATAAGCTAGAAAATCGCACAAGCACGTTGTAATCCATTGCCTGCAGTTTCGTGATAACTTAAGGTTCATGTGGACCCTGTAGCTAAAATGGCTGTGTTTGCACTTCAAATTTACTCTGAGTACAGACAAACCTGTGTATATGGAAAAGTTTTTAGTCATAGCATGCCCTAAAAATTCAAATGCATTTCATGTTTAAAAAAAATTAAAAACTTAACTGGATGTTGCAGTGCATTTTTTTCGTCCCTACAAAAGGTGCCAAAATAATTGAAGTGAACTGTATTAATTGACATGGACAATAGAGGAACAATATATACCTGACAATAATTGGAAACTTTAACTGTGTCACTGAGTGGACCATGTCAAGTGAAACTCAGCTGATTGTAAATTTTATCATCTTCTGCAAGGACGAAAAAAAGTGCACAGCAAAATCCAGTCAAGTTTTTAATTTTCTAAAACATTGAATGCATTTGAATTTTATGCCTTAAAAAGTTTTCCAGATGCACAGGACTGTCTGTACTCAGAGTAAATTTTGAGGTGAAAATGCAGCCATTTTAGCCAAATGGTCCACATGAACCCTAAACGACGGGAAGGTTTTGATACTACTGACAGTGGAGATTAATGTAAAATATAGGTTTAAAATGTGACGATCAGCACATTTAACTGTCGAGAAAATATATAGTGTGCATCGGGTTTACATTCTTCGTAGTAGTTATACCTATATGTATTTTTAAATTGAAATTTTTATCCCATACTACTAAATCAACATTTAATTTAGTATCACTGTTATGATAAATATTGCGAGCGGATACAGTTGTAGTGGTCTTCAAGTAAAGAGGTGAACTGTGTTTAGAAAATACTATGGGTAAACAATTTGACAAAGATTATGAATAAAGTATCTGTTTGTATTTAACGTTATGAAGTTTACAGGGCAACGCAATAGAAAAATGGCATACACACAAATGCTTTAAATCATCTTTGGATAAAATGCAGGCTTCGAAATTGTGAATATTAAGAAACGTTTTTGACTATTTGCGTATTTCGGATGTCCCTTATATTTTTTCACTTTGTAGATCTGGGAATATAATCCATGGCATTATTCATTTCGTCTGCACATATATTATTTCAAATTTTAAAAAAAATCACTTAAAGTGACACTGTTTTTAAAATTTCTCAGACAATTAATAAAAATTGTTTTTGCTTAAAAACCTTGCAAAAGATTAATTCCCCATTAAACTAAAACAAAAGCAAATACTTTAAAGTAAACATATTCCAAAAACAGAAGATAAATTTATTGGAGCAAATGTGTAACTATTTATTATATTTTTTTAAAAATTAATGTTCGACAAAATAAATGTTCACCAAGGAAAGCTGTTTGTGCACAGTTCAATTGACATTGTTTGACTAAAACTTTACAGTAGAAACAAAGATTTGTAAGGGGCATAAGCTGTCAAATTCATGTTCACCCATTCGACTCAAAATCTCATTTTTTTTTACAGTACTAGACGTCTATCCAAATTACAAAAAGTCATAAAGAAACAATTTACAATGCATGTTCTCGTTAACTGCGAGTACTCTCAGATCTGTATTAGTGTCTTTTTGTTGTGGGGATGTATAAGTAAACTGCCACGTCCACTCTGTGTTTTTGTTAGATGTATTTCTGCTTTGTATCGATCTGATGAGTTAAGTCCTTTTCAACTGATGTTTATAGTTTGTTCTTATGTTGTACTGTTACACCACTGTCTCAGGTTAGGTAGGGGATTGGCGCGCCTTCACAATAGTTTAACCCCGCCACATTCTGTATGTGCTTGTCCGAAGTCAGGAGCCTGTAATTCAGTAGTTGTCGTTTGTTGCTGTATATCATATTTGTTTTTCATTTATTATTTTGTACATAATTCGGGCCGTTAGTTTTCTCATTTGAATTGTTTTACATTTGTCATTTCGGCCTTTTATAGCTGACTATGCGGTATGGGTTTTACTCATTGTTGAAGGTCCTACGGTGACCTATAGTTGTTAATTTCTGTGTCATTTGGTCTCTTGTGGAGAGTTGTCTCATTGGCAATCATACCACATCTTTTTTTTATCGTTATAATGTATCTGCGTTTTTTTTTTTTTTTGTGTTTTTATTTTCGAATAGACGCCTTCTTATTGACCATCGAGATTATCTCCGAAGAATATAGTGGGTCATATGACCTTGTGTAAACATACATATACATATAAATACATAGGCAAGCACGTGCAATCGTATAATGGCGATTTTTCTAGGTCTGTCATAGATTAAAAAAAACATCTAAATCATCGTTTTACCTGTATTTGAATGATTTTCTGTGGGCAGAATCCGTCAATGAAAGTGATCTTCCCAGTTTCTGTCTTGTTTTACTTTTCAATGTTGACATTGTTTTCTTTTCAATTACTAAACATGCTTAGCCCATGCGTAGCCCATCCCGGTTAACGGTTAGGCTGGAGTTCGCGTTAATTCGGATTTAAATGAGTTGAAATATTGACTTGCAAGCAAATAATACATCATTAATGTTATAGAGCTTATTTTGACAAAATTGAACCTAGAATGACTGCTGATAAGGAGATATTATTTCACAATTCCGCTTTTATAAATGTTTGAAACAACAAAACATATATATATATATATTTGGTTATTTGTCAACTTAAAAGCGAGTCCCCCTTCAAAAAATCATGTAAAACAATCAAGAAAAAGAAAAAGAAACACGTGAGAGTAAACGATTTGTATTAAAAAGTAGGACGTATTTTATTTCAATTCTAAACATGTTTTTCAATTTCTTTATTTCATATGTATAATATTCTGGTTTGCGATTTATACTATATTTATACATATTTTACCCTTAGTTTAATGTGACCAATAAAAATGGATCATAAGTCAACAGTAAAAGGAAAACTAGAGGCTCCAAGGACCCTGTGTCGCTCACCTGATATTTTTATTTACAATTGATGCATGATAAATGCAACTGTTGTACTGTCTTTTAGTTTCAGAGATATAAGACTAAAAGTGCGTTTGAAACCTATGTTTTATTTCAGCCATGTGTGCCATGTTGGCAGCAGGGTCATCATACACAGTGGTCCCTGGATATCCTAGTGGTGATTTAAACCAAGTTTGGTTTAATTTGACAGTAGTTTCAGGGAGAATTTTGTAAAATTTATCTAACGAGAAATGCAAGTGATGAGAAAGTTTGTTGTGAAGTTTTGTTGTTGCGCCACCCCCAAAAAAAAAAAACCAAAAGGTAATAAAAATTATCATTTAAGGGCAATCTTTCCTATTAATGATTTCTGTAAAATTCAGTTGATTGTGCAAGGGTTGTATAGCCAGCTGAGGTCGTTAAAACTCTCATTTGTTGTTGCAAAATTCAAGTGGTTTTGAATTGCTTTGTTGATCTTTTTGTATTCAACTTTTAAACAACAAAGTACAACAAATATGATGACTGATACTCATGACACTGAAAATATGGTCTTCATTCTTGTGAAGAAAATGGTAAGGTTTTAAATATTTCTTAAATATTACTTCAATACCAATACTTTAATTTGTATTGGATTTATCCCAGGAAATGAGAACAAGGGACACAATTAAATTCAATTTTTCCCTAAACTTCTGATAAAATATAAAATGAAGAACTATATTTTTTAATGAGATTTTTTTTTAATAGTTAATTGATAAATTGAACAATATTAATTAAGTTTTAGATCTTGCATGGTTGATTAATTTTCTTTCAAAATTTCTGATATTCTATTAAAGTTTTAAATATAATATGAGGCAGGCATTACCTGTGAAAGGGATGAAGTCTGTATAAATTAGTGTAGGAATTCAAGCATCATTTGCACTTCGGAATCTGTATAAAATGAAGCCAAAGTACTGAAACATATCTGACATTCGACCTATTGTTCGGGATTATAGTTGTGACATCATTTTCAATGTAAAGAAAAAACACCATCATCAGGTATTAATGTGATTTTTTTCCATGTTATAGAGTTATCAATTATTTTTATTGCCAGTTCATTAGTAGATTGTTTTCTATATTGATTTTCTACTGCAGTTTCAGAAAAGAAGATTACAAAGGAAAACATTTTGTAAAACTTACCAAAATTTACCAAATTAATGAAAATTGTTAAAATTGACTATAAAGGCAATAACTCCTTAAGGGTCAACTGACCATTTTGGTCATGTTGACTTATTTGAATCTTACTTTGCTGAACATTATTGCTGTTTACAGTTTATCTCTATCTGTAATAATTTTCAAGATAATAACCAAAACAGCAAAATTTCCTTAAAATTACCAATTCAGGGCAGCAACCCAACAACCAGTTGTCAATTCATCTGAAAATTTGAGGGCAGATAGATATTTACTTGAAAAACAAGTTAATCCCTGTAGATTTGCTTTAAATGCTTTGGTTTCAGAGTTACAAGCCAAAATCTACATTTTACCCCATGTTCTATTTTTAGCCATGGCAGCCATCTTGGTTGGTTGGCTAGGTCACCACACATTTTTAAACTAAGTACCCTAATAATGATTGTGGCTAAGTTTGGTTGAATTTGGTCCAGTAGTTTCAGAGGAGAAGATTTTGTAAAGATAACAAAATTTACAAAAACTGGTAAAAATTACTTTACAGGGCAATAACTCCTTAAGGGGTCAACTGACCATTTTGATCATGTTGACTTATTTGAAGATCTTACTTTGCTGAACATTATTGCTGTTTACAGTTTATCTCTTTCTGTAACAATTTTCAAGATAATAACAAAAACGGCAAAATTTCCTTAAAATTACCAATTCAGGGCAGCAATCCAACAACCTGTTGTCCAATTCATCTGAAAATTTGAGGGCAGATAGATATTTACTTGATAAACAAGTTAATCCCTGTAAGATTTGCTTTAAATGCTTTGGTTTCAGAGTTACAAGCCAAAATCTACATTTTACCCTATGTTCTATTTTTAGCCATGGCAGCCATCTTGGTTGGTTGGCTGGGTCACCACACATTTTTAAACTAAATACCCTAATAATGATTGTGGCTAAGTTTGGTTGAATTTGGTCCAGTAGTTTCAGAGAGAAGACTTTTGTAAAGATTATAAAAATTTACCAAAATTGGTAAAATTACTTTAAAGGGCAATAACTCCTTAAGGGTCAACTGACCATTTTGATCATGTTGACTTATTTGTAGATCTTACTTTGGTGAACATTATTGCTGTTTACAATTTATCTCTATCTATAATAATTTTCAAGATAATAACCGAAAACGGAAAAATCCTTAAAATTACTAATTCAGGGCAGCAACCAAAGAACCCATTGTCCGATTCATCTGAAAATTTCAGGGCAGATAGATCTTGACTTGATCAACAATTTTACCCCATGTCAGATTTGCTCTAAATGCTTTGTTTTCAGAGTTATAAGCCAAAATATACATTTTACCCCGATGTTCTATTTTTAGCCATGGCGGCCATCTTGGTTGGTTTGGCAGGTCATCGGACACAATTTTAAACTAGATACCCTAATGATGATTGTGGCGAAGTTTGGTTAAATTTGGCCCAGTAGTTTCAGAGGAGAAGATTTTTGTAAAGTTAACGACGACGGACGACGACGGACGCCGACGGACGACGACGGACGCCAAGTGATGAGAAAGCTCACTTGGCCCTTTGGGCCAGGTGAGCTAAAAATAAAACAAAATAAACCAAAGGGATTTTCAAACGCATATGTCGAAAACAAACTGACAATGCCATGGCAAAAACAACGAACAACGGTACACTAAACACAACATAGAAAATTAAAGACTAAGCAACACGAACCCCACCAAAACTGAGGTGATCGCAGCGGCTCCGGAATGGTAAGCAGATCTTGTTCAACATATGGCACCCGTCGTGTTGCTCATGTAAGTACAAACCCGGTGATAAGTCTGATTCGCTAGGTCTCATTCGAGGAAAATAGGACAGATTGTGGTACTACAATTGGAACATATCCGTCGTCGTAATCGGTGAAACAGGTGTTCCATAACGGTCAACCAACTCGCGATGGAGTCAGTAAAATTTTCGAATAGATGATTTCAACTTCACAATTTGGAATTTTTGGTTCAACAGCTTCCTTGTAAGCAGCAACCCTCTATCAAGAAAATCAGGATAGGAAATGCAATCGTTAATTTTTGGTTTCATCGATTTTTGTTTGTTAATTTTAACTGCAAAATATACTTTTTTTCTTCTGTTTTTTTATATTTATGCAGTTTTTTTGCTTGAATATTTGCAATGTTTATTATCAAACAAATTTTCCAGAATTTTCGTGTTATTTGAATAAAAAAAAGTTTTCTTTTCAGAATTTTATCAATTAAGGATGTGTACGACGGAACAAAAGCTCATATACGTCCAATGTTTTCTTTATAAGGTGTTGTTTAACATTACTAACTATGACTTAGAAATAGAATGTTTTTCTTAAACTGTTTTCTGAAAATAGAGTGCAACCTACAATCAATTAGGTGGTCGGTTACAATATATACACATTGAGAGTTTAAATTAGTTGAAGTTATTTCTTAAATCAGTAGTCTACTAACTAAGAACAAAAATACAGTTCAAATACCTGGACAGAACTGAGTGTTGCAGTATTGCTCTTCATACTCAATTTTGTGTAGTGCATTGTTATATCTGCAACGACTTTGTGTTCCAATATTACATGTTTTTGTGCATGATGACCATTGAGTCCAAGAATCTATCTGGACACCTGCCAAACAAATGAATACACATATTGAAAGTTTTTCTGAAGATGGAAAAACGTTTTTTTGCTTGCTTAATCAATTAATGATAAATTGAAAAACACAAGTTAAATACAGAAAAGCGCTCTTTACCAAGGAAATTCATAAGGTTTTATTTTCATTTTGAGAATACTCTCAACCCTTTAAGTAATACCAATTGTTCAATCATTAAAGCTGAACTCATTAATCATGCCAGAATCAAAGACATTTGCTAGAAATATATAATCTGTACGAAGAACGTGGAATTTATAATAATATTGCTGTTATTTGTTTTTCATAAATCTTGTCGATGCCGCAGCAATGACTACTGAGCTGTTGAGAATTCATAATCAAGCAGCAGCCAAATCGACTCAGTGCTAGTAAATGCAAATCGTCAAAAAGGTGTTAATAAAAATGACACTTAATAAATTCCGAGCGTCCGCGCGTTTTCTGGGTTTACCTTCATCAGCAACGCTCAAACCTATATATCTGAAAGCCAAGGACTTTAATAGATACGTTGAAAAGTGAGGAGCGTTATGGTCAAAAGCGATTGATTGGTTGATAGTTGTTTGCTTAACTCTAGTGTCAAATATTTCATGCATATTCAGGAGAAGAAATGAACAATTGATACAATAGTTAGGGCCTGCAACAGTGGGTTGTCAGCGATAATGGGCGGGAAGTTTTGAATTTCACTGAAAAATAAGAATGTATTACAATTGGATAGGGAGAGAAATGTAGCCTTGCAAGAAGCCGCATACGATACCTCAGAGACTTGTTGGGTTCTTCACGTGCATAGAGAGCGTGGCTTTATTATCATTGCTCGAGGCATCATAGTTAACGTCCCCATTCTGACTAGACGTGACTGCGAATTATACTTCCCAAAGAGCCACACAGACGCTCCACTTTTGCAAGGAGTATACTGTCAATCGGATGAAGACCCAAAGGATGTCCATATATTTATACCCCAGTAAACCGTTAGGTCGGCTAAAGGGGACGTTAAAATAACAACCCCATTCATTTAAAGTAAAATAATAGACACTTACTTGACGGACTGGTTGTAAGTTGCTGATTCATCAATGGACAGTCAAGAATTCCTTCTCTACAATAGCTTGATACCTTGTACTAAAATAAACAAGATATTATTCTAAATTATGAAATAACTAATAGTATTTGATATCTCGATTCAGTCATGAATTGTTTTTTTCCTTTTAACCCTCTTGCTACTGCTTAATTTATATGGTTATATTTCGTGTGCAAGAAAATACGACAGCTGGACGTCTGTGACGTAAGATGATCAACAATGAAGTCATTCGATATTTGATGTTATGCCCTAATGACGTTACATTGTGGACCCATTAAAGAGAAACATTACACGGTTTAATCTTTGGTATTTTATTTGAAAGAGATACAGCAATGATAAGAAGCTTGCATAATTAAACATATGAACATATGTGTCACTCCGGCACTAAGAGGGTTACACGTTTCTTTTTAATGAGAGACAAGCGTCACGATATTGTTATAATCATTTCATTCCATTTTCATAGTGAATTATTATTTTTCCTGGATAAACTCATCATAGATACATAGTTTAAAAATTGTGTACGCCAGACGCTCGGGGATATATGAATTGAAAATAAATACCTCCAGCTTGAGAGTTTTTGTTCGTATGACGTCATGTTTTGCCATGACGTTCATGCGCAAAAATCGTTCATGAAATTTCGCAGAATTTTATTTTTTTTAATTTCATAGCTTTTTTAAGCTCTAACGCATTATTTCTTTTTGTTATGCATTAGAACATGAATAACAAATCTGTAGTTTGTTTTCAATTTGAATTATCTTACAATTACAGGACCCCATGAATGTGTAACGCGCATGAATAGATCACAGTGAAATTGAATTGAGTGTGTAAATAGGTTACGAACGTAGTTTCGGTAACATGATCTATCGAAATTTTAACCAACGGCAAAATTCTAATGGACCAATCATATTCAGGTATTTGTAGATATGCAATCATATAAACTTTTTAAGCTCGTTTATCCCAGCAGCATGCTTTTACATTATGTCCTTTTCCTGATGTGACATTTTGACTGAGTGTGGATTTGCATGGTTGGTGACGCTTAACAAGGAGACGCTTAACATGATAAGGCAACTGGTCTCGTTATTTTTGGAATTCATTCGATTCTCTCGGTTTATGTTTGTTACCTTGACTACTTTATCGTTTTTGTGTTTACTTTAACATCGAACTGCAGTCTATAATATATGTTCCTATTCAAGATTGAAACAAATACGTGCTATACGAAATTATTTGTTGATGACTTATTTTTATAAGTTTCTGTGTTTATTCAATTTTCTGGACAAGTGGGCTGTTTAGAACTTCCCACATTTTATCGAAATCAGTCTATTATTGAAGATCGTATATTATAACATCATGATACTATTTGGATGTATGATTGATGTACACTTATAAATATTTTACAGAAGAGACAAATTGAATGGTTGAAAAGAGATGAGTTGCCCGTATATCCTTTATAATTTGAGCAATTCCTTCAATTTGAAAGTGTGATTAATCTTGATAACGAACACATTTTAAATTAAGTTACTAGATATACTACAGCTCAAACGTTCGAACCTCTGAATTATTCGTAGTATCTTATACATTCGTTTACCTTTTTTACCTTTGAATTTGTAAAAGTACACTTACCGTGTATCCATGAGGTAAGACTTGAAGTGGGTTACCCCCAACACTTAGTATTATTCTAAATACAGATGCGCCTCTCAAAGACTCGTATCCAGTGAACGATGTTACGGGACCATAATCGTCATAAACCGAGCTAAGTAGTTCTGAGGTTGCTTTGTTAGTTCCATCTCCACTTTTCAAATCTGATTTTTTAAATACTCGGAAATCACATTTTGACGACGATTTTTTTTCAACTGTTGAAGCATAGGAAGATCCCTGTAATATGTATGCATTTCAAACTTTCATTGTTTTATTAGACCTTGCGTTTAAGAAGCTTAACCTGTGTTAATTATTCATTCTGTGTGCAGTCCAATTTCATTTTACATGACCCAGGGAAGACACTCGGTCACTTAAGAAAGAAGATTTGGTTGAGTGGGTTGTTTTGATGAATGAAAATCCGCTAGAACTACATTTTTGCAATTGCAAATTGTTGAGGTTTCTACTGAAAAACTGCCTGCATAGTAGCTATGGTGATTTTTAAAATGACCAAAAAATTGTTGAGAAGGTAATTTAGACAAATAATAATTTCAAATTGTTCCCTTCCGAGTATCGGATTTGTGAAATAAATTTTCATAATAAAAGAATTTGAAATATTGCAATTACGAAAGCAAGAGGAATTAAAAATATAAGATAAATTGTTTTCAAAAGAGATTATGTATTTTACTTTTAAGGAAGCCCAATTTTAAATTCCCACAATTTTTTACAATGGAAAACAAAATTATTTGTTTTTGAAACCATTAAATTGAATTAAAAATGGAATGAGTACCAATGACTTTATGGAACCATGTAGAATAAAACAAATAGATTGAATATCACAATGAGAAACCATCATGTATAAATATTCAAAGATGCAATTACATGAATACAAAGGCGTTGCAATCATACAAAATGTTATCAAATAATTCTGATAATAATTACAAGTAAATGTTTATCGAATTAGACAATTAACAGCTTTATAACAAATTAATCGTCAACTAATTTAATAATAATTTTCAAATTAATTTACTTACTAATGAAACAGAATTATCCAATCGCATAATTCTAAAACTTGATAACATTATTAAACAAAATTTAAGTCGCTAAATATTCCTGAATTATATATACTGAAATATTATTGCAGCAAAATTAAAATTGTTAAATACAGTACAATATTAAGTTAGTAAGATACTAAATACTAATTATCTTGATTTGCCATTTAGAATATGTTAACTATTCAACATCGATTGATTGTATCATTACAAGATAAAACTTAATGCTAAAATTATATTATTATAAGATACTTTAATGACAGAATTTACTTACAAAATGATACAAATTATTCATGATATGAAAATCAAATATAATCCCATATTCAGATTACTTAAAAAGTGATATATGTAATTACGAAATCAGAACAACTTGATTCCTCTGTTAAAATTCTGAAAGTACATCTCTAATTGTTGAAAATATTTAGTTATCCTAACTTTACAATATTAAGTTACAAAAATATTTATCATGTTTGATTATTAAAGGATCATGATAAGTTCGTTTTCTGATATAGTAACATTAGCTTATTAATTTTCTGCATGACACTACTCTAAAGAATGAATCAATGAATATTTTCATACTTTCAACGACTTGTTCAATACATTTAAGTTCTAAAATTCGTAAAAGATTATGTTGATTTAATGTTATTCTAAATAAATATGCTCAGCTTCTCGAAAAATGTCTTATACAATGTGAATCATCGTTGTCAGAATATGATTGGTTTTAAGAGCGATACTTAGATTATACTTTGAAGTTCATTGAATTAATTTGAAACTGAATCTTTGCTGCATTTCCTTAAAGTTGAAATTTTAACATACAAGAATTGTTTCAAACATGATATTCAAATGAATTATATTATGACTTATACAATACGAGCTTGAAGAATTAAATCATTAAGACTATTTTATAAACTTGTCAATTAAATTATTTCATCATAAATTTTAATTTTTTAAAACTAGTAATGAAATGACAACAGATATTAAACTTGAATATCAAAATTAATTATTATTAAATTACAAAAGCACAAATATAAACATTTGAATCAAAAGTAATATCTAATTAACGAAGTTATTGTTAACATTCATTAACATTTGATACAAAGTAATGTCAGAAAGATTATAACAAAGATAAAATTAAAGAAGTGAATCAATAATGATTTAAAACATGATACACATCTATAAATCAGGTACATTACTCATGCCATGAAATTACATCTATGTTGCATCATACAATATTTCGTCGACGAATTTATAAATTAATTGTGAACTTAGTTTATAATTGTAAGAATATAAACATGTTACTTGATAGTAGATTTTGGAAAATCTAATACATTACAGAAATTCGTAAATTCATTTTAAAAATTAAGTTTTAAGAAGTATGATAGTGTATATCAGTAATTCAATTCTGAAATCTTAATAAATATCAGTTCGATGTATCAATGAATTTGCATTTAAATGGTAAACTTCGTTTGATTATTTTAAGATAGTTGATATTCTAAACAATTCATATGAAGAAATTGCTTACAATACTTCCAGTCAATTAAATATTAACAATTCATGTAAAAGAAATTGCATCAAAATTAAATGAAATGTTTAAATGAACATATAACGAACATTCATGAATTTTAAAGATGTATAGACGATGTAATAACTTTAATGAAAGCATCATATCAATTTGATAATAAATAATAAATGACTTAAAATGTAGGTATGAAGAAATCTACTTAATGTGCAAAAATCATACTATAAGATTGATCAACTAGACTAACAATGAAATTAGATACATCATTTGAAAGCTAAATAGAAAAATATAATATAAATGATCATTAAATTATATAAGATAACATTTAGAACATATACAGACTTAGAATAAGAAGGACTGAATTTACAATTGGCATGGTAACTTACGAATATGAACAAGTTGAATTTAAACTTTCTAAATCAGGTAAAACATTAAACAGTACAAATATAATATGTAGTTCAAACAGTTAACTAGAATTAGGACATAGAAAAATACAATATCAAATATAGTAAGTCATGTATAGATCATTAATAAAAACTCAAACAGACTACGGATGAGTATAAGTTAGATGTAAAAAAAAAGATCAAAAACATCGATACAATCAGATAGTTTAAAGTAAAAGATCATAACGCTAATATATGAGACCAATTATAAGTAGTAAAGTCATTATATAGAAAAGTCATATTTAATGAAAATTAAGAGTATTAATGAATTGTACAGATAAAAGTAAATGATTATAATAATTTAAGTAGATATTATTAAAGTAAACATATATAATTAGTACTTAAAAAATATAATGATTTAAGAGTGGTAATTTAAGCAAAATAATTTAAAGATAGATATTCGTAAGAAGTCGATAAGTATAAAGTGTAGTTAAGCAAATATACTTAAAATATACAATATTAGAAAGAATTGGAAGTAAACAGAACTTAAAACAATTGAAGACATAAAGAATGAGAGTAGGAATCTAAAATAATGGACCACAAATTATGAAAAAGTATAACTGAAAGTAAATCAAAGATAAAAGAAACATCTTAAGAAACTAAAAGACTAAAGCAATAATTTAAAAAAAACAAAAGTAAATCAAAGTTAAAGAAACAGTAATACAGTTCAAAGATAAAAAAACGATCAAACTATAAAGATAACATCAAGTATTAAAGACTTAACAGACAAAAAAGATATAAAGTAAAAGTAAACTATAGTTGAAAGGTAACTAATAGGAACATAACAAAATAAAGTTTGGAAATAAAAATAACAAATAAATTGAAGATAAAACGATATCAAACAATTTAAATTTAATAAATTAAACAGTTAAAGTTAATAAAAGTATTTAAAGAAACTTAAGATAAACATCATATTGAATAGTAATATTAAACAGTAGAGAGAAATCTAAAAGCTGAAAGATCAAATAGAAAACACAAAATTTATCTGGAATATAAAGTTTCAAATGTTCACTTAAAATTTAGCTAAATATATATACAGTTCAATAAAACGTTGATTTTGTTGTACAAGTTCTATAATAAAAATGTGGAAGAGTTAAAGCATCCAGCAACAGGAAATTGGACTGGTTTATTGTCTGGCGTTTGAAACCCAATGATGGGATTATAATTAAATCGTTTGAGGACTTTGCATGGCTTTTTTATTTTCATAGTTTTAGTTTTTTCATCTTAAGCAAAAAAGATCTGCAACGACGTTCCATTTTGCATTTCAATCTGCTAGTTTAATACAATTTTCAGCTTATCCTTACTCATTTATCTTTTTCCATTTGTACTTTTTTTTAAGATAACGTAGTGTAAAATCTATAGTACTAAAATAACGATGTCCAATTTGTTAACCGACATGACGTAAAAACGACGAAACAAAGAATTCTAATTTATATATAACTAATGTAGGACAATAGTGTTGTTTAAAAATTACACCATTCCAGGCCCTTTTGTTTTCCACATAATTAGTATTTCCAATAATCAACAAGTTCCGGGTCGAATCCGATACCGATACCAATAGTATATGTCACATGTAGTTTCCCGGTTGTAGTTACCTGTCACCTTCTGTAAATCCATCCTCTTTTAGGACACCCTGGAATTCTTCTAGTAGTTGTTTTATATCTATGTAACACTATAGTACACTATTTAAAAAGTCTGTTTTCTTCCACCTCAATACCACTATTTATTCTGGTTAATTAGTTGAAAAATTAAATTATTTTATGGTATGTTTATTGTAGTAAGAAAACCAGGACGGGTTCAAACAGAAAGATTTTGAAAGCAGATAAAAACTGTGCACCTTACAATCAGCATGAATTTATCAGATGACAATACGAAGACTAAAAATCCAGGCTAAAATAAAGCATAGGTACTTTAATTCAGTCACGGACCCGCGATGTCGCGGATGTGTTCTAGTCTTATATATAATTCAGTACACTAAAATATAACAAAACAATCTAGACAGTTGTGTAATTAACAGTCCCGGCTAAATCATTTAAAAGAAGAGAACTAATTTGAAATATGTATTGACACAAAAAAGTCTTGTCTATCATCGAAGACCGTTATTGACCTTAATTTTAGTAAATAGTGTCGTAAGATTATTGTAGTACTACCTTTCATGTTTACCTTTACCTCTATTTGGAAAATAATGTGAACAAGGGTTGTTGGAGGAAGGCTCGGAGAGAACCAATGACCTTCCGCAGAAAAACTAACAATACTAGTCGATTAAGTAGAAGTCACCTGCGGGGCTCACAAGCTCGGTAATGACAGGCTATCGATACAGTAGTTGAACTAATATCAATAAAAATGTTGGAAAAAGACAGAAAGGAGTATGAGCCTAAAATAGCCCCAGATTTACAAAATTATAAAAATTTAAGATAAGCAGATTTTTCACCATTAATTATTATAACAAAAGCCACTGATTTAAAAAAAAATGTTGTTTTCATCTAAAAAGAAAACTTTCAATGACGTCACAACGTGAGTGTAAATTGCGTCATATACAGGAAAATGAGCAAAAATACAGAAATAAGGATGTTTACTGTCATTTTAACCACTGCACCACGCATGCACCTTTTTGAAATACCAATATCTTAACAAGTTAATGCATATCAAACTCCAGATAAAAAAATTGTTTGGTATAGGTTGGTGCGATAGTATACACTTATTTACTGGCTATGAGGAGAATAGCAAGTTTATTGTCCCCCGAGGTACCAACTATTTCCCGACGCAAAGTAAATAAGTGTTTTATTATACAGAAAGAAACTGGTATATATTTCGAGACAATGTATGGTTATTTACTTTACACTGCAACTCTTAAAACATTTCCGAACGAAATGTTTCGGATAAATCATGTAATTTTTAATTTGAAGCAGACGAAGTAAAAATTCCGCCAAACTATATTCTTTATTGACGTCATAAATAAATCTCTACGGAAACGCATTGTAAACTTCATAAACAAGGCGGTTTACGGTCACGGAAAGTTTAGCACAAATGACTATACGGTCAATGCAATTCGCCGTTTCAGAATCTAATGCATTCTGGGTAATATTTTCAAAAGCGTACACCAAAACGGTGTGATTGGCTTAGAACGTCCCAAACAATTGAAAATTCAACCAATGACATGACGTCGTTTTCATTTTGGGGTACGAACTATGAAATTACCCAGAATCCTTTAGATTCTGAAACGGCGAATTTGACAGCGGAAATAGCACAGTTGTAGACTAGTTCTCCTGTCTAGATAAATGTATAAAAATCATTCGGAAGTCTCGGGGAACGAGTCAATTCAAACGATACGGAGAGTACGGGAAAATGTTTGCGTCCGGTATTTTCAGAAAAATACTATTAACCGGTTAATATAGTTTTCGAAACGATAAACCGGTTAATAGTCTTTTTACGGTAAAATGTTTGCTTCAAATAGATAGTTTTTGAAACTATTAACCGGTAAATAGTCTTCTTTTAGACAATTTCTTAAAATAGTAAATTTATTGATCTATGATTTTATAAAGAAAATACATATTGAGGTTGGCTATACTAATTTATCTTATATTTTCCATGGCCAAGCAGCGCACTAGAACTTCAACTTATGACTTTATTAACAAGATGCCACTCGTTCTTCTGACAAACTTTAAAGAGGTACTAAAACGCACATAACAAGTAATTCTTATCTAAAAGTTCGAAATAATTGGTAAAAATGCAAAACCCGATGCAATTTGGTCCACTAATAACAGAGATAATAGCGTGTAAAGATCAACTATTTTACCTTAGGAAAATCCAATCAACGCTACTTCCGGAAACAGCACTAAAACCAAAAGTACCGGAAGTGACGCACTGTGGGTCACTTCTTCGGCTTATCTGAGCGTTGTTTAATAAATGAACTTTCTTCTGATCGTTGATTTAAAGCACTGCCAATGAATTTCGCTACCCCTTCAAGGTTCATTCTTCATTATGACCAATTTGTCAAAAGAAACAAAATGTTTCAGAAGGGAAGTGTATTTATAACGTGTTTCAATATAAAAAGGGGGTATGGGGTTGGGATGATTCAACATTGAGTTTTCAACTGAAAACAATGTTCCTGATCGTAGAACTGAGACAAATTGACGGTCAATATATTATATTCTAGCTGTTAATTAAAAAATTATTGAGTTGAGAAAAATATGGTTTATATTTACATGTACGTAAAGTTGCATAATATCTTGACAAGATATGACGGTAGAGAGCGGTAGAGGCGTCTGTTCCATGTAATAAAAATAATTAATGGCAAGTTGAAAAACTGGGTATATGCAATTCCTTTTTAATAATGTTAATTATCAAACTATAAAGTTTATCACTTTATAAACAACAGGTGGCATTTCTGCATGGCCATGTTGTTAATTACCTGAGTGGAGGGATAATAGCTAGTGTTTGATCTTTATAACCTTACAGGATGTTTACTTATCAGTAGTGTCAAAGTACGGACAATTTAATTACCAGATCAAAAGAGAACATTTAGGATTTAGGACACAAGTAATTTGGGAATGCACACCCTTTTCTAAAATTTTATATCAGTGGTTTTGTTGTAGTTTTAAATGCTCTTAGATATCTTAACCTATTTAATAATTCTATTGCTCTTATATTTCTACGAAATAGGTTTTATATCTTATTTTCTAATAGCAAAAAGAAATTTAAAATTAATATATATTTACATATAAAATAGGCCTGTGATTTAGGACACAGACATAGATTATAATTGTATAATTTGTCTCTATGGCAAACGTACTGAAAGTTACAGGACAGAAAGTAACAAATGTGTTAGTACAAAAGTCACACATACTATTTGTTTAGTTTTGTTTGAAAACATAGAAAAATTTCGACAATTTTTAGGTTACTTGCATATATTCATTTTTCAATTTATGAAATAGTTCATTTAAACCTTGAGTAATGAATAGATGTCAAATTTTATGCATGAAAAGAATAAATTTATTTGCACTATGTCACAATGAAACCATTTAAGTACCAAGCCACTTTAACAAATTGTTATCTTTACAATTATTTTTCATTATTGTTTTTTCTTGTTTACACAGTTGCCATATATATAAAGTTCTAGAAAATACAAAAATATTTTGACAAATATCTTCTTATATTAAAAAAAGAATAAACTAATAACTGAATTGTGAATTTTGTACTGTGACTTTCTATCCTACATTCGTCAGTAGGTAGGACCAGAGACATATATGTATAAATGTCTCTGGTAGGACTATGCTCGTGATGCCTGGGTCTGATATAACGTTAGTATATATATGACACATATAACAATGTTTTTACATAAGGTCCAAGGACTATGACCATCATATATACTTATACTGATTTCAGTCCATTTAAAAATTTTGTTTGATGTGTAAATCTCGTATAGGTTAATTACATGTCTATTCGGTATTTTATTTTTTAATGAAAAAATAGCTTAATCAATACATATTCAGGTTTTTGATAAACCAGTCAAGCAGATTACTGTGACTGACAGTACTCAATTCTCCACATTATCTGGATTATAAACTTATATAATTTTGAAATGCTGCTGTCACTGAAGTCCTTCGGTAACTAAGTAAGTTTGAGAATTTTTATTGTTTTGTAGCTCAGAAAAACCCACATAGTTTAATTTAACAAATCAACAAGTTACGCCCTCCGTCGTCTTTTGGAAGCACGTGTCGGGAGTGTCCTATTTTGAATGCCGTTTTTCGCCATGGAAACAACATGCACGGTTCTACTTCTGCTTCTACCGTCACTTTAGGATGCACATGTTAATATTTTATAGAAAAAAAGGTTGATTTGTCTTCTTCCAAATACTGTCCATATTCAACATGATGAATATTCTGGCAAGTTGTGCTTTTGGTTTTTCAATACTTTTCTAATGATAAACATTTGTTTAAAATATTTATGCAATTATCAAGCCTCGATTAATGTATAACAATATTCTCAATGTAATAATTGTCACCGATATATATCAAAACTGTTATTTTACTTAAGCAAGCCGTGATCTGTTTACATACGATATAACCAGAGACATTTATACACATGTGTATAAATGTCTCTGATATAACACACGTATTTGATCAGGGTGACCCACTGTGCGTCACTTCCGTTGGGTATAAGTAGTGAGTTGTAGTGGCGTGTTTTACTAAATCGTTCAGGTGTTCAAATGACAAACTGACAGTAATTTGCAAATATCTCGATAATTACAAGATGAAATTTTATCGGGTTTTTTGCATTCTTAAACATTAATTACGTACTCTAGAATAAGACAAACATGATTTTAGCGTTTTAGTACCTCTTTAATTTATACATTCTTATGCCTATATAAATCTTACTATTTCTCTTATATTGGTAACGTCGTATTTCAATAACTAATTTTACAAGTTTGTCTCTTTTTTCACATTTACCATTTATTAAGTTTAACTACAACATGTATAAGATACCCATTTGATATAACAAAATATGATCATTTCGAATGTCTGGGAATTTAGGAATATATTATTTATATTTAAATATGGACTTTGAAGATGCTATTGTTCTCTGATGATTTCGAACGACTAATAACAAATTGCCGATTGAAACAGGAAGGTGGCAAAACGTTATAAGAGAAAACTGTTTTTGCCACCAATGTAACAATCGACAAATTAGAGACGAATATCATTATATATACGAATGTACTTTTTTTCGATCAAAAACGTAAAGACTTATTAACCTCATATTTTTTAAAACATCATAATACAGTTAAATTCTCTGAACTTATGTCGAGTACACGAAAACCAATCATGAAGAAGCTTTGTTCATTTATAAAAAATATTAATATTTGTGTTTGTCCTCCTGCCTAGTGACTTTTGTAACCTCTCTCCCTTGTTTGGTATAAATTGTAAATAGTTATTGTTTTTGTTATCTCTGTGCTGAAGCTATGCATTGGCTTTATAAGAATAAAGATATATGCATTTGCATGTCATGTAGCGTAGGCAAAGTACTTAATGAAAAACTAAATGAGTTTTTACCTGAATTTGTTTAAGAACCTTATGCATCTATGTTTAATCGTTTGATAAAGAGTTGTCTAACATGCTGTTTACAAACTTATTGTTGGAAGATATATACACGAACTTACTTTTTTCTATAGTCAGACCATACTTTGGTCAATTGTAAATAAGGTCTGTATAGGATTTTAACTAACTCATTTATAGAATAAAATACTCATTTTGAAAAGTTTAAGTTCAAAAATAAAAATTTACCCCTTATTTAATAGTACACCATCAGAAGGTGTTTATTTTGAGTTTTAAAAAAATGTTTAAGATCATAATAATTAAATACTGTAACTGTCATTCAATCATCCAGATTTGGGGATCTGAACATCCCTTTTTGTTGGGCGTTCTTTTAATGCCAATATCAACTTTTCATTAAGCTATAAATTTACTTTTACTAACATACAATCTGCTGTAAGTGCGGTGGTCATGTTCCTTAATTGATAAGATCTCTTATCATGTTTCTTATTAATTATGATATACAACTACACGATAACGATCAATCAATATATAAAATCCGTTCCATCCAGGTTAGGAGGAAGTAGTACAATTCTTCAGGTCTCTCCATAAGTCCTTCGGTCGCCCTCGTTAACTGTTTACAGTTTCTCAACTTATTCATGGTTCCTGGTTATTAAATCTCTCGCATATTTTAAAACAATTCCCCGTTTTTTGGTGGGGTTCGTGTTGCTCTGTAATTAGTTTGCTATGTATTTTCATATTTTATATAAAATGTTGTATCCTGCTTTAGTTTTTTGATTCTGATTAAAATTCTTTTGTCTATAGACTGTAAAATTCACTTAAGAATATATAGACTAATGAAAACAGCTAGCCTTTCTATAGACTGTAAATTCACTTAAAGATATATAGACTTACGAAAACAGCTAGCCACATTAAAACCCTTTCCTGCAGTACAATTACATCTATTATTTGTGCATTCAACATTTCCGTAAGTACCAGGACAATCCCAATAATTGCTGCAGGTTTTTTCAACTGTAAAAAGAATGAACAAATATCATAATTGGTCTAAAGAAAATGTCACTATGTATCAAACATTCAGCCTGTAAAAAAAGTCATCATTAATACCAGGATTGAATTTTGTAAGCCAGACGCGCGTTTCGTCTACAAAAGATTCATCAGTGACCCTCGAAACAAAAAAGTTTAAAATGCCGCATAAAATACGAAGTTGAAGAGCATTGAGGACCCAAAATTCCTAAAAGTTTTGCCAAATACAGCTAAGGTAATGGTAGTAAATCCTTAGTATTTCGAATAATTCTAAGTTTTATAAAAAGTTAATTGATAATAACGACCATATCAAAGATAATTCAGTGATTGTCGTTTGTTGCTGTATATCATATTTGTTTTTCGTTAATTGTTTTGTACACAAATCAGGCCGTTAGCTTTTCTCTTTTGAATTGTTTTACATTTGTCATTTCGGGGCCTTTTATAGCTGACTATGCGGTTTGGGTTTTGCCCATTGTTGAAGACCGTACGGTGCTCTATTAGTTGTTAATTTATATGTCATTTGATCTCTGGCTGAGAGTAGTCTCATTGGTAATTATACCACATCTTGTAATTTTATAATGTAACTGTGTAAATTGATAAGCGAACACATTAAAACAGTTATCTTCATTTATTCATTGTGGCTTAGTACACTCATGAATGGATACACCACATCCTTTTTTTTAATCTGTATTGTTATGATCAATACTACTATTATTTTTTATAATCACTCTGTTGTGGTTAAATCATTGAGTTTTTAGTTATCTTAAATGTATATTAATAATTTTGGTCCCTTTTTGGTTTTAAATCCCTTCCCGTGTATCGGTTCTAACACACTATACTTGGCTTTCAAATATTTGCCTTGGAGCGATCATAATGAAAGTAAATATAGAAAAGCACTTCGGATGAATAAAATTAGACAAGTTTAGAGTCAGTTTTTTTATGGTTATGAAATAAATTCTATAAAACAACTGATTCCTCTGATCCTTCAGTGATATAAGTGATGAAAGACTTGTTTCGATTCCTGTTCAATGTCGGAGTTGTCTCTAATTGCATACAAATATATTGCTTCTTGTTTCCTATTCTATGGATTCGATAACCTATCGTTTTAGGTCTTTTTAATAACAAAACTTTCTAGACTAGGTAGGATTTTGAGCATGACAAATTGTTCTGATATTTTTCTATTGTTTTAAACTATGGGATCTTCAAGACAAGTACTAGTAAACCACCTGAAACGGTCATTTTGATATTTTCAGCTCTCAAAAGACTGAACAATAAATTTTCAGTCATTTTCAGTCTTTCGGTCAATTTTCAGACTTATCAACTGTGGTGAATTCAGTACTTTTCAGACAATTCCGTTGCCGTTAATTAAGATCTGTTCAGTTTATGTTTAGACTGTTCAATAGCCGTTACTTACCTGTTCACGTCAACATCATACTGCAATGCTGAAAAGATACCGAACAAAACTAAATTGACTGCAAGCGAATTGTCTGAACAGTACTGGAACTACCGCAGTGGATACGTCTGAAAATTGATGGAAAGACTTAACAGGACTAAATAATGAATTGTTCACTTTTCAGATGATGTTAAGATCAAAATTACCCTTTTTAGACTAAAATGTGTTTACAAGTGAAGTATTGCAACTGCTGTTCAGTACTGAGCAAAAAATGGATATGTGTTATAGATAATCAAACGTATGTCCGAATTACAGCCTGCGTTCGTAATTTGAGGACATTAGGGACTTAAAATGCCATTTAAAGTTAAGAATGCGTAACTAATGATTTCATCTAATGGAATTGTTGAATATACCTGCACACGGCTGTATGTTACAATATTGTGTTTCCGATTCCAAGACATTTCCAGTACTGTTTAGTCTTTGTCTAATTTGTGTTCCTATTCCACATGTCTTCGAACATGATCCCCAGGATTCCCAAATGCTGGCATCATTCATAACAGGTACACCTTGATAAATCAGCATTTTTTATTTTTTGAAAAATGACGAGTAAAGCACATAATTTTGATAAAAAGCTTTATAGGTTTGAAACAGTTTATTCTATATTATGTTTTCGTTTAATAGCACTATGTCTATACCTTTGCTGTTGGACTGCCGGTTGGTCACCGAGTGCATCATCAGCTCATTTCGGTACTGACATGACTTATAGCAGAACTTTTTAAAAAATTTAACCATTTATCTATAGATTTATAAATTATTAAGAAACTGAGGCTCCAACTCCCTCTGGCAGAGTTCACATTAGATATAATTGACTACTTTGAATTCAGAAATGTTTGCAATTCTTCTTTTTATAATTGCGAGAATCGTACAATAATTGATCTCGCATTGTTGTCCATAGGTCAACAATCGCAATAATAAATACACGCCAAAACTTCTGAATTTAAAATATTCTTTTTACTTTTAGATATAATTCCTAAGCTCCTTACGTTTTTAAATATTTTACGCGTTTCTGATGGAGGTGAATCCAGAAAGAAAGCTTCGGACGCGACTAAAAAACAGCGGCGAAAGATACCAAAGGGACATTCAAACTCATAAGTTAAAAATAGACTGGCAACGCCATGGCTAAAAAAGAAAAGACCATCAGATAAACAACAGTACACAAAACACAACATAGAAAACTAAAGACTGAGCAACACGAACCCCACCAAAAACTGGGGGTGATCTCAGGTGCTCCGGAAGGGTAAGTAGATCCTGCTCCACATGTGGTACCCGTCGTGTTCTCATTAGTACAAACCCGGTAATAAGTCTAATTCGGTAGGTCACATTAGGGGAAAGGGGGACGGGATTGTAGTTACGACAATTGGAACATATCCGCTATCATCTGTGAAACGGATAATCCATAACGGTCAATCAACTTGTGACGGCGTCCGTAAAATTTACGAAGGGATGACTTCAACTTCACCACTTGGAACTCTTGGGTTTAATAGCTTCCTTGTGCGCAGCAACCCTCTATCAAGTAAATCATGATTGGAAATACAAGCCCTGGAATATCGTATCAACTTGGAGATAATACACTGCGTATGCAGGCGCTGCTGGAATATTGCTACATAGAAATGGAAAGTTCACAATTGGGAAGCTGAAATCATCTCTTTTGTCATAAAGTTTTGTTTTCAACCGACCCTCATTGTCAATTTGTAGATGTAAGTCAAGATATGAGACAGACTTAACTTAATCTGTTGTATACTAAATTATAAAGTGTTACTTTCAATAGAGTTCCATTTTAATAATTTTTAATGAAAATGAAAAACAGTTTTTATTAATAAGTAGTACTGTTTTTGTTTAAAAAAAGAAATAGAAAAATCTAAACGAGAACAAATTGAATGTAGACAAAGATACAATAACAGCAGAATTAAATACTGTAAACCAACAAATTTTTGCGAGAGATTAATTTTCGCGACTTTCGCCAGTAG
The DNA here is from genome assembly GCA_017311375.1 of Mytilus coruscus. Lineage (NCBI taxonomy): Eukaryota > Metazoa > Mollusca > Bivalvia > Mytilida > Mytilidae > Mytilus > Mytilus coruscus. The sequence goes on along the minus strand of CM029603.1, from coordinate 27,338,615 downwards.
AAAAATAACGAGAATATAAATCGTCGCGAATATGTAAAACTTGGATTTTTCCATATTTAACTACATCAAGTAAATTTGAGAGTCGCTAAATTAAATTGCCGCAAAATGAACTAGAAAGGGCTAATCGCAAAAAAAAGTATCCGCGAAAATAAGTTGGTTTACAGTATATACAGTGTACACACATAAAACAAAGCTTTGTAAGTTATGCTTATCTGCCATAGCTAATGTTGGTACTTTCCTTGATGGAATTTGAACCCATGCATTTGTAACATGCGTCGTCGCTCGCACCGTATCATGTGCTCTAGACTACTCGGTCAACTTTTATGACGAAGTTTATATAATTTGTATTGTTAGCCCTGTATCACGGCAGGATATCCGAACTATTGCTTGAAAATATTATATACATAAATAAGAAAATAAGGAGATGTGAAGTATTTTCAATGAAACAACTTTGCCACGGAGACCAAGGGACGAGGATTTAAACAACTATAAGATATCGTATAGTCTTCAACAATGAGAAAATCCTATACAGTATAGTAAGATAAAAACAAAATGGCCACGGCATGAAAAAATTACTTAACAGAAAACAAACGGCCTGAATAATGTTAAAATTTACGAAAAATGTGTTAGACAGCAACCAAGACAACCTCTGATAATATATTCCTGAAATGGATAAAAGATATATACCGGACATGTGGTGGTGATAAACATGTTTGGGATCAATCAGTCCTCTCCTAATTTTGGAAAATATTGTTACAGCAAAACAAAAGAACAATCTGTAAGAATTCAGCTGGAAAAGGCTGACTCATCCGATAAAGTCGTTTTATTGCTGAAAAATGTAGGTCAATCATTCAGTTGGATAACTCTTTGTAAGGAGGCTGCATCATTAATGTATCCACTTACATTCTTTATTTACAAGAAATGTCAATCAATGGTATTTTTGGCAAATACTTGTGCAACAACGACTTTTAATAGAGGTTGACAACAAATATCAGTAAAGCGGAAGACAGAAAACACTAATATTATTTAAAATGAATTACTCGTTGTTTTCTCTAAAATACTTACATAAAATTATAACAGCTCGTAAAACCCACATGTCTAGCATCAATTCAAAATGGACTCTGAATGACAGTTTTGTTGAAACAACGTTGTTTTATATACAAAGCCGTATATCCTTTTATTTATTATTACGTACATGTTTAATGCGAGGAAACTTACACGTACCTACAAACTGACTTTGCTCCAATTTTCGGATATGCACTTGATGAATTAAATGCGTAATTAAAATCTATATGTTGGTTTTAATGTAAAAAGTGGATGATATCCAAATAAAAAAATGTTTTTCTCACAATTAGATTATTTTTAGCGGAAACTTATTAGACAAAATACACGTCTGGCGTACAAAATTTTAAACCTGGTATCTATAATGAGTTTATTTGCATCAGAATGTTCAAACAACTTTAAATATATCCTAGTACCAATATTTAAGTTTTGTTAAAGATAAAACTCTATTATTTGATGCCGCCATTTCAGTATTAAGCTTTTAAACTTAGTTGAAATGATCATGTGATTCTTCTACTATATACACAGACATCGAAACCTCTATTGCTGTATAAATATTTTTTGAAACGAAAACCACTACTTCTAAATTTGAACTGTAAATATTTGTAACCTTGACCTTAAACACATGATTGGTTACAAGTAGTTTATCATGTCTTATCTGTAAGAAATACAGAAAGAGGAAAACCGGAATTAAAGGAGGGGGACATTAAGTTATTCATTTAACCTGCGTCGCCAACGACGAAAGAAGCTCTAGTAACTGCTCGATTCCGTCCGTTCTTCCGTTATTCCGTCCGTCCATCCGTCTGTACGTTCGAAAACTTTCGTCAAAATGTTATCATATTTGGTCTGGAGTTTGAGTGTTTATTGTAACGTGTAAGGAATATTTACACCTGCCTTGCAGCTTCTTCCTGCTTGATGATAGTTTAAAATTTTAAGCACTTATTATACAAGGAAATGTTTCGTACATCTCTTCTTTGCTTCTGTATGTAAGGAAATAATTTTATATTGAATGTTGAGCTTGATACTGTTTAGTACGTTGTAGCTCGTAAGTAATTCTTACATCTGCCGTACAGCCTCTTCCTGTTTTAAGTTTTACAACACCTTTTGTACGATGAAAATGTTTGCCTGCTTTCCTGGCTTCATGTCGTTATAATAGTGGTGGAATTTGTGTTACGTCAGATGACTTTCGGTTTGGAAAGCGGAAGAATAAACAACCACATTTGGATTAATACTTAATAGGCAAATATACACCAGCAATAAATACTGAAAAGCTTATCTTACATGAATTACAAAATGTAACAAAAAATGAACATTTTAGTCAACAAAATTAAAAGTAAATGTTTATAATTAAAACAAAAATCTAATTCAATCTATACCAATCTTCTATTCACATTTATTTATACACTGAGAATGAATTACATGGTAGACAGCATGAATACACTTTTGATATACAATGTTATATAAAAATAATTAAATATTTAGTGATTATATTATATGAACTATATATATATGAAAGCAACACATATTAAACATTTGGCATAACAAAAATTAACTATCTTAATGTGCAGAAGAGACGCCATAAACACCCTCCCCAAACATTTGCATTCAGACAATGAACTATCTAGGAAGGTGTTTGATTGTTAACAGTTCATTATTGAAAAGAAAACAAAGTAATGTCGAAAAGACACCCAACATCACAAAGATGTTTTAGAAAATAAAAATAAAACAAGATTATTGGAAAATGCAGATACATTTTTTTTATACTCCATTAAAAGTAAAGGTGAATTTGTACTGGAACAATGTCCAAGTTGTATTTCAGTCACACCTGGTAAATTAATAAATAAATCGTTTTACGTGACTGATTTATATGACACCTTTTCGGTCAAATAAGGTTAAAACTTAATTGTTTGATTATTTTGTAAGGATATGATAGTTTTGTAGTAGTCCTTACATCCAGTTCTTTGTCTTTGTAGGAAAATATGAAGACGAATAACAAAAAAATATATAATATTTCAATTTAGCATACATTTAAATGTTAAAGCTTTAAGTTCATGTAGATGATATAGGTACAATCCAGATTATTACAATTCTCAAAGAAAATGCTTGTATGTAAAGAATTGGCATCAGATATAAGGTAACGAAACATGTTTCTTGAATAATCTTTATTAGCAAGTTTTTGATAATTCTCGAAAAACCCTTTAATTCAGTTATGAAGAGAGCTTACCTAGGCTTGGTCTGTTGCCCAGTCAAATTCAATTTATTTGAATATAAATCGTCTTTAAACCAATAAGCAGGTCTTGAAAGTAAAAATCATTTAACATTTGAGAGCGTGTTTATGGTTGCAAGAAATGAATTGGCATCAGAAGGGAGACAAGAGAAAGGAGGTGCCGACAACTGTTTTTAGAATAACCTTTATTAGTTACGATCAGCATCAGAGTTTGGAAAGTAAAACAGTATATAAAAATAAGGAGATGTGGTATGATTGTCAATGATGCAACTATCCACCAAAGATTAAATGAAGTGGATGTAAGCAATTTAAGGCAACCGTACGGCCTTCAACAATGAGAAAAACCCATTCCGTATAGTCGACTAAAAAGGCCCCGACATGAAAAATTTAAAACAATTCAATTGGATAACTTACGGCCAAATTTATATCAATTCAATTTACGAAAAACAAATATGACAGACATGAACCAATGACAACCACTGAACTACAGACTTGGGACAGCACATAAAGAATGTGGCGGGGTTAGACATGTCTAACCTGGGACAGTGGTGTTACAGCACAACATAAGAACAAATTATAAAATTCAGTTGAAAATGGCTTAACTCATATATCAGATCGATACAAAGCAGAAAAATATCAAACAAAACACAGAACGTGGCAGAGTATTTATACATTCCTAACAACAACAAAAAAACTACAAAGTACAGATCTCAGAGTACTCGCAGTTACTGACAGCTAGTTCAAAGTAATAAAAGAAATCATGTATCTAAGACTAATGTATCAATCAGTACACATCAACGATCCAATGTATTTAGTGTAAAGACGTCATAAAGAGTCAGAGAAAAGCATCACCTTGTTCTATGCCAGAATATAAATATCGACAGATGGTAGTATTGTGAAAGTGTATATGTGTATAACAATACTATTTAGTAAGGTTTTAATTTACTGATAACAAAATCAATATTTATACCAATAAAAACAATATTCAAAGAGCTAATTACATTGTTGAATTGGTAACCTTTTAGAATAAGTTTATTTAAAGGATTGATATTTAAGCACGTGGATATTCGAAGTGTGGACAGTTTTTTTTGGTATTTAACCGTTTCTTAAAATCATGATAGTATATAGTTTAAAAGTAGATAAGTAAAGAGCCCGAAAGTCAAAGCTTTGAATAGGGATCATAATTACGGAATGAGAAGTAGGTAGTGCAGTCGTATAATTCTTATAAAAACTGAAGTTAACTGGCCCGATATAAACGTTTGAGAGAGGTAAATCTAAAAAGACTAAAACAGATCAACATCAAAGTTTGGAAAGTAAAACAGTATAAACGTTTGAGAGCGGTAAATCTTAAAAGACTATAACAGACCAACATCAAAGTTAGGAAAGGAAAACAGTATTATTTTTTGGGAGCGGTAAATCTTAAAAGACCATAAAGACCAACATCAAAGTTTAGAAAGTAAAACAGTATAAACGTTTGAGAGAGGTAAATCTTAAAAGACTATAACAGACCAACATCAAAGTTAGGAAAGGAAAACAGTAATTTTTTGGGAGCGGTAAATCTTAAAGACTATAACAGACCAACATCAAAGTTTGGAAAGGAAAACAGTATAAACGTTTGAGAGAGGTAAATCTAAAAGACTAACAGACCAACATCAAAGTTTGGAAAGTAAAACAGTATAAACGTTTGAGAGAGGTAAATCTAAAAAGACTATAACAGACCAACATCAAAGTTTGGAAAGTAAAACAGTATAAACGTTTGAGAGAGGTAAATCTTAAAAGACTATAACAGACCAACATCAAAGTTTGGAAAGTAAAACAGTATAAACGTTTGAGAGAGGCAAATCTTAAAAGACAATAACAGACCAACATCAAAGTGTGGAACACACAAGATATTGTAAAATTATATATTTTACCGTATCGCTATAATGACTATAGTGCTCTGACGTCTATAGGCAACTCAAATAATACAAATAATTCTAAAATATATTTTTACTTTTATTTATGCTGTCCTATACGATTTCCCGCCTTTTTTTTATCTATACACATTGATAATTATATCATTTTATATCTCAGTGTTTATTGACTTAAAAAACGTGTCTTTATTTCGAGTTTGAGCAATTCCATATACTAATTAATATTTCAATTACAGTGTTGCATGTGATAGTCAAATTTGAATACCAAAAAGATGTTAAGCAGAACATACCAAAAGCTCTCAATGTCTGTAACATACAGGTAAAAAAAAATGTAATACAAAATGTACAAGTTAGAAAAATATATATAGTGACTCATGACTGAGTAAAACAAATGCTAAGGTGTTTCATTTTGTTTGAGTAGGATGTACACAACCAAGTCCAACCGGAACAGGAACTTTATTCTTATGCCTCGTTTATGTTGACTATAAAACTAAATTGCTGTTGAAGAACCCTCATAAAAACTCTTTTTATGGGTCAGTAGCTGATCTGTTCAGAATATTGTCCAATGTCTAAAATGTTCTGTTTCAGTGGCAGTTCTAAAGTCTGCTTGAATGATCTTATTATAGTAAAAATAATTCATAAAAGGACTTAAAAATATGATACATTTCATTGAACTATGAATTACATATTTTTTTTTTTCAATTTCGTTAATATCTTGTCCAGTTTTTCGCCATGTATTGTCGTCTCTAATTCGTAAAAAGAGTTTCTAAAACATATTTGATTTTTTCAAAATTTTAACTAAAACTTGCATCAGTAAAGGATTTATTATTACTATATATCATGCAACACTGATTGGTTTATTATTATTTTACTTGCATATATTCATAACCTGTCTTAAATTGATAAAATGAGTTTCTGAATGAAATATTTAGTTTTCTAAAAGAATAATAAAATTGTATAATAAATATCAACTATGATAAGTCGATGTAAGGATAAAATGTAGAAAATTAAACGATTCAAAATGTTTAGCCAATGTAAGATTAAAATGCATAAACATTAAACAATAAAAAAAAAAACAGTTACCATTGTTCATTATTGTCTCTCAAAATGTACAGATTTATGTCGGTCAAAACATGTATGCATAGAGATTCTATCACTGCATCAAGTGTCATACGATTTTTATCCACTCGAGACAGTTAAATTTTCAAATTCAAAACGCGAGGCTCGCCGAGCGTATTGAAATATTTAAAATTTAACTGTCGAGAGTGGATAAATATCGTATTGCACGAGATAAGGTGGTGGGATATGTTTCTCCATTGATTTTATACGATATCAGGACGAACTTAATCCTACGAATGATCGGCAAAAAGATGAGTTCTTTCTAAGGGACGTCATCAGGCATGGTCGCCTTTTTTCATGACGTCACAATAAGAAATTCAGAGGAAAGCAAGAAAATTAAACGTCATAATCATATTTTGACCAAATGAATGAGGAACTGAGATCAATAAATAAGAATAGTCAACAGGTTAGGAAAAGGATCAATCGGATAAGAATTAGAGAAATACATTGATACTGTGTACGACCACTCAGGTTTTCCTTTAGTAGAATTCATTCATGGTATTACTGTATAACTGATCCTTGTTAGAATGATGTAAAAAAAGCTTTCTTGAATTTTTTACTTGTTGACCAGTCAATAGATTTATTGTTTATCTTGCTGTAAATCTGAATGTAAAAACGAAAAGATTTATAAACAATATCGAACTTTAAAGTAAATCAAAAATGGGAAGTTCATAAAACCTGACAATGTCAAATGCTCCCCATATGGCCCGAGAACACAGTTATTTCGTAGTGCATTTCTTTCAAGTCAAATTAAAAAATCGCACCTGCTCGTTCTCAAAAGATTTTTACAGTGTAGTGTACTACTATTGGGACAAATAATTTCAAAATTATAGAAAAGTCTACCAGCTCTAACTGAAAATATTGACAATTCTATGTTAAGGGGTCTAAAATTCAGTTTGACAGCTTCAGACATACTAGTTTTGACCTTTTAACTGGACCAAATCACTACTTAACATTACGATTCAGCAACCGAATTCTTTTAACATGTAATTTCATCCCTTACTTAATATTTCATGCATAAAATATAAAGAAATAAATTTGGAAAGTGTATGAAAAAAATTGCAAGTTATACACTATCCAAACAAGGGACTATATTTGTAGACAACGAAAATCTAAGGACGATAACTGTGTCCTCGGACCATATCAACCAACGGAACGAAGGACAAACAACTGCCATATTCCTGACTTGGTACAGGTATTTCCAGAAGAAAATGAACGGTTTTATAGCTAGCGAAACCTTCCAATTGTATGTCATCTTTTCTTGTTCCGTTATATTGACAAAATTGAATGAGCACCCCAAACAGTCATACTTGGTTAACGTGACAAAACACAACATGGAAAATTAAAGACTGAGCAACACAAACCCTATCAAACACCGGGGTCATCTCATATGCTCCTAGAAGTGCTGTTTCATATATTGACCTTTCCTCGATATTGACACAGATGGATGACTTTAAACTAGAATCTATGAAAACGTGATGATTTCGTCAACTTCCCATTTCTTAAAAGTAACATACCTCTTCTGCATCGTATTGCGTTTACATATATCATCTTAGTTAATACGATACGGTCATGAATGTTCACACTTCATTAAAAGTGGTGTGCTCCTTTCACCAATACTGCTCTAACAGATTTATGAGGAAAAACGATTGAAATCAACACTACATAAGTTTTACCGTTACCATCACAAATTGATTTGACCGATACCATGTGTCGGTGTCCCACCTCACTATCCATGTTGTCGCGGTCTTATTATATCACCAACCCAGTAGTCAGCACTTTTGTGTTGACATGAATTGTCATTGTAATGGTTATTATTATAAATTAACTGTTTACAAAACCTTGAACTATTCGAAATACCACAATGATAGATAACCTTAGCTGTTTTGGAAAACCTTTCGGAATTTGTGGTCCTCAATGCTCTCCAAGTTCGTTTTCTATTTGGCCTTTTAACTTTTTGATTCGATCATCACTGATGAGTCTTTTGTAGACGAAACGCGAGTCTGGCTTACACAATTTTAATCCTGATATTTATGATGTGGTTATTTATATCGTAAGAAACCAGGAAAGTCGTTTGATCTGTAAGTTTATCTTGTGACATTTTGACTGAGAGTGAATTCGCATTTACGGTTACCCTGGCGACAAATTAGGTTTCGCTACTTTTGTTGTTCATGTGATGCAGCCACTCAGATATGCGAAGAATATATCTACTACATATATCTTTCTATTTTCCATCCGTCTACAAACACAGAGTATAACTGACTTATAGTCCTCGTAAACTTACCCCATACAACACTTTGTACAATCCAACAGATGTGTCAATTTTCCAATTGATTGTTGAAAACGATGTCAGAACAAGTATTATGGGTTTAATGAAAGGATCACGTGGTTTAATAGAAATTTCATAGACCTCGTCGTCTCCCCAAATTCCGACAACATGTAATTCATATCTGGAGTTATCGTTCGTTGTGCAGCTTAAAAGTTTGAAGACTTCATGTGAGTATAAATCTGAAGGATCTTTGTATCCAAGTGCTGTCTGTGGTATCACGCAGTTGCAAATTTCACCTATTTAGGATTGGTCAGGTTTCGGCACATTATATTGTATTAATTCAACGTTTCATTAAAACTTAAGTTCCAATAAAGCAAATAACACTTTTAATGTATTTTTTAACAATTTTTTCATTTAATTTTCATGTAATATTCATCTTTTTTACCTACATACGCTTCAATAGCTCATAAAAGATACCAGACTTATAGGTATGTACATCAGAAGCGAGTAACGTCTACATAAGACTTTTAATTGGAGCTAGACTCAAAACATTTAAAAGGCCTAATCAAATGGGTCAATATAAGAAAAAATAATAAAAAAAAATCTCTATGCAATGATATTGCACATGATAATAAGTATTATAGATTCAGTGAATAAGCGTTGATTCTTGAAAAAGAAACCATGAGCCTGGGGGCAAATGTTTTTTTTTCATGAATCAACGCTTATCCTTTGTATCTCTTACTTAAACTATTGTGTTGATGTCTTTTCAAAGTAAAAGCCTTTTCTTAATAAGAAGGTATTGTTAGTTAGTCTAAATAACCATGTTATCATGTTTAACGATGCATTAATAAATATAAGTTCACAATTAATTGGTTAGAGAAATACAAATATAACATAACACGTCTGTCTTTAATTTATCAGGCATCTGAATATCATCCGTACAAACTAAGACATATTCAAACGTATTTCTAAGTATATATAATAAGTATATATAATAAGTATGCTACCGAAATTTCTAGCAAGAAGCTTAATTCTAGGTACATCACGATTTACTCGCATAGGGATTTGCGAAGAATCATTTGTAAAGATATGTAGTAAAACAGAAATGGACAAATTGAATGTAATCATTTTCTTTTTAAATATGTGAAATAGCCAATAAAAATCCAAAAATAAATTGGAAAAGTAGATATTATTACAAAAATATTCACAATAACAAACAAAATAAGAAACACGGAAAAACTAAAGAATAGGGACAACAAAGAGAATACCGGGATTCGAACCTAAACCGACAAGTCTCCACCTTTAACTTGACTCTCCAACTTATTGATCTTAACCATGTTAACCTCGCGGCTACCAGCTTATACTATACGATTGTCTATTATGTATACATAAAGGTACAAGCCCTGTGTGTCCGTTGTACCGATGTGTATCATATATTCATGTATATATATATAATAGGCGTTTAAATTGCAACCCATTGCTAGCCGAGAGGTTTCGTCGATGTGTTGATGTCAGTCACAAATAACAGATTTCGAGGAGGGGTTCGATTCCCAGTAAAGGCATATAAAAGTTACAAAAATTAAAGGTAAGTTTCAAATTAATTCCATTAATGAACAGTAATCAGTTAATTAGCCAATTCAAACTTCATAAAATAAGGCACACAAAGGAAACAAATGAATATGATTTGATGAGTCCATTTAAGCCACAGATTGCGTAATTGGATTTTTCTGAAAGTTGTAGTTGTATGATTGTAATAATTGTAGTTGTATGATTGTAATCCGAAACAACATCTCACAAACTTTTTTACTTTACTTTATATTATAATCTGCTGTTCAGGTTTATGTTGCTAATTATGACTTAGAAATTGTACGCTAATACTTAAAGGCGTTTAGTGAGAATTTTATAATACCAACAAACAGATAGGCGGACACAGAGTTTAAAAGTTACTTATGGTGTAATACCACTATTGTTTTTCACCAATTAGTCTTTGTTAAATTTGCACTTTTCAAAAAATTCTGCAGAATTTATCTTTGTTTCAAATAAAGAAATACTTGGCATGAGTAAAGTTTTATGCTGTCCAGTACTACAGACAAAATTTCACATAACATTTCATTGCATATAAGATAATAACCATCACAGGAAGTTAACCAATCAAATATCCACCCCTTTCTTTCCTATTTACAAGCTTTAGTAACCATGTAACCTAAAGTTTCCAAAATATTTTATAGAAACACCAAATAAAAAAGAATGGTGCTTTGAAACACCCAAGATATATGTTTATGACTCAGAAAATTTTTACTGCAATTAAATGTAGGATTATTTTCCTACAACTGTATAATTCAAGGGAATATTTTTTCGTATGCAACCGGATGTGACGTACTATGATTTGGTGGTATTACACCCAAAGAAGACTTTTTTGTTGAATAAACTGAATGTGATTTTTTTTACATTGTAATACTGGTTATTTCAAGCGTTACTATCAAGTTTTGTCATAATCAGTTCACAAGTTTGAGAAAAATCTAGTATAATGTAAGACGACATCTACAGCGATTCGAGCGAACTTTCATCGAAAAATCCAAACCAAGCCGCATCATGATAGAATGTAGTGTGGACCAATAAATGATCAAATATTTATCTCATCTGCCTACAAACAGTTGAATATGATACAAAAGATGACTCTTGGATGATAAATACCACTAATGAATCTCTTTGTCTTCATTATAAGGTCCATTTTGGTTCATTTATACCTCTCATGTCACTCAAAATTTCATTTTTTTAGGCCAATAAATCAAAATTTTGGGGTAACATTCACACATCTATGCAAGAAATGTGACACTTAATGAGTAATTGAAGTATTCAAGCTGAATGAACTATTCATATAAAAGATTTCTGGCTCCGTGGACGTTTTAATAAGTCCTTAAGTAAAACTTAAATTTACGCCGCTCTCCAGAGATGGACATAAAATGCTTCTCTTTATGTGAATAATTTGTTGTTACTGCTTCAAAAATAATTTCATTTACTTATAACTGTATATTTATTGAAGTATTACCTAGGAAAAAGTTTTCTATTATAGCAAAATATAAGAAATAAGGAGAAAAAGTCAGAAAAAGCTCCCCAAAACACTGAGTATGTCTTGCTCTTTCTACTAATATTCATGGTAGAGTCCTATTTCAAGGCAATGTTCTCTGAAAATGTGTTTTTAATACTAAATCCACTCAGAATATTTCATTTTTGCAATATTTCACTGAAATAACATGAAATTTTAACATATGAGAGTATATACAAGGTCAAAGGTGCATATGTAGCTACCTGTTATTAAGTGTAATACCACCATTGTTTTCCCCAATGAGTCTTTGTTAAATTTCCACTTTTCAAAAAATTCTACAGAATTTATCTTTGTTTCAAATAAAGAAATACTTGGCATGAGTAAAGTTTTATCCTGTCCAGTATTACAGACAAAATATCACATAACATTTCACTGCATATAAGATAATAACCATCACTGGAAGTTAACCAATCAAATTTCCACCCCTTTCTTTCCTGTTTACAAGCTTGAGTAACGATGTAACCTCAAGTTTCCATAACATTTTATAGAAACGTTAAATTAACAAAGAGTGGTGCTTTGAAACACCCAAGATATATGTTTATGACTCAGACATGTTTTACTGCAATGAAATGTAGGATTATTTTCCTACAACTGTCAAATTCAAGGGAATATTTTTTTTTTTACCCTTTTTCGTATGCAACCGGATGTGACGTACTATGATTTGGTGGTATTACACCTTATGTCGACAAACAACTACAAAAAAAATCAATAGGTGAAGTTATAACCTTAATCAGTAGTCTTTGAATTAAGAATAAGAACCCATTAAAATTACCTGGACAGTACTGAGTGTTGCAGTATTGCTCTTCATACTGTCATACTCAATTTTATATAGTTCACCGTTATACCGGCAAGACTTTGTGTTCCATGATTACACGTCTTTGTGCAGGTTGACCAATTAGTCCACGAATCTGCATGGACACCTGTCAAACAAAGTAATTTTGTCTATTTAGTTTAAATTGTATTTATATTTACTTAATTTGAACTTTATATAGAAAATATACTATAAACGGTAGGTACTAACAACTACAAAAACGTTTTTTTGTTGGCGCGTTTGTAAAATTTTTAACTAAGTTTCAATTCCTCAAGCAAAGTTGACCTTAGATGGATTTGGCTATTTTTTAGGTCCTGTTTTGGTAATATAGCTCTTCAACTGTTTCGGTTCTCATACATCCTTGGATTTCAAATATTCGGTTTGAGCGTTCCTGATGAGGGTAAATCCAGAAAACGCTTCGGATGCATAAAAAATTGTAACTTGTTGTTTTCATTTTTTGTTAAATTTATTGATATAATTTTCAGTTAATTATGTTGCATGTCTGTGATGTATGTTTTGGCTGCTGGATCCCAATTATTGCCACATAACCTATTATGTTTGTTTGGGTTGCTCATCCAATTTTGTCAATATAACGGAACTATATAAGCAACTGTAATCGAAGTGGCGAATATGAAAAGGATGATTTATATTTTGGCTTGGGCTTGATAATGTTCAAATGTTACCTCATTCAATTGTATACAGCAACGCAAGTCAATACCCGGTATTGGTCTTGTTCTTTTAGTAATGTGAGCAGACAAGTATTCCTTATAGCAAGTAGTTTCAGAATAACCCAACTTTGATATCATGGGATATATTTATTATTTTGTTTCACAGTATAGGGGAAAAGTAGTATTTCATTTGCAGGGAATAATAAAGTAATAACATCACACACAAATGTCTTTTCCTGGTTTTAATTATAAAAAGGTGCAAATTTAGAAAATGTTAGTATTGACGCCTACGGAAAAAATACTACCGTTTTCTCGTGAGCATATACGTGGATAGCAGAAGTAAACCAGGAACTCCGTCAATAGTAAAATATGCTGGAAATCTGAAACACCGCTATCGACATGAACATATCGAACAGACTTAAATTTTACACTATAAAAGAAGCAGCCAAAGAACATTACCATCTAGAAGAGACAATAAGGATAGGAAAATATAATTCTTCCAATTTTCCATATTTTGTAGAATGAAGTTAACTAACATACAGTCAAAGCTTAAAGTGTTGATTGTTTATCAATATCAGGATCCGGTAAACTTCGACAACAAACTCGAATGTTAATAAGCTTGCGAATAAAAAATTGCTGGATGAAATATTTTTGTCTATGATATGTTAAATATTCATCATAAATATAAAAAAAACATGCATACAGGACTTAGTTTAGTATATATGCATGTATTTGTTCAATAATTTTGATAACATTAAAATAACAAGAAACAACTTGTTTCATATGACTTTAACGGCTTATCCTTGGCATTTATAGGAAAACAGGACAAGGAAATACATTGTTAAATTCCCTACAACACTATCATTTCTAAACCACATGTCTGCACATAATCATGGGAAATGAAGATTTAACATTATCATGAGCGATACTGCCTTTCCGAAAGCCACAATGCGTTTATGTCAATAGAAAAAATGCACTGCAAAGCTAACATTGAACAAACTTGCATGTGTTTTCTAAATGAAACACGTTATACAAGTTATATAAGTAATTATATTAATCAGTATGGTCGTTTTTAGATTTAGGGAAAGGGATAATTAAATAAACACATATCGTAAAATTGAGTGGCTGAACTTGTGCATGTTGTGTTGGAAGAATAAACAACTACATTTGGATTAATACTTTATTTAACTTCATAGACTAATACACACAAGCAATGAACACTGAAAAGATTATCGTACATAAAATACAAAATGCAGTAAAAAATAAAATTATGGACCTAAAATTTTTTTGTGCTAAAAGTTTGTGAAAAAATTGATTTTTAAGTGTTCCGAGATTGATCTCAGTGTATTCAAATTAACTTATAAATATGATCTGATGAAGATAGCGTATGAATTCTTTAAATAATGTCAGAACTGGATGAAGCATAAAGAAATCAAAAGGTCAGAATGAAAAACCGAGTATGGTACAACAGGACATTTCTCACTCACAAAACGAAAATGTAAACAAACAAAAACAATTAAAATTCCTGTTAACAAAACTTTAAAAACTATGTATACTTGTTGCCTGTCTTCTTATGTACAAGGAATGCAACAGATGCAAGCAACTCATATTGCACAAAAGGATTTTCAAAACTTTAATCCTAGATCACACGATTTTTGTCACTGGACCTACTTCTATATCAAGCCAAGTTGCTAATATCATGCGGCCTATTAAGCAATCAACCATGAACAAGGGTGTAGATAAAATTAATGTTCTAACCCAAAAAGTTGATCAGATGTTTCAGAAACTTTCTTCATTAGATAATCTTAATGAAGAAGTTAGTAAATTTGAAACCACTATGAACACTTTTGTAAACTATGTTGACAAAATTACAAAACTCATGAACGATTTTGAAAAATGCATGGAAATTATGAATGAAAAATTTGAATCGAGTAAAATCGAAAGGGAGAATTTAACATCAGTTTCAATGCAACAGACCGAGCATGATGATGTGACCCAAGATGTTGGTCATTTGCAGAGAGACTTAGATAAACGTTTTGAGAGTCATCTTGACGTATAGATGAGAACAATGATAGAACATATAGTGTTCACAGGAATTCCCCTGTCAGATCCATTTCAAACTGAAGACACAGATGCCTTAATTTCCAGATTTATGGCAAACGATATAAAGATGTACTCCCCAATAAAATTCCAGAGAGCACATAGGTTTGGAAAAGATTCTGTTGTTAAAGACAGAAATTGTAAAATGCTTTTAAAACCAGGCCAATTGTTTGTCGCTTAAAAAGTTTCAGGGACCGGGAAGCTGTTCGTTTTGCTGCCTCAGAATTAGAAGGAACAAGGTTTGGTGTCAATGAAAAGTACCGTAAAGAAATAAACGATCGCCGCAAATCATTATGGCCTTTCTTTAAAGAGGTAAAAAAAAAAAAAAAAAGAAGGGTAAAGCTCATTTCAAAATATACAAACTTTTTATAGATGGTGTCGAATTCATCCCGCTTGTAGACAGGAGAATAGAAACCAACGAAAGACAACCTGTATATTGGCAAAGAAGCGCGCCCGAAAACCACATGGAAAACACGACACAATGGAAGTTCCCGTCGCGAGCCCCAAAACGACCACCCGTAGGTGTATTATGGAGTTTCACGTGACTCTTATTATCCAAATGATCAATCTACTGGAACAAACTTTCACTTTACAAAAAAAAAAAAAAAAACCTTTACAAAATCTAAACGGTAGTAACTGTAGTATTAAATTATTGTCTAATGGTGATAAAGGATGGCTGCTTCGCGTCCAGCGGCAAATTAATATGCATATTCAGGATGAGAAAGTGTTAATGTAATATGAATATTTAACCCTGCTTCGGACTTGGCCCACACGCTGAGCCGGATTTTTAAAGTGTTAGTTCACAAGGTAACAGTCCCCAGGTAGACATTTCACCTTTCCCGGACACATTATTCTGACTCCGAGCCAACCAGCCTTTGCTCTTACTCCTTAGCGGAGAAGCAGCAAATACCAATTATAAAGTCTTTGGTTTGATTATGCCGGGGTTCGAAAGCACGACCTCCCGCACTCGAGGCGAACACGCTACCACGAGACCACCGGGGCGGTCATTTTCTAGTGCAAATTACAATTTACAATTTATTATTTTGATCTGAAGACTAAACTTCTTTGTCCCAAATTTAAAAATGTATTACAAAACATAAAATTGTTTGTTTTCCTGAAACAAAATTAGACGATCTTGACATAAACTTGAAAAGTAATTTTTTCATATAAAAACAAAAATCTAATCATAGATCCGGTGGCAAAGCTATTGGCTTTAAAAAATCACTTGAAAAAATTGTGCATCCATTAAATACGGACTGTCCATTTGTATTCTGGTTCACAATTAATGAAAAAACTGTAAACTTGCCACAAGATGCATTTCCTAAGCTGCGTGTACGGAGTTATCTCCCTTTGATCACCACTTCGCCACAAATTAGCTGACACAATTGCGTGTCCGGTAAATTTGAGGTGAATAATGAATTAAAGAACCAGAAAATGGTTTTATTTCATTTTTATATACCTAACTAGACGTTACCATATTTATGTTAAGAACAATTTGGGATTTTCCGTGGAAGTACGCAAATTTTCAGAAATTTTTGTCCACTCCTATCGTCATTTTAGAATACTTTTATTTCACCTTTTAGAAATAAATATAAAGAATAATGAAGATTATTCTCTCAAGATTTCGACACTTTAAGTTTTGTTTATGAACGAGTAAGAGTAAGACAATACGAGGTCAAAAACCACGAGATACACACATTTACCAACAAACGGTAAACTCGGACCTTTTGTCAAGTGACCATGTCGTAACCTTAGACGCCATTAAATCGTTTTCCGTTCAATTGATGTTGTTTTTGGAATTATTTATATTATATATATTGTAGTTACGACATTTGGAACATATCCGCTATCATCTGTGAAACGGATATTCCATAACGGTCAACCAACTCGTGATGGCGTCAGTAAAATTTACAAAAGGATGATTTCAACTTCACCACTTGGAACTCTTGGTTTAATAGCTTCCTTGTGAGCAGAACCCTCTATCAAGGAAATCATGATAGGAAATACAAGCCCTGGAATATCGTATCAATTGGGAAATATATACTACGTATGCAGGCTGGAATGTTGCTACATAGAAATGGAAAGTTCACAATTGTGAAGCTGAAATAATCTCTTTTGCCGTAAAGTTTTGTTTTCAACCGACCCTCAAATTTCTAGATGTAAGTCAAAATGTGAGGCAGACTTAACTGTATCTGTTGTATTCTTTATCTCAAGTTCGATAGGATAGATGCATTCAACATAGTCACCAAATTTTGAATTATTTAGTGAGAGAACATCATCTATATAGCGAAAAGTAAAGTAAAAGGATACTGCTTACTTCTTTTATATCTTCCTAAGAAGTTTCTGACCGAAGGCAGCCTCATATGAATAAAGGAACAAATCGGCAAGAAGAGCGGCACAGTTTGTTTCCATGGGAATGCTGATTGTTTGTTGCAAAACACGTCCTTCAAACGTAACAAATATGTTGTCAATCAAGAAATAGAGCATCTTGATAATGTCAGATTCAGAGATTTTTGTTTGAATCAGAGTGATTTTTAGGAATTATCCCTCCCTAAGAAAAGATACTTGTATCTACGTAGGTCATTCCTTTTTATGAAACAAAGCAGAACCAATTCTTTCAATTTGTCTTTTAGTTTGGAATGGGAAATACTTGTGTAAAGTGTAGAAAAAGTCATATGTTTTAATACTATTGCAAGATGAAAGAGTCTTAGATTTTATGTACTCTAAAAAATCTTTTGATTTTTCCAGTATCCACATTTGATTCACGCCAGCTATGGAATAGGTAGTTTCACAATAACTTTGAAACCCGGCTTTGATTGCTTATAAAAAGATCCAGATCTTCATTTTTGGTTGAAATTCTAAAGGAACATAGAACAGACCTATGATTATGATTATATTAGATAAAACTGAGAATGGAAATGGAGAATATGTCAAAGAGACAACAACCCGACCAAAGAGCAGACAACAGCCGAAGGCCACCAATGGGTCTAATCTTGAAATTCCCAGACAACGCACTTTACCTGATTATTATGTTATCTCTTTTGGTAGAAAACTTATTAATGTTTGTAAAAACAATATAGTTATACTAAACGGACGATTATTTGCAGATAGAGTTGATAAACCAACCATTAGAAATTTGAATGTTATTGATTATGTTCTAAGTTCAGCAAATCTAAAGTGTGAAATAACAGATTCTAGATTTTGCAGTCGATTTTCAGGTATTCATTCTCCATTATTTCTTGAGTTAAATCGTGATAAAGTCTCATCTGAGGAGACTGACTAAATCGTTTTCTACATACGGTACTGAACACAAAGGTAAATAGAAGCATGAAAAATATTACAGTTTAAAGGTAACATAAATACTAATGAGATTAATGAGCTATCTTCACGTCTATTAGAAAAGAGCGAAAATGTCGAAGTTGTAGATCAAAACTGTATAAATATTGAAATAGATGATGTAACAAATATTCCTTTTACTCCTGCTAAAAAAAAAAAAAAAAAACGTTTTGTGTTCATGTCAATATGTCTAAATATGAGAATAATGATAATAATAACAAGGACTGGTTTAATTAAGATTTTATCAAAAGTAGACAAGCATATAGAAATTCCCTAAGATTATTTAAGCACTATCATGGATTGTAACGTCGTCATATCGATGAGCGTTTAGTACAGTGATTTTGTCATAGTTTGGTTAAGTTGGACATGATTGTGTTAAGTGTTTTTTTTTTATGACAAACAATGACACAACTGTTACCGGGTTCTTGGACGGAATAAAGTGATTCGTCAAGTGTATAGATGTTTATTTCATTCGACATAATTTAATAACACTGAAAGTACACAAATAACAAAACATAGTTTAAATACATAGACAATACGGTGTACAAAGGGATATAACTCTAATCCATTAAACGGAAAGTACATTTATAAAATATGATAAAATACGATAAACGGGCTCTGTTCTATCAATACAACCGATACTATTAAAGTGTATTTATTATCAAATGTATAAATCCAAATAAACTCAATGATATACCAAGTCAGGATTAATTGATACATTCTGTCTAATACTACAATGTTAATCATTTATTGATTTGTGAATGAAATATTTGTTACTATAATGTTTACATGTAATTATTGACATACAGGTATCTACTATTCACAAGACACAAAAAGTACGTATACTGAACTAAAATTAAATAGACAAACACAGACAATACTGTACACTAAAAGTACATTGAAAACACTGATCTTACCATGTATATGGTACATAGGTCTATCTCCTATTTGGTAACATCACCAGATCATTAAAACATCAAAATATTCTGGTCCTGTACAAAATATGAATATAACCTACATAAGTCTAATAAACTAAATTATATCTGCATATCATTTATAAACAATAATTACAATGTTCACAAGACATTACTTTGGACCTTTTGTAATAATAATATAACTGTACCAATACATGGATCATTTACATATCTATGATATATCATTTCTCTGTCTTTTGAAAATACTTCTTTGAAATACAATATCTATCATTCATGCACAATCATTCTGACTCAAAAATACATGTTCTCTCTGATTCAAATCAAAGGAAATTGCAAACATTAAAGACATAGAAATATTAGTAACTGTCCTGATTGATATGGAATATATATCTAGGATATGTAACAATACAATTATTTTATTGATTTTAATTATTCTTACACAATATAAACATTTGGATTATTTGCTCATAAGTTCAAGATGGTAAGTATCTTTGTCTATAGCTAATATGTTAGTAATTGAAAATTGTATCATATAGTTAATAATTTGACACAGAATAAAGCTTGCGTATGTCAAAATTTAAAAGTTGGTTATTCGTTTCTCATGCATAAAAAAGTGATTGGTTTACTATCTGTTACATCACACATTTCTTTGTATATAAAACTGCCGTCAATTATTCCAAAAAATAGCTACATTTGCACATAAATTAAGATTACTTATGAAGTCTTTAGTATTTGCAGTTTTCCTTTAGTTTGAATCTGAGAGAAAATGTATTTTTTTAATAAGTCAGAATGATTGTGCATGAATGATAGATATTTTATTTTAAGGTAAAAAAAAAAAATATTTTCGAAGATACCTTTTTTCTCGTGTTTAACCCATTCTATCCTATTTCGAGGCAATATATTGTCGCGATTTTCTAATGTTATCTACTCGCGAAAATACTTCTCCGAGAAAATAAGTCGTCCATAGTAAATTTAAGATATTATCATTATAGTTATCATTATAGAACACGAGGATAATATATTAATGCATTTCAAAGGCAACTTTCTTTAAACGTAGTTTTAATTTGGAATACAAAAGGACCTAAGAGAGCACATAGTAATTTATAATAAGTAGATGCTGTATGATTGCCAATGAGACAACTATCCACCTGAGACCAAATGGCGTAGATGCTAGTAACTATAGTTCGCCGTACGGCCTTCAACAATAAACAAAACCCAAACCTATTAGAAAGCTATAAAGGTCTCCGACAAATTAAATGTAAATCAATTCAAATGAGAAAACAAACGATCTGATTTATGTTCAAAACAATAAGCGAAAAACAAATATGATATACAGCAACACACGAGAGCCACTGCATTACAAACTCTGAACTTTGGACAGGCACATACAGAATATGTCGGGGTTAAACATTTTTGCGGCCCCCCCAACCCTTTCCTCGCCTTTTCCTGGGCATTGGTGTAACAGCACAACAAATAAGAACAAACTATACAAATCAGTTGAAAAGGGCTTGACTCATTAGATCGATACAAAGTAAAATAATCTAGTAACATAAACACCAAAAGACACAAAGAAACGATCAGTGAGTACTCGTATTTACTGGAAACTAGCTCCAGGCCAATAACAATTTATCAAAAAAAAATCATCAATCCAAGACAAAACGTTACTTTTTTAGATTTCAGAATGGAATTCTGCTGCCAATATTCATCTTCATCCAACTTATTCTCTACTATTAAGAACGATGCTTTCTTGTCTTGTCGGGTCGTAAATAAGGTCGTAAACAGTTTAAATGTACTTGTACCAACCAAAATAACACGTGTATCTTGGAATTTGAATTATTTTTTCACTCACATTTAATAATGTACAATTTCGCGGTAGGTATAGTGTCCGACTGAGATCGTGTTTTTTCGAGTGAATCGGTCCACTTTTTTCGAGTGTAGATTAGGTTTATTTTAGAGTGACTATACATGCTATTTGATCGATTTACTGCTATATCTGTTCGCAAGTATAATAGTTTTATTGGTGACTGTTCATCATATTTTGAAAGCTATGCATGTTTTGAGCACAAACGATACAAAATTTCCTTGTAGTTCACTTACAATTCAGTGTTTTATATTGTCCGTGTTTTTTCGGGAGCAATATTTAAAACGTCCGGGTTTTTCAACAAATGGTCCGGTGTTTTGAAAAAAAAATGTGAAAAAGAAAGAAGACATTCTTGGGCTTAAAACTGATCTTTTCTAGTTTGTAACTGTTATTTAGCGAAGGACAGTATTATAGCAGGAAAACTAAGGCAAAGCAGTAAAAAATCAGAAAAATTCATTATAAATCTAAATATTCTACTAAAAGTTACAATAACATTTAAATTGGAATGCATATCTAATAAAAAAGGAAAACAACACTTCATAAATTCCATGCGTTCGAAGCGCTTTTCTGGATTTACTTTCACCGGACCGCTCAAAGCCAAATATTTGAAAGCCATGGATGCTGAAGAACCGAAACATTTAAAGACCTATATGACCAAAAGGACCTAAAATTATAGCCAAATCCATCTAGGGTCAACTTTGCCAGAAGGAGTCGAAACCTATGTTTTTGTATCATTTTTAGATTTATAAACGGACAGTTTTTAATGATTGATTGTTGTTTGCTGAAGTTCTAGTGGAAAATTATTAAGGACGATGACGAATTGAGAATAAATTCAATAGGTAGGTCCTGTAACAGAGTACGTGCGGGATGAAGATCAGGAAATTTAGACTGTCACTGAAAATGAAGGTACATTGGATATGAACAGAAATTTTGCGTTGCAACAGGCTACCTACGAACCCCTTAACGTGCAGTGAGCGTGGCACTCTATCTACACGCCCCATTCTGACCGGACGTGGGTGTGTTCTAGAACATTTCGCACAGCCAAACGGACTCCGCACTTTGGCAAGGGTTTTACTGCCGGTTAAAAGAGAACCTAATTTTATATATAAGTGACCATTTTTCTATTCCCCAGTCCCTTTTGGATGTATTTCGTATATATTTTAGAAAGGTTTGTTATAATCATGTCAGTACCGAAGTACTGATTACTGAGCTGATGTTAAACTCGAGGGACTTATCTAATGTATCAAATAAACAACGAAATAAATAATCTATAAGCTATAATACGATCCTTTTGACATAAATATATATAAAAATGAAATGTGTATACTATATGCTGATATGTGTACACCTCACAAATCTACATTGTCAATTTTTATTCCTTTAATATTTGATGGAAATGAAGCTATGATGGTGCTTTATTTCTGTGTGACCAAACTTGATTTCCATCTCTAGAACGATAAAACATATTACCATCAAGACAAATAGGAAATGAAACATTTAGGATGTATTTTCTGTTAAAAAAACATACATTTACCCGCATTACACACTATGTGTACGTACGTCTCAATCCAACATATCTGAGCTCACATAAAGATTGTTTACTTACGTAAACACAAATGAAATTAAAGCTAGAACTAAACGTACAAAACGGTCATTAATGTCTAGAATGCTGTCAATATTACCTCAGTACCTTACACAGATGGAGACTTAAATGCTAAACTTTACTGATTTGTACAATTTTCCATTTAAAATGAATACCTCTTACATCTACGTTCTTAATTGATCATTTGTAACTTACGATATAAAAGTTAATTTCACAAGTTAGTGGTTTAAAAATCTTAATTAACGCGTCTACAAACATGATTAACGGATATTATCGATTGAAGTTACTAGTCATGATTGAGATACCATTCTGACATCATTGTTCCACGGCATCTGACGTTATATTACGAACCATGTCAGCATCGTGCATGATATTGTAATTGGTTTTAGTTACTAAAGTAATTAATAAGTCATTTAATCGTATTACTGATTTACAAAACATTTGAATTATGTTTAACTTTCAATTATTTCATCTTAGTTTGACCTTTCAACTTATCGATTCATAGGATCTGAAAAACACTAAAGTTTTGACACGTTAGTGACATTAATTTATACAGATCAATGATGGTTGCCACTGCAAATGTTATCAATTTACTTATTTACATGAATGAATTCATTTATCGTACTGGACATTGATTGACTTTTGAATGTTATGTATCAAAGTACAACTAGGAATGTACATACATTATTTTGTCAACTTTTCACTCTACAACAAATTATAATGACTTCATACCTTCTTCCATAACACTTTGGTAATCATAGTTGTCAATTCCATTATAACGATAGTTCAGACAATAATTGTTGATTTAATTAAAGTTGCTATAACTGATTAGTACAATTTGAAACCGATCTGAAATCACATCTATATCAGATTAGTATTCATGTTCATTGCGACTAAATTTATATTAAGGATTATATCTAGTGTATCAGTTCATTTGTAAGTTCACTCATGTGACAATTGTCTTTGAAAGTTCATTTCTTATAGTCATTGCAAATTCAAGTTTCATAATTGAATAGAATTATTAGCAATTTAATTCAATTATTATAACTTAACTTTTAATCATGTAATCAACTACTATTACTGACTTCAAGCTTCATAACATTAACTCAACGCTTTACAACGTTGTCAAATGCTATAAATTAAGTGATCATCGATAAGCTTAACAATTGTCAGATAAAATATTAAAGGCTATAATGGTAATTAGAAATTATTGAACTCTAGAATATATGTCACATGTGATAATATTATAGAATATGTACGGGAGTTCATTTTGAAAAGTATGTATCTGGCTTGCAAATTTTTTAATCAATATCACCTTATTAAAGTAGTTTATTACTTAAATTGTAAAGCTTTATGATGATTGTAGATCATTATATATATCAGAGTTATTGTAGATTATAGAAATTTAATAACATTTAACAGTTGTCAACATGTCATAATAAATTCCAATATCATGTAATTTATACTAACATTCAATATTTCTAAATATATGTATATTATCTTACTAATTAGCTTAACTCAATTTCAATAAATCAGTACAACATTCGCAAAGTAATTATAGTAAGACATATTGTATAAATAATGATCTAATTTAGCAATGAATTGCAAAACTTTATAGTAAATATGCTTATATAAATAAGTAATCACTAAGTAATTCAAAAATTAATAATACAATAAATCTATCAAATAATCAAATCATGAAATACCACGATGAATAAAGACTAGTACTATTACAAATTTCAAATACATTGAACACTTAAATATGGTACACAGATGATCTTGTCAACTTAGAATGCATCGTTATCAACCATTAAGATTTCCATGTTAACCGTTGTCGTCAAGTTATTATATACATGTACTTTATGTGATAATAAGTCAACCTTTTCATTGAATTGTTATCATTATTACATTATAATATCATTTAAAGCATCTTATTAACTGCTATAGGTTCAGAATTTCATGTAATATCAATAGAATACAAGTATTGCAATAAATTAAATCTCATATAAAGCAGTCTAAAATTAACAGAATAAGTATGATAGTCATTAAGCAATCATATATAATTTAGCAATCTAAAGATTCATTGTAAAGATCAAAGTACAATTATAGCAATATATTTTTAAAATATGTTATGCAATTGATATATGTAAATTGATGAATTTTCAAAATATTCATAATTTACTTTGATATTATAATTATGTTAGTAAGAATATATAATCCATAGTGATAAGGTTTAGTAATACTTTGTACTTAAAGTAACATATTAACCTTTAGTAGATTTTATAAACTATCATCAATAGAGTCTCACAAGTTAAAGTTATTTGTTATATAACCATTGTGTCACAAGTTAGTCTTTAAATTCTTATCAAACACTCGATTTTCATCTTGTTCAAATGAATAATATAACTAGGATGAGTTAAAGTTCATATTGTACCATTCTTACAGACAAAATTTACGACATGTCATTATCATTCATAAATTAAATTATCAAGTAAGTATACTCATAATCATAAGTATTTATAACCTAGTAACATATTTAATACCAAAATTATTATAAGACTCAAGTAACTAATGAATGTACGAATTTATACATCAAGATAATTTTTGTAATATTTACGCAAGATTGAGTTATGTTTGTAATCCAAAAGACTATTTTAATACGAAATATTAAATTACTGAATTCAATGTACTTATCTAAATTTGTATAATAGCAATAGGAATAATAATGTAATGCATACTGATGTGAGTAATTTTATAACTTCAACAATTAACATCAAGTTATAGAAATGTTCACGTTGAATAACTTATATTGACATCCACATTGGACTTTTCAAAAGTCTAAATAATTGCATACTTAAATGTTTGAATTATATTATATGTATACAATTACATACTGCACTACAACAAGTTTTTGTTGTAAAATCTATAGTAATCCACAATGCATACATGTACACTTGCAATAAGATAATATTTAGCTGTTAATAACATATGTACAGCTCTCTAGATCCTTTTAGCCATTATGTAAATTAATATTCAATATCTCATAAATACACTTAATAGTAATAATTGATTAGCTTAAATAATTAAGTTAACTGCTTGCATTTGATATGAGTATGAAGTTTACTGAATTATAACTTCCAATGATATTCAGGAAATGCTTCTATAAATGTTAGTAATATAAGTTATTTACTAATCATAGAAGTATTTAATTGTAATTGCTTGAATAGTTATGTCACTTTAGTAATAAACGTCAAATATTGCAGACATTTATATAGCATTATAATTCATGAGTATCATTAACAATTTAAATATAATGATTTGTCATTAAAAAAGTGCATTGATGAATTAGTATCTATGAATACATCAAATGTATCATTTCAGTCAATTTTTAAAACGTTTTAATATGATAATCACAGAATAGATTTCAGTAATCTCATGAGTATAATCTGCAATTACAGAATTTCAATTAGTAACAATATCTGATTTAAAATATACACCTTCAATAACTTAAATCTTTTCAAATTTAACCAACTTACCATCAAATAAGGTATGCTAGTACACATTAATAATTGTCACATTAATGAACATAAATTTCAATGCAAAAATATACATTCATGTATATGATAACATCAAATTATTTACAAATTAATTTACCTGTCAGATGAAGTATTGTACTCATATTCAAATTAAGAAATTTTTGACTGTTAAAGATTACTATTGCATTGTGATAACTTAATAATTACATGAAACAATTCAGCTAGTAATGTATTCTATTAATCAAGAATACATTTACTAATCACAGGAATTTAAAACCTGTCATAATATGATATCTCTTACTATATCATCATGTTAATAATCAACGTCTAAGTAAGCTATGAAGTTATTAACATAATTTATGAATGTAAGATTGCATATTGTACCTGACATAATATGATTAAGTTATCGTTGATATAGATATTAATATGTTACTATACGTATCAACTTATCATGTTGGCAATTTATATATCTTTGGGTCACCATACAGTCTTCAACAATGAGCAAAAGCCCACACCATGTCAAATATGACCAGGCAATGATATTATTTAAAGTTCATCAATTTTTTTCTGAGATTAATTTTTATACTTTGGTCTGATGGAACAGTTATTGGATAAAGTTTCCTGCGGCAGAATGTTGCTATGACATTTAGCATGTAGAGGGCCTTGAGAAGACACTAGCTTAAATATTGCTACAGAATAAAATTATGGAATGCAACACACAGAAAATGGGTGGAAACACAGTTGAACACAACTACTAACCAATTTTGATTCCGTGTTGAATATGGTTTTCACCCTGAATTCAAGGTAGGTTATTGGTTGAAACAATGTTGAAGCAACCATTATTCAATATTGATTCAAAGTTGAATATCAACGTTGATTCAACGGAGGATTTCAACGTTGATACACATTTGCAAAATCTAATAATAATTCAACATTGATTCAACATCGAAAATAAACATTGATTCAATGTTAAATCAATGTTGTGTGCCTGCTGGGTAGCAGCTAGTCAAAAAATAATTTGGTTTAAATTTTTTCTGGCAAACTATACTAAATCCATTGCATGTTGGATGTGTACTGATTGATATTTTAGTCTTAGATGCATGATTTTTTTTATTAGTTAATATTGGCTTTGGACTAGCTGTCAGTAACTGTGAGTACTCTCAGATCTGTACTTAGTGTCTTTTTGTCGTGGTGATGTATAAGTACCCGTCCACGTCCACTCTGTGTTTTTGTTGGATGTATTTCTATTCGTTTCCATCTGATGAGTTAAGCCTTTTTAAACTAATTTTTATAGTTTGTTCTTATGTTGTACTGTTACACCACTGTCCCAGGTTATGGGGAGGGTTGGCATTTTCAAACGAGTTTAACCCCGCCACATTCAATATGTACCTGTCCCAAGTCAGGAGCCTGTAACTGAGTGGTGGTTTTTTTTTTGCTGTATCTCATGTTTGTTTTTCGTTTATTGTTTTGCATAATTTGTCTTGTGTTGTGCCGTTACACCACTGTCCCAGGTTAAGGGGATGGTTGGTGCCTTCAAACAAGTTTAACCCCGCCAAATTCTGTCCCAGCATGTAAATCAGTTTTCTCGGTTGAATTGTTTACATTGGTCATTTCGGGGCCTTTTATAGCTAACTATGCGGTATGGGCTTTGCTCATTGTTGAAGGCCGTACGGTGACCTATAGTTGTTAATTTCTGTGTCATTTGGTCTCTTGTGGAGAGTTGTCTCATTGGCAATCATACCACATCTTATTTTTTATATATACATCTGTGGTTTTTATTTTGAACTAGATTATGTCTATGATGAATAAAGAAGATGTGGGGGTTGTGCGCCCATGATACAGTAACCAAACTACAAAACTAACCAAACGATACAAAATGTTAACATGTTATTTTTTAATAAACTAGAAATGCAACATAGAAAACTAAAGACTAACAACACGAACCCTGATTGATAAAATGGACATTATATCAACCTAATTCTAATTCGAAATTGTGATCTTCCATAATTTTAAAAGTTTTCATGGTAATTGCATTTCTAGTTTATTAAAAATTACATAATACAGTAACCAAACTACAAAACTAACCAAACGATATAGAGAGGGCACCATACAGTGTTCAACCCTCCACGGGACAAAATGCTAACATGTAAATTTTTTAATAAACTAGAAATGCAATTACCATGAAAACTTTTTAAAATTATGGAAGATCACAATTTCGAACTAGAATTAGGTTGATATAATGTCCATTTTTATCAATCAGTTTTACGAATGACTTAAAATGATTATGTTTTTGTCGTATTGTATAAATGTTTTGTGTAGTATCATTTTACCCGTTTAAGCTTGGTTCTTTTATGCAATAAAGTCAGAATATCAGAAAATCTCTGTCGATCTAGTATTTAGTAGGAGAAATTCAGAATAGGTAAAGTGTTCGGCTGAGATCGTGTTTTTTTAGTGATTTCATCGAGGTTTTTAGAGTGTAACTGCTTTTTTTTCGAGTGAATATGATTAAAAATGTAAACAAACAGACTTCCTTTCTGGTAAAACATAAAAAAAGATGCTAGAACCTTATATACAAGATCATAGAAGGTTAGTTAGTATTTGTGATTAAAAGAGGTTATCAACCCTACATCATTTTGTTTTTAAAACGTTTAATTCAGCCTTAAAATGCTTCATTTCAAAATATAGATTAAAGCCATTTTTATACACATGCCAATGCAAACGTCAACGGAAATGCATACATGGAATCTATATATGTTTAAAAGAGGGACGAAAGATACCAGAGGGACAGTCAAACTCATAGATTGAAAATAAACTGACAACGCCAGGGCTAAAAATAAAAAGACAAACAGACAAATAATAGTACAGAAGACACAACATAGAAAACTAAAGACTAAGCAACACGAACCCTGATTGATAAAAATGGACATTATATCAACCTAATTCTAATTCGAAATTGTGATCTTTCATAATTTTAAAAAGTTTTCATAGTAATTGCATTTCTAGTTTATTAAAAAAATAACATGTTAACATTTTGTCCCGTGGAGGGTTGAACACTGTATGGTGCCCTCTCTATATCGTTTGGTTAGTTTTGTAGTTTGGTTACTGTATCATGGGCGCACCAGCCCCACATCTTCTTTATTCATCATAGACATAATCTAGTTCAAAATAAAAACCACAGATGTATATATAAAAAATAAGATGTGGTATGATTGCCAATGAGACAACTCTCCACAAGAGACCAAATGACACAGAAATTAACAACTATAGGTCACCGTACGGCCTTCAACAATGAGCAAAGCCCATACCGCATAGTTAGCTATAAAAGGCCCCGAAATGACCAATGTAAAACAATTCAACCGAAAAAACTGATTTACATGCTGGGACAGGCACATACAGAATGTGGCGGGGTTAAAATAGTTTGAAGGCACCAACCATCCCCTTAACCTGGGACAGTGGTGTAACGGCACAACACAAGACAAACTATGCAAAACAATAAACGAAAAACAAACATGAGATACAGCAAAAAAAAAACAAAAAAAAAAACCAACACTCAGTTACAGGCTACTGACTTGGGACAGGTACATATTGAATGTGGCGGGGTTAAACTCATTTGAAAGTGCCAACCCTCCCCTAACCTGGGACAGTGGTGTAACAGTACAACATAAGAACAAACTATAAAAATTAGTTTAAAAAGGCTTAACTCATCAGATGGAAACGAATAGAAATACATCCAACAAAAACACAGAGTGGACGTGGACGGGTACTTATACATCACCACAACAAAAAGACACTAAGTACAGATCTGAGAGTACTCGCAGTTACTGAAAGCTAGTCCAAAGCCAATAATAACTAATAAAAAAAATCATGCATCTAAGACTAAAATATCAATCAGTACACATCCAACATGCAATAGATTTAGTATATTTTGCCAGAAAAAATTTAAACTAAATTATTTTTTGACTAGCTGCTACCTTTTGCAACTTTAGGTAGACGTCTTCAACCATTTGACTAGTGACACCGCTCTTGATATCCCGGCAAAGCCCATCATGGATGTACGGAGAAAACGCTTTCTGTTTTTGTAATTTATTTGATCAAATGCCAGTAAAAAGAGCAGTGGCTATATTGATTATATCTTAGGAAAAACACGAAAATTGAACATGTATAATGTACGGTTTGTCGATTACGCCCACCAAATTTGGTTAAAAGGCTCTGTTCTTCTTCTTAGTCAACTAGTAAATTGTGTAACTTCTCTTTTCACAAGCGCCTTTAAAAAAAAACTATCAATATTGAGGTGAAACAAACATGTATTAATTGATATCTAAACCATGACAAATTTGATCAAAACCATGACAAATTTCTAAACACTTAACTTAAGCATGTAAATCGCTTAACCAAACCATATCAATTTCGATATTTTGGTTATCCTGCGTTAATTTCTTAAAAACAACTATTCCAAAGTAGATCGTTTGACCTACAATATAGTTTCAAACATATTATTTGCTTTTTATTTGTTAATTTGAAAAGACCAGAGGCAATTGTTCTGGAAAGTAAACTAAATCATGACCAAATTAACCAAACTAAGACAAAATTACTGAACTAAACGCTCCTCGATATGACGACTTAACTATCCGTGACTATGGGTCTAATGAATTTAAGCAAAGATTAAGAAATAGTGAAAAACATTACAAAACACTACGACTGATAGCATTTGTCTCCTTAATAGTGATTTTAAACAAAAAATGAAAACGTTAAGAACCAAAAACCCCCATGAGGGTTTGATAAATAAAGTCATCAATCGATTGAGAGAAAACAAATCCGGGTTACAAACCAAAACCGAGGGAAACACATCAACTATAAGAGGAAAACAAAGGAACTACAGGAACACCGAAGTGCAACAAAAACAAAAGAACAACAGGAACACCGAAATGCAACAAAAACAAACGCCAACACACATAGAAACGAACTATTTGATAACAACTGCCATATCCCTGACTTGATACAGGACATTTTCAAGAAAAAATAGTGGGTTGAACCTGGTTTCATGGCATGCCAAACCTCCCGCTTTATGACAATGTTAAAAAATATCGCTAAAACACTACGTGACAGAAATACAGCACAAACACACGCAAGAACATTCATAAAAGAGAAACAAATAATATAATAGTCGACACAATATGCAAACCACAGAACAACAACGAACCTATTCCATCAACGAAACTTTTGAACGTGAAAAAAAGACACTTAATAATGAGATAGACTTAAAATCTTTTTTTCATTTCTTTAATGATATAAATAAAAATAAAGATTATGACGCAAACCTGGATCCTTATTTCGATATTAACAACGAAGAATCAAATGAATTCTCGAACAATAGTATTACAAGAGACGAAGTTATCAAATTTATTAAGAATGTTAAAAATAACAAATCACCGGGTGATGATTTGATAATTAATGAACACATATGTTCAACTGATGATTTATCGTGTGATGTTTATGTATATGTTAGACAATACTTGGTTATGTTTTATGAATATTTAAATCCCAAGGCATAGCCGAGTGTTTTAAATGTTCTTGGAACATACTCACACCTACTCGTTCAAAGGAAAATCAGTGTTTTCCTTCTAATTTTCATAGTACTTGGCTTTCCATGCACTATAAAAATGCTATACATGAATGACTTTTCATTGTAAATTAATTATGAAAGTGAACTCTTAATAACTACACTTATACTAGGTTCAGCCCACCATTTTTTCTTAAAATGTCCTGTACTCAGTCAGGAATATGGCAGTTGTTATCAAATAGTCCGTTTCTATATATGTTGTCGTTTATTTTTGTAGCAGTTCAGTGTTCATGTTGTTCCGTTGTTTTCCTCTTATAGTTGATGTGTTTCCCTTGGTTTTGGTTTGTGACCCGGATTTGTTTCAGTTAAATCGATTTATGACTATTGAACAGCGGTACACTACTGTTGCCTTTATTTATGTGTATAATCCCCTGAGGCAATTTCCATAAGAAAACAGCCTACTAATTAAAGAGGAAAGAAAATAGAATTATATATTACAATGGGAAAGGATAATTTTGTAATGTCACTCGAAGGTGTGAATATGTTCTAAATTGGTTGGACAATACTTGGTAATGTTTTGCGTATAGGTTAGATAATACGTGGTTATGTTTTATGAATAACAAAAGGAATACATATCATATGTTATGGTCATTTCAATGGATGGAATGAAATAGCACTGAGATAGTTTTGTGAGGACAAAAAGGATAAATTGTTAAAATTTGAGGTTTTTTCTGCTTCAGGTATAATATAAGGTTCATGTGGATCCTTTGCAAGAATGGCTGCGTTTTCACCTCACAATTTACTCTGAGTACAGATTAACCTGTGCATCTGGAAAAGTTTTAAGGCATAGCATGCCCTAGATAAATGAAATTGAAATTCGTTTTATGTTTTCGAAAATTTAAAACTTAACTGGATTTTGCTGTGCACTTTATTTCGTCCCTGCAGAAGATGATAGAATTAACAAACATTTGAGTTTCACTTGATATGGTTCACTCAGGTAAACAGTTCAAATCACCAATTATTGTCAGGTATCTATTGTCCCTCTGTTGTTCATGTCAATCAATACAGTTCACTTCAATTATTACCTGTGGGGAAGTTCTCAAACCTCTTTCCCAATTTTGTTTATTTTTGCATCTTCTGGAGGAATGAAAAAAAGTGCACTGCAAAATCAAGTTTAGTTTTAATTTTGTATAACATAAAATGTCTTTGAACCTTAATACTTGTATATCTTAAATTTGTTGATTATAAAAAGCACACAAAGTTACATAAATCAGCTTTTTGAAATTTGTTCATATTTTGATAATTATAAAACTCACTCAATAAATATTAAAATTATGATCATTCAACATTTGCAGATGCTTACCTTTTATCGATGAATGTACATGTATTGTGTTTTTTCGAAAAGTTTGACTGATAGCATTCGTCTCTTTAAAAGAGATTTAAACAAAAATGAAAACGTTAAGAACCAAAAACCTTTATATGTCTGTGTTTTTCGAGTGCGTCCTTGTTTTTTCGAGTGAAAAAAACTAAATTCCTATGAAAAAATGTAATATGTCAGTGCATTTATGTTAAAAAAAATGAAAAAGGTTCAAATAAAGTAATATTCAAAGCTCGAAACAATGCATCAAACCAGTTTGATAATGCTGTATTAACACGTACATTTCATAAAAGGCTTCGTTCATTTGTATTCAGAAATCTTGAAGTTAGTGTACCGAAATCGATTCCATACAGTAAATATTTCGTGATGTAAACAATCTTTCTGTGAGCTCAGATATGTTGGATTGAGTCGTACGTACACATAGCGTGTAATGCGGATAAATGTGTGTTTTTTTAAACAGAAAATACATTTTAAATGTTTCATTTGCTATTTGTCTTGATAGTAATATGTTTTATCGTTCTAAAGATGGAAATCAAGAACAATGCTAAAATGCTCCTACTGTGAAGAGGGGTCTGATCAAGCGTATGCTTAGTTTGGTCACACAGAAATAAAGCACCATCATAGCTTCATTTCCATCAAATATTAAAGGAATAAAAACTGACAATGTAGATTTGTGAGGTGTACACATATAAGCATATAATATACACATTTTATTTTTTATCTTTTTTTTATATTTATGTCAAAAGGATCGTATTATAGCTTATAGATTATTTATTTCGTTGTTTATTTGATACATTGGATAAGTCCCTCGAGTTTATCATCAGCTCAGTAATCAATACTTCGGTATTGACATGATTTATAACAAACCTTTCTAAAATATATACTAAATACATCCAAGAGGGATTGGGGAATAGAACAATGGTCACTTATATATAAAATTAGGTTCTCTTTTTACCGGCAGTTAAACCCTTGCCAAAGTGCGGCGTCCGTCTGGCTGTGCGGGATGTTCTAGAACACACCCACGTCCGATCAGAATGGGACGTGTAGATAGAGTGCCACGCTCACTGCACGTTAAGGGGTTCGTAGGTAGCCTGTTGCAAGGCAAAATTTCTGTTCATATCCAATATACCTTCATTTTCAGTGACAGTCTAAATTTCCTGATCTTCATCCCGCATGTACTCTGTTACAGGACCTACCTATTGAATTTATTGTTTACTCGTCCTCGTCCTTAATAATTTTCCACTAGAACTTCAGCAAACGACAATCAATCATTAAAAACTGTCCGTTTATAAATTTAAAAATGATACAGAAACCTAGGTTTCGACTCCTCCGGGCAAAGTTGACCCTAGATGGATTTGGCTATAATTTTAGGTCCTTTTGGTCATATAGGTCTTTAAAAGAGGGACGAAAGATACCAGAGGGACAGTCAAACTCATAGATCGAAAACAAACTGACAACGCCATGGCCAAAAATAAAAAGACAAACAGACAAATAATAGTACAGATGACACAACATAGAAAACCAAAGACTAAGCAAAACGAACCCCACCAAAAACTGGGGGTGATCTCAGGTGCACATCTTTAAATGTTTCGGTTCTTCAACATCCATGGCTTTCAAATATTTGGCTTTGAGCGGTCCGGTGAAAGTAAATCCAGAAAAGCGCTTCGAACGCATGGAATTTATGAAGTGTTGTTTTCCTTTTTTATTAGATATACATTCCAATTTAAATGTTATTGTAACTTTTAGTAGAATATTTAGATTTATAATGAATTTTTCTGATTTTTTACTGCTTTGCCTTAGTTTTCCTGCTATAATACTGTCCTTTGCTAAATAACAGTTACAAACTAGAAAAGATCAGTTTTAAGCCCAAGAATGTCTTCTTTCTTTTTCACATTTTTTTTTTCAAAACACCGGACCATTTGTTGAAAAACCCGGACGTTTTAAATATTGCTCTCGAAAAAACACGGACATTATAAAACACTGAATTGTAAGTAAACTACAAGGAAATTTTGTATCGTTTGTGCTCAAAACATGTATAGCTTTCAGAATATGATGAACAGTCACCAATAAAACTATTATACTTGCAAATCGAAATAGCAGTAAATCGATCAAATAGCATGTATAATCACTCGAAAATAAACCTAATCTACACTCGAAAAAAGTGAACCGATTCACTCGAAAAAAACACGATCCCAGCCGGACACTATGCCTACCGCGAAATTGTACATTATTAAATGTGAGTGAAAAAAATAATTCAAATTCCAAGATACACGTGTTATTTTGGTTGGTACAAGTACATTTAAACTGTTTACGACCTTATTTACGACCCGACAAGACAAGAAATCATCGTTCTTAATAGTAGAGAATAAGTTGGATGAAGATGAATATTGGCAGCAGAATTCCCTTCTGAAATAAAAAAAAAGTAACGTTTTGTCTTGGATTGATGATTTTTTTTGATAAATTGTTATTGGCCTGGAGCTAGTTTCCAGTAAATACGAGTACTCACTGATTTGTCCTTTGTGTCTTTGGTGTTTATGTTACTAAATTATTTTACTTTATATCGATCTAATGAGTCAAGTCCTTTTCAACTGATTTGTATAGTTTGTTCTTATTTGTTGTGCTGTTACACCAATGACCAGGATAAGGCGAGGAGAGGGTTGGGGCCCACAAAAATGTTTAACCCCGACATATTCTGTATGTGCCTGTCCAAAGTTCAGAGTTTGTAATGCAGTGGCTGTCGTTTGTTACTCTATATCATATTTGTTTTTCGCTTATTGTTTTGAACATAAAACAGATCGTTTGTTTTCTCATTTGAATTGATTTACGTTTAATTTGTCGGAGACTTTTATAGCTTTCTAATAGGTATGGGTGTTGTTTATTGTTGAAGGCCGTACGGCGAACTATAGTTACTAGCATCTACGTCATTTGGTCTCAAGTGGATAATTGTCTAATTGGCAATCATACAGCATCTACTTATTATATATTACTATGTGCTCTCTTAGGTCCTTTTGTATTCCAAATTAAAACTACGTTTAAAGAAAATTGCCTTTGAAATGCATTAATATATTATCCTCGTGTTCTATAATGATAACTATAATGATAATATCTTAAATTTACTATAGACGACTTATTTTCTCGAGCGAAGTATTTTCACGAGTAGATAACATTAGAAAATGGCGACAATATATTGCCTTGAAATAGGATAGAATGGGTTAAACACGAGAAAAAAGGTATCTTCGAAAATATTTTTTTTTTACTTTAAAATAAAATATCTATCATTCATGCACAATCATTCTGGCTTATTAAAAAAATACATTTTCTCTCAGATTCAAACTAAAGGAAAACTGCAAATACTAAAGACTTCATAAGTAATCTTAATTTATGTGCAAATGTAGCTATTTTTTGGAATAATTGACGGCAGTTTTATATACAAAGAAATGTGTGATGTAACAGACAGTAAACCAATCACTTTTTTTATGCATGAGAAACGAATAACCAACTTTTAAATTTTGACATACGCAAGCATTATTCTGTGTCAAATTATTAACTATATGATACAATTTTCAATTACTAACATATTAGCTATAGACAAAGATACTTACCATCCTGAACTTATGAGCAAATAATCCAAATGTTTATATTGTGTACGAATAATTAAAATCAATAAAATAAATATATTGTTACATATCCTGGATATATATTCCATATCAATCAGGACAGTTACTAATATTTCTATGTCTTTAATGTTTGCAATTTCCTTTAATTTGAATCAGAGAGAACATGTATTTTTTGAGTCAGAATGATTGTGCATGAATGATAGATATTGTATTTCAAAGAAGTATTTTCATAAAGACAAAGAAATGATATATCATAGATATATAAATGATCTATGTATTGGTACAGTTATATTATTATTACAAAAGGTCCAAAGTAATGTCTTGAAAACATTATAATTATTGTTTATAAATGATATGCAGATATAATTTAGTTTATTAGACTTATGTAGGTTATATTCATATTTTGTACAGTACCAGAATATTTTGATGTTTTAATGATCTAGTGATGTTACCAAATAGGAGATAGACCTATGTACCATATACATGGTAAGATCAGTGTTTTCAATGTACTTTTAGTGTACAGTATTGTCTGTGTTTGTCTATTTAATTTTAGTTCAGTATACGTACTTTTTGTGTCTTGTGAATAGTAGTTACCTGTATGTCAATAATTACATGTATTTTATCATATTTTATAAATGTACTTTCCGTTTAATGGATTAGAGTTATATCCCTTTGTACACCGTATTGTCTATGTATTTATGTTTTGTTATTTGTGTACTTTCAGGATTGTTCATTTATGTCGAATGAAATAAACATCTATACTCTTGACGAATCACTTTATTCTGTCCAAGAACCCTGTAACAGTTGTGTCATTGTTTGTCATAAAAAAAAAAACACTAAACACAATAATGTCCAACTTAACCAAACTATAAAAAAATCACTGTACTAAACGCTCATCGATATGACGACGTTACAATCCATGATAGTGCTTAAATAATCTTAGTGAATTTTTATATGCTTGTCTACTTTTGATAAAATCTTAATTAAACCAGTCCTTGTTATTATTATGATTATTCTTATATTTAGACATATTGACATGAACACTAAACGTTTTGTTTAGCAGGTGTAAAAGGTATATTTGTTACATCATCTATTTCAATATTTATACAGTTTTGATCTACAACTTCGACATTTTCGCTCCTTTCTAATAGACGTGAAGATAGTTCATTAACCTCATTAGTATTTATGTTACCTTTAAACTGTAATATTTTTCATGCTTCTATTTACCTTTTTGTTCAGTACCGTATGTAGAAAACGATTTAGTCAGTCTCCTCAGATGAGACTTTATCACGATTTAACTCAAGAAATAATGCAGAATGAATATCTGAAAATCGACTGCAAAAATCTAGAACTTCAAAATCTGTTATTTCACAATTTAGTTTTGCTGAACTTAGCACATAATCAACAACACTCAAATTTCTACTTGTTGGTTTATCAATTCTATCTGCAAATAATCGTCCGTTTAGTATAAATATATTGTTTTTACAAACATTAATAAGTTTTCTACCAAAAGAGATAACATAATAATCAGGTAAAGTGCGTTGTCTAGGAATATCAAGATTATCTAATATAATCATAATCATACGTCTGTTCTATGTTCCTTTGGAATTTCAACCAAAATTGAAGAACTGGATCTTTTTATAAACAATCAAAGCCGGGCTTCAAAGTTATTGTGAAACTACCTATTCCATAGGTGGCGTGAATCAGATTTGGATACTGGAAAAATCTAAAGATTTTTTAGAGTACATAAAATCTAAGACTCTTTCATCTTGCAATAGTATTAAAACATTTTACTTTTCTACACTTTACACAAGTATTTCCCATTGCAAACTAAAAGACAAATTAAAAGAATTGGTTCTGCATTGTTTCATAAAAGGAATGACCTACGTAGATACAAGTATCTTTTCTTAGGGAGGGATAATTCCTACTTTGAAAAAAATCACTCTGATTCAAACAAAAAATCTCTAAAACTGACATTATCAAGATGCTCTATTTCTTGATTGACAACATATTTTGTTACGTTTGAAGGACGTGTTTTTGATCGTTATGGAATATCCGTTTCACAGGTAATAGCGGATATGTTCCAAATGTCGTAACAACAATCCCCTCCCCTTTCCCCCGAATGTGACCTACCTATTTAGACTATTACCGGATTTGTACTAACATGAGCAACACGAAGGGTGCCACATGTGGAGCACGATCTGCTTACCCTTCAGGAGCACCTGAGATCACCCTCAGTTTTTGGTTGGGTTCGTGTTTCTCAGTCTTTAGTTTTCTTTGTTGTGTTTTGTGTACTATTGTTTGTCTGTTTGTCTTTTTCTTTTTTAGCCATGGCGTTGTCAGTTTATTTTCCAGTTTGAATGTCCCTTTGGTATCTTTCGCCTCTCTTTTATATCTACATCTGAAAAATCAGCATAATCAGATAAATCTTAAAAAAAAATCTATCAAAAACATTATCTTCATAATGATAGGTGAGATTTCCAGTGTGACTATTTGAAAAAGATGACATACGGCGTGTTCTTAACAAAATTATGAGACTCTATCTCTATTTCAGTAATAGCAATACAAACAGCAGAAGTAATAACATAAACGGTACCAATTTTTATGCACCAGATGCGCATTTCGACAATCAATGTCTCTTCAGTGATGCTCGTGGCAGAAGCTGTGTTCTCAGGTGGTATATAGATAATTCCAAAAACATCAAATTTGTTTCAAACGGAATAGCACATCCTAAATTTTACGGTGATGTTGTAAACCGAGCCCGGAAATAAAGTTACGATTCGGATAAACTTACCAATCCTTTAAATAAACTTATTCTAAAAGGTTACCTATTCAACACTGTAATTAAATCTTTGAATATTGTTTTTATTGGTATAAATATTGATTTTGTTATCAGTAAATTAAAACCATACTAACTATTACACATATGTACTTTCACGGTACTACAATCCGTCGATTTTAGTTTGGCATTTCACAAGGTCATGTTTTTCCCGGACTGTTAATGACGTCCTTACAATTAATCTATAGGATGTTGGATGTGTAATGATTGCTATTTTAGTGTTAGATAAATGATTTTTTTATTAGTTGTTATTGGCTTTGAACTAGCTGTCAGTAACTGCGAGTACTCTCAGATCTGTACTTAGTGTCTTTTTGTTGTAGGGATGTATAAGTACCCGTCCACGTCCACTCTGTGTTTTTGTTAGATGTATCTCTATGTGTATCCATCTGATGAATTAAGCCTTTTTCAACTGATTTTAATAGTTTGTTCTTATGTTGTACTGTTATACCGCTGTGTCAGGTTAGGGGAGGGTTGAGCGCTCACAAACATGTTTAACCCCGCCATATTCTTTATGTGCCTGTCCAAAGTCAGGAGCCTGTAGTTCAGTAGTTGTCGTTAGTTCATGTCTGTCATATTTGTTTTTCGTAAATTGTTTTGTTATAAATTAGGCCGTTAGTTTTCTCAATTGAATTGTTTCATATTTTTCATGTCGGGGCCTTTTATACCATACGGTATGGGTTTTTCTCATTGTTGAAGGCCATACGGTTGCCTATAATTGCTTACATCAACTTCATTTGAACTTTGATGGACAGTTGTCTCATTTTCTTATTTTTATCTTTAAACATCTATAACTGAGAAAGTACAATTTGTTAAATCCATTTAAATAAACTAATGTATAAATTACTTAAATCGGCTGTTGGTAGACGAAATAATAACGGTTTACATACTAAGGAGGCCTGCTACGAATGATTCCGACAACAAAGGTAGGCGTGTTATACACCATTGTGTAGATAAATCAATTTAGATTTACGGCATAACAAGTTTTAGTGGGGTTGACAACCGAGAAATCGAAATATAACGGAATTTCGCGACCAGGTGACATTTTAAAAATGCGAGTTAAGTACCTTGTGTTATATTAAGGTATATAGGATTTTTTTCAGAGACAAGTGCCTGTGGATGATGAGCTGTATTCAAAATAATATCTATTGATTTGAGAAGAAGTCACATGCAAATTCACATTTTATTATTATGTTATCGTCCTGAATATGCATGAAATACTTGTTAAGCATCCAACAATTAATCAAATCAAACATGTTTGTGAATTATTTTATTTCTAATTTTACCTAGACCATTTCTGCCTAGCGGCCTGCTCTCGACTGTGTTTTTCTCGCAAATTATCTTCCTGAACATGAAACATCTGTTCAAGATCACCAGAAAGAACTAAATGTGTGAATCGATTGTCTTTTCTTCAAAAAATGCGAGGGCTGTTTCAGTAGAGAATGTTCGAAATTCCCGGTTAAGA
Organism: Mytilus coruscus; assembly: GCA_017311375.1. Lineage (NCBI taxonomy): Eukaryota > Metazoa > Mollusca > Bivalvia > Mytilida > Mytilidae > Mytilus > Mytilus coruscus. The sequence goes on along the minus strand of CM029603.1, from coordinate 27,297,213 downwards.
GTACCTAGTATTTTTGATGAGTTTTTGGATATGATCTTCTGCTCTTACACCTACTTTAAGATACAGCACAGCTTCGATATATGTATATTAAACTGTGAACAGTCCAGATATTGAAATTAAACTTGACGCTTTCCGCTCTTGTTTATAGTTAGGTAAAGAGTGACTCTTTTAATTTGAGATACATGGTTTACTTAAACTTACTAATGAAAATCTTCAGTTATAGGTAGTAGAGACGGAGATTTCATACGACTCTGGTGAGGTGTTTTAATTATTAAAAGCTAATCATGTCTTATCTTAACTTGTAATGAAAAAAAAATTATTTACAACGTGACATACAGGACACTACGAATATAAAATCACGTAGGAAATGAAGAATATCCTGCTGTACTGTTACTGATAAATAAAATACATCCCCAGAAAACCGGAAAATCAGGAAATAACGCATGTTCTTGCATAATAAGACATTGTTACTCAGTCCACTAAAATGAACTAATAATATTTTCCTTTTTAGTCACGTTTAACATTATACGATCCTCCTTCGTTTCATGACAAATATGCATTATTCATCAATTTAAAAATTTGTCCTTATATCTCTACTATATGTGAACAATTTTGTCTATTGACCGAGGTCTATATTTGTAATGTTATTTTAAGGTTTTTATATATAATTTGCACCGCAATACCAAAACATTTCTTGTCAGATTGTACTATCAACATGTCAAGTTTTGTAAATATTTGTCGATATATTTTCAGCCAATTAAAAGTATAACTTTGTGTCCGATTAGACATTTTTTAAAATAAGTAATATGTTTTAAAGTGTTATTTGTCAGATGAAGCGGCAGAACTGTGAACGATTCTGTTTGATTCTGGAAAAGTTTACCAACGGAAAGTTGGCATCAAAATTACCAAAACATGTCACTAAGGAAGAGCTATTAAAAAATCAACTTGTTAGTTTATAATATATTGTCCCCATTCCCATATGAATTTCATATCAACTGAACAACACTCAATTCCTTATGGTGAAAAAAAAAAAAAAATGAAAAATAAGATTACAAAATCATACTATACCATTATTCGCACTACTGATCTATCTAGGTTTCCACATCGAATGGATGAAGCTATTATACCAGGGAGGTTCAGGGAAAAAAATCACAAAATCGAAGTCTATATTTAACACCTTATTCCGATATAAAATTTCATACATCGAGCAAACCTTATTCCGATATAAAAAAAAAGATGAAACAATACATCGAGCAAATTGGTAATATGATATGTGTGAATGTACCGCAAAAGACTATTCAGTAGTAACGACAAGAAATCTCTCAGATTGGTAATAAAATCGAATAATGATTTAAACATATTGACGTTTTGTTCATACGAGAGGTTACCAGATGTTAGTAACTTAACATTCAATATAAGGTCATCAGGAGCCATCTTAGATTGTTCATCAGAGTTTCTCTCTGGTCTGTATATAAAGAACAGTCGTAAAGGAAAGGTGTACAGTCTCAATGTTGCATCCACAAAGACAAGATGGGTCAGCAATTATATTAACTCTGACCTAGTCTTAATTCAAGAAAGATGAGTAGTATTGAGTTAGAATTATATTAAGTTTCCTCGGTCTATATAAATAGTGCTTAGGTGCATCTTTATTTATAGTATTTAGTCTTTTTAATTGGATTTCAAATTTTGAGATAGATTCTGCTTTTCGAAGGGCCAAATCGGTATGATTCTATAGTCTAATAGTTGATGGTAAAACAGATTCCGTTTAGTATGGGATAATCTACAAAAAGGAACTACTGATATTGCATGCCGGGATTTAAAGTACAATCATTTGAAGTCTTGTACTTTTAACCATAGTTTAACGTTATTACAAGCGCGCCGATGACTAATTTTGATAGCTAATTACTATCCAATAGTAAGAAAATAAAACGAACAGACATGCAACGTTTTACATTGATGAGTTAAAATTTTCTATGTTTACGGTATATATTTCGATTAATTTTTTTTAAAAGAACTAAAAGAACTGAAAGTAAATCTTTTAATTTTTTTTTTATTATTATTTTTTTTAATATTTGCTTTTTCCGACTGATATGGTGAACAAATTAAAATATGTAACTTAATTACTGCTCTAAATGGATAAAACGAGAAAAAGTTGACAAGAAATCATTAGATTCTTTTTCAATTCGGTATTGAAAATAGTTGATATACGTATTCAACATTTTAAAGATCATTTTAATATAATACACGATGGTCTTGAAGTATAGATTTTGCGTACTGACGTTGTTTATCATCTTATTAACGTGTTATAGTATTCTTTTATTTATCTTTATTAATATTACTTTTACTGTTAAGTCTGTTTTTGAGATATCCATTTGACGTGACTCTCTGCTTATGTATCACGTCATACTTTGAACGACAAAATTATTTTATCTATTAATATTACTTTTACTGTTGAGTCTGTTTTTGTGATATACATTTGACGTGACTCTGTACTTATGTATATCGTCATACTTTGTATCTTATTGTATTTATCAATATTACTTTTACTGTTAAGTCTGTTTTTGATATATCCATTTTACGTGACTCTGTATTTATGTATCCTGTAATACTTTGAACGACAAAATTATTTTATGTCTACCTGTGCGAATTTCAAACGCGCGATTTTACGCCAGTACTTAAAACCTTCCATCCTTTATGGGTGGATTTTACATAGATAACTAAAATCGTAAAATATAAGCAAAATGAGGATGTTAAATTTGATGTATGCCTTTTGTGCTTCTTCGTTACATTTGTTTGTTTTATAGTGATTAAGATGATAACACAATGTTGACTGCTGTACCCTAATTTTGACATTTTTACCTATTGTGTCTGTTTGTTTTGATCACGCATCGTTGTCAATATAATGGAATTTGATGCGACTATCATACAAGTGAGAGGTTTAGCTAGCTTAAAACCAGGTTCAATCCACCATTTTCTACATAAGAAAATGCCTGTACCAAGTCAGGAATATGACAGTTGTTATCCATTCGTTTGATGTGTTTTGTTTTTTGATTTTGCCATTTGACTGGGGACTTTCCTTTTGAATTTTTCCTCGGAGTTCAGTATTTTGTGATTTTACTTTTACTCCTAACAACAACCATAATAGCCCAATTTCCGTATCAAACATAAGCTAAAAGAACTCGCCAAGGAATATATTTTTGTCCGGGCTGATAAGGCTGCTAACAATATCATTATAGTTTGACGTAAATTTTACATTGATGTTCTACAAAAGGAAATCACGAATTCGCCAACATTTCAACTGACTCCATTTTCGGAAAATGACATATGTAACAAACATAAACTTTTAGGTACCTCTTAACAAGCAAACAAAATACAATGAAAGTTCCAAGTATGTACTGGCTTCCGAAGCTGCACAAAACTCCTTACAAATATAGATTTATTTCGTCTTCAAGCCATTGTTCCACTACTAAACTATCTATTCTACGTACTAGTACACTTGGTACAATCAAAACCTGGTAATAAATTGTTCAAATAAGGCCTTTGAAAATAGTGGAATTAATTACTTTTGGAATGTCAAAATTCGTTTGAGGTACTTGATAAATTGCATGCTTATATTGGTGATTTCGAATCTGTTCAAAGTTTTGATTTTTCTACCCTATATACCACGTTGCCTCATTATCTTATTAAGAAAAATTCACACACCTTATTAAATGGGCATTTAAAAGTCGGAATGCGAATATATATGTTCAAACTCTTTTAGGTCATTTTAGTAACAACAAACAAAAGAACTATGTCAATTGGACCTGCTTTGATACTATAACTGCACTTGAATTTTACTAGATAACATTTTTGTTCGCTATGGAGATTCCGTATATCGTCAGGTTTTCGGAATTCCATGGGGACTAACTGTGCACCACTTAATGCGGACCTGTTTCTGTATTGTTATGAGTTACAATTTATTACTAAAATCAGCAAAGACCCATCGGAACAACATCTGATTCAAAAATTTAATAACACTTTTAGATATTTAGATGATATATTCAATAGATGACTTCAGTATGTACGCTAAAGAGATTTAACCTGCCGAACTGATTTTAAATCAAGCTAATACTAACAATGAACACTGCCCTTTCCTGGATCTTGATATCTTTATCTTTAACGGGAAGCTTAATACCAAAATTTATGATAAAAGAGATGATTTTTCATTTCCTATTGTTAATTATCCGTTTTTAGATGGTGACGTTCCCTTTCGCCATCTTATGGTGTTTATATATCTCAACTTGTTCGATTCGCTCGTGTATGTAACAACGTATTTGATTTCAACGAAAGAAATCTGTGTATTACTGAAAAATTATTACACCAGGGTTTTCGATATCACAAACTAGTCAAAACATTTACTAAATTTTATCATCGGTACAAGGACATCATTCGTAAATATAAATCAACATGGAGACATCTTATATGTTCTGGTATTTCACATCCAATATTTTATGGTAATATTCTTTACAAAACACAAAAATGTCAGCATTCACCTCAAAAGCTAAGCAAACCTTTAAACAGACTTATTCGGAAAAGATATAGTTACGATACTGTTGTCAAGTCATTAAGGATTGCATATTTTGGTATTAATATTGATTCACTCATAGGGTCTTTGCATCGGAAATAAACACATTTGTTCTTAAACCAGTTGTTGGCATGATATGGGTTATGTTCTTCTCATATATTTTATGATGGTATGATACTAAACCCCTAACGGGAGGGATTGTACTTGATTTTCATATGATGGAGACATAATCTTTTAATCAGTTTAATTGAGGTCTGGAGCTGGCATGTCAGTAACTGCTAGTAGTCCTTTGTTCATTTATGTATCATTGTCATTTTGCTTAGTTTCTTTTGTTACCTATTCTGACATCGGACTCGGACTTCTTTTAAACTGAATTTTTACTGTGCGTATTGCTATGTGTTTCTTTATTCTACATTAGCTAGAGGTATAGGGGGAGGGTTGAGATCTCACAAAACATGTTTAACCCTGCCGCATTTTTGCGCCTGTCCCAAGTCAAGGCCTCTGGCCTTTGTTAGTCTTATATGTTTTTTTAATTTTAGTTCATTTATATGTTTTGGAGTTTAGTGTGACGTCCATTTTCACTGAACTAGTACACAATTTTATTTTATTTAGGGGCCAGGTGAGGACCACCTCCGGGTGCGGGATTTTCTCGCTGCGTTGAAGACCCATTGGTGGCCTTCGGCTGTTGTCTGCTCTTTGGTCGGGTTGTTGTCTCTTTGACATATTCCCCATTTCCATTCTCAATTTTAATATATAGGAGTACGCTTTCACTTTCTACGCTAGGACTATGTATATACTATGTGTGTATTATATTCTAGCAATACCCGTGGAAGGCTAATAAAAATCGAGGTAATTTACAGATCGGCATTTAGCCGGGCCTCTAGGGCACACCGTGCCAGGTGTCAATTCGAATTGATTATAAGACAGAAGGTCGAGTTTAATACACAAAGTCAGAATACATATTTCAGGTGGTGGCAAATACAAATAGATCGCCGTTTATATTTGATTATATTTTGGGTTAGGTTCGTTGAAACTAAATCAAGATATTGAACATGTATTTCACATACATGTAGGGTGAATAAATTCGATTTAATTAAAATGATAACAAATTTAATATAAAATCTGAAAGAAAGATATTAAAATCCAAATTCTTTTTTATATGAGCACTTTAAAAACTAAGAAATAATAGAAATAATATCAAGAGCATAAACTTATAAAAAAAAAAAAAAACCAGAATTTTATAAAATTGGTTTATCTAATTAAAAGCCCATTTGCGGTACGTTTAAACACTGCTAAGGACTCCTTAGTGCACTAAGCACTTATAATATGCCACTAAGGACTAGAAGGGGTGCTGTTACATGTATTTTGTTTTCATATTATGGTAGTGATTGATATTTAATGCATAAATTATTCCAAATTTTATAGAAAAAGAACACAAATAAATGAGTAATTGAACAATGTTTAGGCACGTGCCAGTTTTTCCTTGATATTGCCGAAAATCAGAGAACCGATTGACACGAGCCAACTGGTTTAACAACTGATTAAACAATCAGGTCAACAATCATAATATTTTTATTCAAAGTAATTAACAATTTTAAAGAATAGTCCTAAATATGTATAATCAAATCATGCAAATGTTTTGTTTTTATTTACATAGATACAAATATTTTTTTTTTCTTTTGTTTTATTTCTCTTCCGATCAGGTTATTTGCCATAGATGCACGACTTTGTTGTGCGTCAGCTATAAAGGTAGAAAAATATGAGTAAACTCTGCAAAACTATAAAACATAATGCTTGCTACTTGCTCCATAGTTCATAATTGCGATTATATAAAATCGAAAAATCATGTGGAGTCCTTGTGGTTTATCAAACCACTAGTTTTCAACAAGTTTGATAGCTGTTTTTCAGAGGCTTCATACGGTACTATTTTTTTTATTTTATCTAAATGTAAATGAATTTAAAAAAAATCATTAATCGAACGTTAATCAAATGAAGTTTCATTTTCAAATATATAAAGGAGACAAATATTTAAAAAAAAAATGTTCAACTGTTTTTAGTACATTAGTCCTTATATACGAAAAATTACCAGATAGCTCACTTTTGTCATGATTGTATATTATAATTGCTTATTAATTTGTATTACATGAATTTATAATGTCGACAATAATTAAATTTGATATTCTATGCTCAAAAGCCTTAATATACGAATAATTCCCGAAACTTAAGTTGAAATGTTATTATTTTCGTATGTGTTAATTGAGAGCAAAAGATATAATTTTGTCTGAAAAAATGATGATTCGTACAAATTTAAATAGCTTAGAAAATGTTCTTTTACCAAATGATGTGAAAATTATAACATTTGTAATACTTAATACTTCATAATCTATTTCTTAAACGACTTCTCGTCCTGAATGTGCATGAAATATTTACCACGGTGTGTTAAGCAACCAACAATCAATCAATCAAATATTGCACTGAAAAATGAAATAAACAATAAAAGCAACAATTTTATCCATCACCTGTTGTCTGTCGTTTGTTTGTACAGTAAACATACTAATATAAAAAAGAAGATGTGGTATGATTGACAATGAGACAACTGTCCACAAGAGACCAAAATGACACAGAAATTAACAACTATAGGTCACCGTACGGCCTTCAACAATGAGCAAAGCCCATACCGCATAGTCAGCTATAAAAGGCCCCGAAATGACAATGTAAAACAATTCAAACGAGAAAACTAACGGCCTTATTTATGTACAAAAATGAACGAAAACAAATATGTAACACATAAACAAACGACAACCACTGAATTACAGGCTCCTGACTTGGGACAGCACATACATACATAATGTGGCGGGGTTAAACATGTTAGCAGGATCCCAACCCTCCCCTAACCTGGGACAGTGATATAACAGTACAACATAAGAACGAACTATAAAAATCAGTTGAAAAGGCTTAACTCATCAGATGGACAAAAATACAAGTGGACGTGGCAGGGTACTTGTACATCCCAACAACAAAAAGACATTAGGAACAGATCTGAGAGTACTCGCAGTTATCTGACAGCTAGTTCAAAGCCACTAACAACTAATAAAAAAATCATGCATCTAAGACTAAATTATCAATCCGTACACATCCAACATCCACTGGATTTAGTGTAAAGACGTCATAAACAGTCAGAGAAAAACATGACCTTGTGCAATGCCAAGATACAGGTATCGACAGATTGTAGATCCATGAATTCATTTTGTCCAGAAATATATTCCTTGAACGAGTTCAAGTATGTAAATAAATTTATAGGGTATCTTGTGGTAGTTGAATTATTCAGTGCAATCATTTTGTGTCCGTCGTCGTCTGTGATAGATATCAAATGTTGTATCCACTGTTTGCTGTTCGTCGTCTGTTGTTTGTGGCAGTCGGGCCTCTGTCTCCAAATTTTAGCCCCCACTTAGGCGATGACCAATCTAAAACCATGGAAGTATTATCAATATAATACTTCCATGCTAAAACTATGTGTTTTTATGGTAAACATATTTTTTTTGGACAAGAAATGGGATGGGCTTATCTCGGCCCGTTAACACATAGGTATTTACTGGGAGTTTGGGCTTATGTTTGCCTTTATTCTATCAATTTAAATCTAAATTTCGGCGTTTTGCATTTGTGCCGATCTGCCTTTCACTGGCGCCAAATTTTCTTTCACTTGCGCCGATTATTTCTTTCATTTGCGCCGATTGTTTTACAGGTAAATTACAGGTGAAAACTATTTTTATTTATCATTATAAACTTCTTCCGCTAGCCAGTTATACATATGTTATGAATTATCAATTAAAACATGCATATAACTGTTGCCCCCTGCCCACAATGGGGAGGTGGAAGTAGGATTTCGAGCAAAACAAGTGAATTTTAAGGTTAAAAGCACTCTGTTTACATCCACTAAAATAACTGAGTATAGCAAGAAATATCAAATGATATAAAAATCTTTTTACAGCCTTTAAAATATCAAAGGACAATAAAACCTCTTTACGCCGTGAAAAATGTACAGCACTTAAATGCAAATATGAGGAAATGGAACTTGAAATTATTAAATCGGCGCAAATGAAACAACCAAATTGGCGCAAATGAAGCAACCAAATTGGCGCAAATGAAAGATTGAAAATATACAAAATCGGTGCAAATGCCTTACGCCCCTAAATTTCTGTGCCACTTCTTCAATGTCCTTCTTTCTCTCTTCTGAAAACAGGAAATTCTTTCTGTCTCTAACATAGCCAGTGTTCGTGACTCCTCATAGTTTCTCTGCAGATGACTGGGTCTTTTTTCTTCTCGACTTGTTTGTAGGGAGAGAATTGATCTGAAAAGACTAGTATGAATTTCTCTTCTTTTTTCACCTAGAAAAATAGAGGACTTCTAAGGTAAGTCTAGAGTTACTTTTTCTGCCCTTGGTCTTTTTATGGTAAATATATCTAATGACTGGTTATTTTCTTATGCAAATAATTAATTTTTCATTTTTTTAAAGACAATAGTGTAATCAATTATGTAATTTGACACGTGTCTAACGGTTCACTGATTTTCGGCAATATCAAAGAAAAACCGGCACGTGTCTAAACATTGTCCATTTACTCATTTATTTGTGATTCTTTTTTTTATAAAATTTGGAATTTATGCATTAAATATCAATCTCTACCATAATATGAATTTGTTTACACGTAACAGTACCCCTTCTAGTCCTCAGTGGCATACTATAAGTCCTTAGTGCACTAAGGAGTCCTTAACAGTGTTTAGACACACCCGCCCATTTGATGCACCTCATACGGCTAAAAATAAACGGGACCACTCAAATCTAAATATTTGAAAGCTGGGGGTGTGCTTATTGACCAAAAGGTGTTTAATCAATATCGGTAAACATCTAAGGTCAACTCCGCCTATGCAGAATGGAACAGAGAAAATACATACATCGCAATGGAATATTTTAAATACTTTAGCTACAATGGAAATATTCACCTATATGTATAAGGCTCTTTCACCTGGTGAAAATGTACACTTGAAAGTAAATCTATACGAAATCACACAAAACTCATTCAACGCAAGTTTTAAATGATAAACGGGTGCTCTTTGGGTGCGCATACAATTTGTTACGGACTGACGGACAGACTGATTACAATAGGGCGAACCGCCATAAGGCGGGGCCTTAATAACACATAGAAATCTTACACGAGATACAAAGTTTCAAGAAATTCCATCAAGTAATATGGGAGGATATTACAGCACACACAACTATAGAAATATTGAAAAGCAACATCAAAGTCCAAAGAGTCTAATGTAGAATTTGTGCAAACTGGAATTTCTGAAAATATGCACATGTTAACTTTGTGATGCAACACTTTTCAAAGTTTCATTTTAAGAGAATCCATATTTGTGCAGTAACAGCAAAAAATAATTTTCAACAACTTGACAAACATGAACTAGATTTAGCTACCTGTAATTTACCTATCTGTTTAATTAGTATGATTGTTTTGATAAGCATGCACTTTTGTTGTGATAACTACTTACACCTATTCCTTGAACGCCAACATAATTTTACAGGTAAATTGTCGGTACATCAAAGGATGTTGGCATTCAAGGAATAAATCCTCTTTTGGTAGAACTTAGTCCGAGATTACTCTGACGTCCAACGGCTGTTTTGCCAGACAAGCTGGGGCCGTGGGACGTCAGAGCTCGTCCCATATCAAAAAGTGGATATTTGCCCGTCCAAAATAGATGCGCTGCTTCGTCGCTTCTGGTGCCAACGGACAGCCTTTATATGTATAAGGCTCTTTCACCTGGTGAAAATGTACACTTGAAAGTAAATCTATACGAAATCACACAAAACTCATTCAACGCAAGTTTTAAATGATAAACTTGTCTGGTGCTGGACGTTTTGGTATAACTTTGTCGTTTCTACATGCAACAGTTCTTCTGGCTACTTCAGTTTACGATCTCTAAATTTTCAAAAAAGGGAAGTTTTCAGAAAATAAAACTGTAAAGGGGGCTGTAATTATAAATGTTTTAAGTAAATTAAAATATGAAATTCGTATACAGTACATGCAGAAGTGTGGGTGTCATAAAACCTTGTTACATCATAAATAGCCGATATTGAACGCCATTATAAATATGAACCTGTATAATTGAGACGTCATATTGGACGACACCTTACCATATACAGGTAATATACATGTAGCTCTGTAATACCCGGAAATGTCAAGGTAAATCACTACCTATACAGAATATACCATGTCAAAGAAATTTTCACGATTGTAAAGCATGACCATTCATGTTTTAAGAGGGGTCCTGGGTAGGGGAACGGTTTAAATTCTGCCTAGACAATATTTTTTTCTCAATTATATCACTTAACTAAAATCTAGCTATTTTATAAAATACATCCAGGAACAAAATTATTTTTTGTAAATTCATAAATTAACGTTTACCCTCTGTAACTTTCGATAGAAGTGAGTTATTTTTCAAATTCCCCTTTGGACCAATGCTATTTAAGTTAGAAACATAAATTGACTCTACAATCAAACAATGTATACCCTTAAAAAAATGTTAAAAAAAAAGAGATGAACGGTAAGTCCTTCATGCAAATTCGAATATTGAAATACTTTATTTTCGTTAGCCAGAGATATATACATGTCTGCGTTAATCTATAAAAATGACAGGAAAATAGTCTTGAAATAGATTTATGGGGTGTTCTATGCAACTGCAGGACATACACAATTTTTATGGAGTTAGATAATCCCTACTTATCACAGCGTGCATGGATATTTTTGGTATGATCTGTCCGTCATTTTAACCAAGTATGACAATTATATATGAGATGCTAAAATGCTGAAATTCATGAAATTTTTCATTTACCTGTTCCTTGTATGTACAGAAATATGATAAATTTATCCAGTTTATAAAATTTATTTTCTCTTAATACTCTCTTTTTTACTTAACCTGTATGAAATATTCCACACAGAATGTACACGGAATATAGTAGGAATATTGCACTGAATTCCTATCAGAAAAGAGTGATATTCTAGTCAGACAGTAGGAGGAATCCACACAGAAAAAAGCCGAAAAATTTAAATTTTTTTTGAGCCATATTTTCTCATATTTCAATATTGTAGTTGTTTGACCCTTGCAGCATTGTGGTCCAACACAAATTTTCATTCTTCTACCCTCCAACTTTTGAATTTCTGAACTGGAACCTAGTTGCAAAATTTGTGTCATTAGCAAACAGGAATCCAGTTTAAGATAATTAAAAAGATTCCATGTAGAAAGATTTTCTAGTAGGAATAAATTAACTCTGGTAGGAATCTTGTAGTAGGAAAATGAATAATCTAATCATATTTTCTGTCCAAATTCCCACTTAAGATTTTCAAAACAGAAACAAATCCATACAGACTTTTAGAATTCCAGCCAGATGGTAGGATTTTGCTAGTGAGAAAAATAAAAAATCCAGTCAGAATTTTGTTCATTTTCCCTGTCCGCCTACTTTCTATATAGAATCTTTGATTCTATGTAGAATTCTACTACATACCTACTAGATTCTAGGTGTAGTTCTACTACTTATTTCGTACGTGGAGTGCTATTTAGGGAATGGTTTATTTCCCCAAAAGTTAACTGCATAAATTAATCTATTAACTTGGAAAGAAAACCTGAAAAAAAAACACCATTCGTCACCTCTTTAGCGGATCAGACGTTAATAAACAACAATCAGTCTATCCAAACAGAAGTTCTTCAAACAGGATTTTTTGGGGGGTTTTTCAAGTCCATATTCATGGCAACGCTCATGTTGTACCTTGATATGACCCGAGTTGAGAATCGTATATAACAGCAGGTGTGCGATGATTGACCTGCATTTAAGGCAAACAATCATGCGATATGTTGACCTTTGAGTATCCACACCGGCGTTTTGCATTTGCGCCGATCTGCATTTCACTTGCGCCGATTTTTTCTTTCACTTGTGCCAATTATATTATTTTTATTTATCATTATAAACCTCTTCCGTTAGCCAGTTGTACATATGTTATGAATTTTCAATTATAACATGTATAAATTTTCACTTCAGTACTCGTACTGTGAACAACAAAATTATTTTGTAAGAAATGTTTCTGTACTCCTTACAACAAAATTGTTATATATAAATTTACCTGTGTACGATACTTTATTTAACGCCATTTTGTCCTAGGTTAATGTTGTCTTTTGACATTGATACATCCTTTTTATTTATATTGTATTTATATTGTGTCATAGATCACGAGGGGTTTTAACGACCTTGACTACCCATGAGGGTCTTGCACGGTCATAGATCAAACTTTTCGTTCAGTGTATATTTACTTGTTTTTGTGTATATGTCCTTTTGATCGAGTTTAGCCATTTCAATTGATATTTTATTGTGTGTCTTTTTATGTTATAATGTTACACCACTGTCAGGTTAGGGTGAAGGTTGGCGCCTGTTGAAACGTTTAAACCCGCTGCATTTTATGCATATGTCCTAAGTCTGTTGTTCGGTGGTTGTCTTTTGTTGGTGTGGTTCATAAGTGTTTCTCGTTTCTCGTTTTTATATAGATTAGACCGTTGGTTTTCCTGTTTAAATTGTTTTACACTAGTCATTTTGGGGCCCTTTATAGCTTGCTGTTCGGTGTGAGCCAAGGCTCCGTGTTGAAGGCCGTACTTTGACCTATAATGGTTTACTTTTTACACATTGTGACTTTGATGGATAGTTGTCTCATTGGCACTCATACTACATCTTCTTATTTATATACAACTGTTGTCCCCTGCTCACCATTGGGTGGATTTTGAGCAGGATAAGTCAATTTAAAAGATATAAGCACTCTGTTTACATCCACTAAAATCACGGAGTAAAAACCCATTTACAGCATTCAAAAGCACAACTACGAAGTCCATCTTTCCTTCTCTGGTTTGCGTACAGAGGCGGGCATTTCAAGAGTTCTCATTTTGACATAAGTAATGAGCGGGCCTGGATTTTCTTGATGACATCCATAAAGACATATATGTTAGGGTGGTGCGAATAGAACTGTTCATTGTAATGCGAATGAAACGATTCTGGACCGTTATTCGTCCTCTTACAGTTTTCAACGGATGAAGCTGCCCAGAAATAAGGTGGATAACTTGAAGTTGATAGATATAAGAAGATGTGGTATGAGTGTCAATGAGACAACTCTCCATCCAAGTTAAAACTTATAAAAGTAAACCATTATAGGTCAAAGTACGGTCTTCAACACGGAGCCTTGGCTCACACCGAACAACAAGCTTTAAAGGGCCCCAAAAATTACTAGTGTAAAACCATTCAAACGGGAAAACCAACGGTCTAATCTATATAAAAAAACGAGAAACGAGAAACACTTATGAACCACATCAACAAACGACAACTACAGAACATCAGATTCCTGACTTAGGACAGGTGCAAGCAATTGCAGCGGGTTTAAACGTTTTAATGGTACCAAACCTTCACCCTTATCTGAAACAATAGTGTAACATCACAACATAGAAAGACACACTATACAATATCAATTGAAATGGCTTAACTCAATCAAAAGACATATTAACACTAGTGAACATACACTGAACAAATAAATTTGATCTATGATACAATGTAAATACAAAATAAATAAACTAAGGGAAGAATAATAAAAGTAACATGTTATACCGCTGTGAAATGTTAAATAATTTAAGAAAAACAATATGCTTGAACAAAAATATCAGTCATTTGCAATTACTTTAAACACAAGTAAATGAAAATAATTTTGTTGTTAGGTATACGTGTACAGTTCAAATAGAGAAAGGAAATATCTTAACAAAATAAATAATTTTGATGTTCATAGTACGAAGAAGTGAAAATTTATAGTAAAACCAAACACTTATCAAAGCTGGTATATAGACCAGATATAACCCTGAATAACATTGAATAACAAAAAAGCATTACAATTAGTATCAACAGGTCAAATAAACAAGAAAGTACGATTTGAGAGTACTCGCAGTTACTGACAGCTAGTTAAAAGCCAAAAACAATTAATAATGAAAAATCATGCATCAGAGACTAAAATCAACTAAAACACATCCCAGGAATTTAGTATTTTAACGTCATAGGCAGTCAAAGAAGACATGACTTGTGCAATGCCAAAAATAAATGTATCGACAGGCAGTAGGATAGTTAGGAGTTAACCTCTTTATTGATCAAAATGAACGTGGGTGTGTCTTTATACATCCCGTTTGAAAAGAAAACAAATTTAGTTATGTTTTAATTTGCTGATGACAAAATCGATATTAGTGCCAATGTAAACTATATTCAAAGATCTATAAAGGTTCGATGAGTTTACACGAATCACATAGTGATTTCCGCGCTTTAAGTACAATATAACCGTAAAATTTAGGATGTGAAATACCGTTTTTAATCAGTTTTCTACAGGTACAGCATATATAAGTACTTAGTACGTAGTCTAAGAATACATGACATTTGTCACCAGAAGGAGCGTCAGACATAATGTCAAACGTGAAGCATTCCTCGATTTCATCAGGGGGAAGTAATGATAGCAATGTCACTTGATTTGTCTTTAATAACATAAACGGTATCAATTTTTCTTCACCAGATGCGCATTTCGACAATCAATGTCTCTTCAGTGATACTCGAGGCCAAAATATTTGAAAATCCAAAGCTTACTAAAAATATGAAGAGCTATAAACAAAAAAAGGACCAAAAAGTATAGCCAAAGCTGGGCAAGGAATCAGAGCTTTGCATGAGGGAGATACATTCCTTAATTTAAAATAATTTCCAAAATTTGTAACAGCAAATTTTAATGACATAAAATCCGTATTTAATGCATGCCAGTACTAAAGTACTGGCTACTGGGCTGGTGATACCCTCGAGGACTATCAGTCCATCAACAGAGGCATCGACCCAGTGGTAGTAATAACATAAACGGTACCATTTTTTCTGTCTTTAAACTCTGTGCTTAGCCCTAGTGATAAAAAATAAAATAGGCGCTAATAAAAGAATCAAATCGGGGCAAATGAAAGATCAAAAATTTTTAAATCGGTGCAAATGTCATATCGGTTTACTAGTGCCCATCCACAATAGTTAATTGATTGACAAGTGTGTTTACCTTATTTGAACCATCCATATATGCTAGCAAGTTAGAAAATCACGGAACAAGATTCGCTCTTCATTATAGTTTAGAGTTTTTTTCCCCATGTTTAAACACAAGAAGATATTTTAAGTCATCACAAAAAATATTTGTTTTCGAATAAAGAAGCATTCTAATATGAAGCCCTTCTTTCGCTTTGGAAACAAAGCCATGTTCTAATTACAATAAAACATGGGCTGCACGTGATTGACGTCACAATTGAAATTGCAACGTCAGTTGTTTTTGAAGAACGCCGGAGGTCGAAATGGATAGTTTTGTCGGTGTTGCTCGCTAGGAAATTAAATAAAATCATTCTAAAAGTAAGTTTACGTTTATATATTAATTTTTAATCGTTCAACTGTTGATTTTCTATAACGTTTTGGTTCTTCAAATCAAAATGACTGCCTTTTGGATGTGTATTATAGGTCCGCTTCGAAGCACAAAAGTTCTAAATATTCCTATCAGAATCGATTCGAAATAATTCTATCATGCCATGCTTTATGCTAATTTTAACATGGTAGGCATTATATTTGTCAATATTTTACACCTCGCTAACGCTCGGTATAAAGATATTGACAAATATAGTGCCTACCCATGTTAAAATGAGCATAAAGCATGGCATGAAAGAATTATTTTATTTAATAATATTTTCATTCTAAAACGTAGACTGAAAATTAGTATAGTAAGATTTTACTTCACAAATCCTTGTTTAGAGGTAAAGTAATTATTATAGATTAATTAAAAAAAAAACAAAAAAAAAAACGTAAAATGCTTGTCATCGCAGAGGAAAATATTCAGGGGAGACATTACTTGATCCTTTTTGTCAATCATGGATTTCTTGAATTAAATCGATGTCAATTATGGAATTGAGGATTCCGTTTTAACTATCATTTCTGCAAATCATACCGATACTGATTGACGACCAACTGTATGTCATGCTGGTTTGGGACTTTGTGGTAATAAGAATATCACATGATTATTTGCAACCGAGATGCCGTCAAAATGGCGAACGGTGTGGTATCGGTAGTCAGATTAAAACTCAATTTGCTCACTTATCCAGCAGAATAAAACGTTAATATTTTAAAATTTATGTGTATCTATACAAAAGGAACATAATATCAATTTTTATTTTTTTTGCGGTTTCCCTTTAAGAAATTAATCCTTACATTCATACAAAGACAATATTGAAAGCTACTGTGGCAATTCTCAGACTGTCATTCTTGAAAAGTTCGATGTGGAATACGGTAGATTTTGGGAAATTATATCTCTACCGTTTGGAACCCTTAGTTCAATAGCAACTTTACCACTTGTAAGAACCCTTTGTTCCCTTGTAACAAAGCTTCTAATGCAATTTGCTATTAATACTGTGCTCGTTGGTGGTCTTGATCTATATACTATGCTCGTTGGTGGTCTTGGTCATGAATTATATACTGTGCTCGTTGGTGGTCTTGATTTATATACTATGCTCGGTCGTGGTCTTGATCTATATACTATGCTCGTTGATGGTCTTTAATTATATACTGTGCTCGTTGGTGGTCTTGATTTATATACTATGCTCGGTCGTGGTCTTGATATATATACTATATAGATATAGGAAGATGTGGTGTGAGTGCCAATGAGACAACTCTCCATCCAAATAACAATTTATAAAAGTAAACCATTATAGGTCAATGTACGGCCTTCAACACGGAGCCTTGGCTCACACCGAACAACAAGCTATAAAGGGTATGCCCATTTGTGGTCTTGATTTATATACTGTGCTTGTTAGTGGTCTTGATATTTTATGCTTTGCTCATTTGTGGTCTTGATCTTTATACTGTGCTTGTTGGTGGTCTTTATTTATATACTTTGATCTGTAGTGGTTTTCATTTATAAACACTGCTTAGTGTTCATCTTATTGTTTATCGGATGCTTTGTATTTCATAATACTTTTCTGTGTTTGATGGAGCGACGCTTCTTTATGTTCGTTTGTTTATGATTGTCTTAATTTTGTTCGATGCTTATCTGATTGTTTGCAATTTAGTGTTATTGAGATGTTTTTGCGATTCCTAATTATTTTTGGACAATAATAAGATTTCATAAGGAAATCACAGTTCATTAAATACAATGATATAACATGTATTCTTATTATTATTTTGCATATTGCATCCAATATGTGATACGACTATATCCCATAATTTGTTTAATTTGGTTTGTAAATTTTAGAAAGATATTGATTTTACTTATTGTCAAGTCATTTGTTTCTCATTTCATGCCAGATCTTTGTTTAGATTTTCACGGAAGAGGGGATAAACATACTTATGTAGTAGCCACATTTTTCCGATTCGGAAAATATTATTTGTTCCGCCCAAAATAAGCGTCAGTATAAATATTGACAACATGCAAAATCCTTTTTGTGTAAATCCAGGGCTTACACAGACAGACCAAACAACTAATTTAGTAAGTTGATTTTTTTTATGTTGTTAGTTTATCAAATACAGTTGTTTATGCAGTGTTCTGAATTTATGGGAATAAACTGGGTTTTTTTTAATTTGAAAGAAAAATAACTGAAGTATCAATCTCCTTATGTTTGTAACTAAATTTCAAATTTAACTATTAACTAAATAGTTTTGAAGTAGTAATAATTTTTACTATTTTCATATGCATCATGGTCCAGATATGCAGATTAGTAAACTATTCAACCACTAATACTTTTGGTTTATTTTTCTTACCTTACTGTCGACTACGACAATTTCCCCTCTAACGCTTGTCTGTTTATACTTTACTGTAGACTACGACACATTCCTCTCTTAAGCTTGTCTGTGTGTACCTTACTGTCG
This sequence comes from Mytilus coruscus, assembly GCA_017311375.1. Classification (NCBI taxonomy): domain Eukaryota; kingdom Metazoa; phylum Mollusca; class Bivalvia; order Mytilida; family Mytilidae; genus Mytilus; species Mytilus coruscus. The sequence continues at coordinate 27,278,665 of CM029603.1, read as the reverse complement.
ACTACGACACTTTCCCCTCTATGGCTTGTCTGTGTATACCTTACTGTCGACTACGACACATGCCTCTTTAAAGCTTGTCTGTGTGTACCTTACTGTCGACTACGACACGGATGTAAGTAACTATATATCAACGTAAGGCCTTTAAGAATGCGCAAACACCATGTTGCGGCGAACAAATGCTGTTTTAAAAAAAATCAATGGTTATGTTGTTTATACTGTCAAGATCTTATCTAGCCTTTGTTTTGAAGGCATATCTCTTAACTATACTTACCAGATTTTAAAATTAATATTACAAGATGTGTTTCTAGTATGCAAACAGTTTTTTTACCCTTCCAGAGCATATGAGTTCACTCCGCTTATTAGTATTTTTTCCTTTGATTAAGGTGTTTGTCCTTCATCAGCTTTTGATATCCAGCGCAATATCTTCTTACTTTTTTACCATTAATTAATGTTTGTTTTGATATTCTATAATGAAACTTAAATAGAAAACTAGATGGTCATATGTAGTTCATTTTTCTTTCCAAAGTAAAAATAAATAAAACTTATAGACTTTCAGCAACAATTGCTTTATGTCAGTGTATGCTTATATAGTACAGATGTATAAGAGATCTATAATTTTTTAAAGGCTTATATCAGTAAAATGAGACGTGAGCTATACATCATCAAGACAGCAACTCAACGACAAAAACAACAAAAGACATCTCCAGATCAACATATAGTCTTGAAACTCTTCCATAATAGACCGGTGTCTATACAATACTTTTTAAAAATTGTCCCTTGTCTGAAACGTTAATTATTGTTTACCTTGTTATACTAAGAAAAACGTACACGGACAAACTAAATCGATTTATTTTCAGCTAAGTAAAATCAATTATTTTTTTTTCATTGCAGACATGAAAGTACAAAAGCGTTCTTTTCTTCTGCTATGGATTCTGGTGATGTTGATTTTCATTGCGACAGAAGCTAGATGGCAGACATCTATCTCGCGATCGCTTGGAAAAATCAAATCAAGTTTAAAGGCCAATCAACGATTAGCAAGAGAACAACTAGGAAAAATAGAAAAATATCTAAAAAATGACGATGGATCGAACGCGATTTCGTCAACAATAGAAGCCGTCGGTAGTGCAGCTCCATCTTTGACAAGTGGTGATGTCACAGAAATCGTCTCTGGTGCATTAGACATCATGTCATCAATTACAGCCCTGATTCCAGTAGTCGGTCCGATAATAAGTAGCATTTTCACGGTTATATCGGCATTGGTAAGCTCAATAGGTGGCAGTGGAATGGACATTGGATCGGTTGTTAAGAAGGCTATCGATGAAGCGCTTAGAAAATTTGACGATTCTAATCTTAGAGCAGAAGCATTTGGTACTGCGAAAGTATTTGGCGTTTCATTAGCATACCTTGACGGAATTACCGATATACAGAGACATGAAATTTCTGCTCTGTCTGCACATGTTCCTATCTATTCTGGAGTTAGGTTCCTCGGAATACTTCAATCAAAGATAATAGAGAGTTCAAAAAGTCATGATGAGCAGCAGGTCAAACGGGCAATTGAATACACGCGACTTTTTGTAAAGCTCTCTGTCCTAAGATCCACCGTTCTGTGGAAAATGTACATCACTGTCAAACAAGCAGGACATAGTGTGTCAACAGCGAAGAGCATTCAAAACGTAATTCAGAATATGAAATTGAAAGACAAACACTTCTTAACGTTTTTGACGAATCCTACATACCAACAAGCTATTTTCTTTGCACACTTGAAACCATCTGAGTTGCCTGAAGTTTCGAAGTATTTAGACAAATGTCAACTTGCCTTTCAGAATCTGGCATTCTTAGGGGGAAGGGCTCATCATTTTCGGACCCAAAAATGGCCAAACTGGTATGCATATATGAACAATGATGCTTATGGTTCCATGACTGGATCAACAGTTTTAAACGATCAAGGATACTTCTTCTTTGATACAATTTCGTCAGTAGACAATACTTTCTATTTGCGTTCAGTGAAATGGCCCAAATGGTATGTCTACATGAAAAATGATGGAGAGGGTAAATTGTATGGGTGGAAAGGAAATCCCGGCTCTAGTGGAAAGTGGAAAATAATCAGGTTTTCTGATGGGTATTACATGTTGTCACCAGAAAAATGGCTTGACTGGTTTGTCTATATGAAAAAGGACAGTTATGGAACAGTTCGAGGTTGGAAAGGCGACCCTGGAGAACAAGGCCATTGGACCATAACATAAAACTGTTATAACAGAAACTGGATGGGTTTTTTTTAATCGTTTTCTACTTAAGAGTTTGTTAATGTTATGAATTACTCAAATAAAAACATATTTATATGTTTTGCACACGTTATTTGACCTTTAAAAAACTGCTTGTAGATTTTATTTATTCACACCTTATTTTGTTTGTTATATGTTTTTAAACAAAACGAGGACTTGATAAGCACCTCGTCAATTCCAATGATAAATATCTCGCATCGTTTGTAACTTCCGGAAGTCTTTTTCAAATATCATTTTATAAAACATAGTCTAAGCAATTCGTGGGTGTTCTTTTGGATAATTACAAAATTATATCGTAAATTTTGTATGTGTAACATAAATTATAAACGCTCAAAGATATTTATAATATACAATTCTGACCTACTATCCACCAAGGATTAACGTCCTGTAATAGAATTATATATATACAATAAAACTTTTCAACTTAATATTCAATTCATGACAAAGTTTGGTCGTTTTGGTTCAGAAGTGTCATAAGTCACTGTGACATCACAAACCCAACATGATTGACATATTTGACCAAAAATGATCATTTTAACGATCATTTTTACAACGAGATGCATTTACTCTTTTCCTTTCCCTTTCGTCGACATGTTTGTATGTTCCCTTGGTATCATCCGCCTCTATTTCAAATTATAGTTTTGTTTAAGGATGTTTGCTACTCTCGTTTTTGAATTTTTTGCCAGATATTCGGAATCCTCTGGTTTTATCCATGTAATGCCATTAAAAATTTTGCCCGCTAACCCCTACTTTTCTTTTCATAATATTAATACGTATAGTTTTAAAAGCCATATTTGAAAATTTTATAAAATCCTTATTATTTTTTCATAGTTTTTGAAAGAAAAAAGATGCCAATGTTAAATGTATGAAAAGTCTAGAGAGAATCATTTCCCGCCAAATTTTCAATGGCTTATTTCTCGAAAACAAGTACACGAACCCTTCATTTTTTTCTGCTTATTTAGTTTCTCTATTTATATACTATCAATTTATAACAGTCTTTTAAAAAACTTTTTATTTTGAAACAGAGTAGCGAACATCCTTAATTAATATCAACACCATCCTAATATCAAAATAAAATTCTAATGCAATTCGTTTGTAACGATCATTTTCATTGGACGTTAACAAATATTTTGAAGGGTTAGATTCCACGTTCTACCAGTCCGTAACTAAGAAAGCCACCATTTTGAATTCCGATTTTTTTTATATGTAATTTCTCAAAAAATAAACAAGAAAGTCACATTTTGTGCCTCAACATTTTCTTTTTGTCAAAATTGAATCCATTCAGAAGCGTACGAAAAGTATAAATACGTCTAGTGTTTATGTTTGACACCGGGAGTATACATATGACGTCACATTGTTAAGATACCAAAGACCATGCAACAGTTTCGCGGACTTTTTCATTAAAGGCATTTTTAAATTGAATTTATTTTAATATGTGGCATTAGAATGGAGATAATTGTATTGTATCGTATTAGGATTTTGGTATTTAGGAGATAACTGTATTGTATCGTAAGCTTGGCCTTCGTAAAACTTGCTTTTACTGTCGCAAATATCCGTTTTACCTAGCTCCGCTACGCGTCGCTAGGTAAACTAAATTTGCGATAGTAAAATCTACGTTTTACGAAGGTCAAGCTTAAAATACAATACAGTTATCTCCTAAATACCAAAATCCTAATACTACTTTAAAAACCAGTCAGCCATTTAATTGAGTCAGTATTAAGGCACATCAGTGAGAAATAAGATATAGAACGTGATGCATTTACTCTTTTCATTTTCCTTTCGTCAACAATTAATTGATATCTTTCAAACAACTAACAGTAATCTAATTGATAATATTATGTATCTCAATTTCTATGTACGTGTGCCTTTGTTGTATAAAAATAAGAGATGTGGTATGATTGTCAATGAGTTAACAATTTACCAGAGCCCAAATGACGTGAATGTGAGCAAAATAGTAGGTAAAATCTGATGGTTTAACAAATGCAGTAAAAGGCACAGAGTATTCTATACTGAAGATAATGTTTATAACCTATCTATCAAAATTTTGAATCCGTAAACATGATGCGATATTTACTTCATTTTCAAGAATGACAGTGTGAAATCTAGTGGAAAAAATTATTTGCCCTTGCAGACGATGACAAATGAAACCCTTCAATATAAAAACGATGATATCTGTCAGGATTGCCAATAAGACAACTTTCCACTGGAGGTAGAAAGTCGAGGACATACACAACTAGGGGTCACCGTATGACCTTCAACAATGAGCAAACACATACCGTATAGTGATCTGTAAAAGGCCCAAGGTATTTCCAAAATGTGAATCAATTCAAAACAGAAAACCGACCGTGATTTATGATAAACTCAATACATGAAAATAATTATGGAAGACAGAAACCCACAACAAACACTGGGAAGTAGGCTTCTGAATGGGATAGCTAAATAAAAGACATTGCAGCGTAGACATGTTTGTTGTCGCTTAACCATCCCATAACATTGAACAGTGGTGAAACAGCACACAAAAAAAACCGTTAATTCAGTTGGAAATTGTTTGACTCATCAGATCGATATTAAGCAAAAAACAAATAACAGAGAGACAAAGGACACAATGTCCTAAATCAATGTCAATGATCTAAGAGTTTTTGCAGTTACGGAAAGCTAGTTCCAAAGCTTCATATGAAATATTAATAAAATTTTCCCAAAATAGAATATCAATCAGTACACCTTAAATGGATTTAGTGTAAAGACGTCATGATCAGTCCAAGAAAAGCATAATTTTGTGCAATATGTCAAGATATAAGTTTCGACGACTTTAAAATTATAAGTGTTCATAAATGTTTAGCAATGCATGTTTAATAATGTATAAACAATTAAAACACATCAATGTTAGTACCTATATTTGGTATGTTCTCTACAAGGACAGTATTTAATGATAGGAACAAATTAAAACAACAACACTTAGAGCTTCGAAGGCAATGCACAGAACGGCATGTTAAAAAAAATCGGGTGTGGAAAACAAGTAGATATTTGAAAATTATATCATGTTAATTCTGAAAATTGGTGTATGGGAGAACTAAAGATAATAGAGTGCACATGATTTTGTCATCTGTTTTTTTTTTTAATATGCAGCCAAAAATTAACATTTATAAATATCAAAAGCTTTTAATGCAATTTTTTTTCAATAAAAACTAATGAAAACAAGGAATGATTGTAACATGGTGTTGTTACGAAGTCTCCAAAACAAAGTCCCAATTAGTACAAACCCTAGAAATCTCTCCCTATTGAATGAATTGAAAAAAAATGAAGGTCAAAGGTCTAGGTCATAATTGACCAATGACCTTTTGACCTTTCAGTAGGCAATATGTTTTCATGGTCACAACTGAAGACCCCATGTGTCTATCACTAACTGTTTTCAAGTGATAATCATTTGAAAATTTGAAAAAATTTAAATCCTATAGGGTTCTATAGTAAAACGCCCATTTCTTTTGGCCTATCAAAGTACCTCTTTATAAAACCCACTGCACAAACAAAACCCTGATTGCACCACTACATTGTAGATATGTAAGTCTAACATATTGTGGAACCCTAAGTTAGTCTG